>PVKU01000444.1:355512-484168 GCA_004027475.1 Anoura caudifer | reverse complement strand
AAGAAAACTAAAAATGGATCTACCTTTTGAGCCAGCAATTCCACTGCTAGGACTATATCCTAAGAACCCTGAAACACCAATCCAAAAGAATCTATGCACTCCAATGTTCATAGCAGCACAATTTACAATAGCCAAGTGTTGGAAGCAACCTAGGTGCCCATCAGTAAATGAATGGATCAAGAAACTTTGGTACATTTACTCAATGGAATTCTATGCAGCAGAAAGAAAGAAGGAGCTCCTACCCTTCTCGACAGCATGGATAGAGCTGGAGAGCATTATGCTAAGTGAAATAAGCCAGGCAGTGAAGGACAAATATCATATGATCTCACCTTTAACAGGATCCTAATCAACAGAACAAACAAACAAGCACAATATAACCAAAGACACTGAAATTGAGAAGGGGTTGATAGTCACCAGAGGGGAGAGGGGAGGGAATTTCAGGGGTAAAGGGGAAGAGTTTGGAGCAACAAGTATAAAGGTCACATGGACAAAACTAGCGGGGGTGGAAATGGGAGGGGGTTGGGGAGGGCTGGGGCGGTGGGCTGGAATGGGAGCAAAAGACAGAAAACTGTACAAGAACAATTAAAATAAAAAAATAAATAATAAATTAAAATTAAAATTAATTACTGAAAATAAAATTAAAAAGTAATAAAGATATCCAAAATGCAAAAAAAAAAAAAAAAGATGTGCAAGAACCCTACATTGAATACATTGCTGTATAATAAATCAGCAATGATTTACTAATGGAGTAAATAAATGGAGAGATATGCCATACGTATGGATTGTTAAGATATCAGTTCTCCCAAATTGACCTATACATTCAACAAAGCACCAGCCAAAATCCCGACAGGCACTCTTTATAGACATTGACAAGCTGATTCTGAAATTTATATGGAAATGCAAAGGATCCAAAATAGCCAAGGCAATTTTTAAAAAGAAAAACAAAGTTGGAAGACTTAAACTTTCAGTAATTAAGACAATGAGCAAAAAAAAAACTTGAACAGGCACTTTGCAAGGTGAGATACCCAAACCAACCAGCAAATTTAAACTGGTGTGTTGCAAGAACTTTTTAAACATGCGATACTTGACTAGGGGCACTGACCTCGTTTCCCTTAGATTGTCAAATTAAATAAATGACAACAGCCACCACAACAATAGCCATTCAGTGTGAATGAATTAAAATGATACCTATTTTTTTTGTCAGATGGGCAAAAAAGGTATTATTTGATGTGCTGCAGGATTTTAGTAATTAGTTTACATGTGCCATGAGATGAAAAAAGTTGAAAATCGCTGAAGCAGACAATAAGCATATGACATTGTGCCCAACATCATTACTCATCATGGAATTGAAACCACATGCTTCATTAAAATCACAACGAGATGCCACTACACATACAATAGAATGAAAAAGAAGTATACCCTCAGATGACAGCAAAGATATAAACCAACTCTCATCTATTTCTGGTGAGAATGTAAAATGGAATAACCCCTTTGGAAAACTATCCGGTGGTTTCTATTACCATTAAACATACCCCTACCCTAGGACCCTGAAATTCATTCTATGTATATGCACAAGAGAAAGAAGGATTTGTTTAAGTGTTTTAGCATCTTTATCCATAAACTGTGAAAAACTGGAAACCGAAATTTCCACCAACAGGAGAACATATAAACAAATGTTACCTATTTACACAATGAAATTCTACACAGCCATTAAAAAAAGAACTACCGATAGATGCGATAGCATGGATGAAACTCAAAAGCATTATGGTGAACAAAATTAGCCACAGAGAAAAGAGTTGGTATTGTACGATGCTATTTATTTGAAGTATGAAGACATGAAAACTAATGTATGGTGATAGTAATCAGAACATCATTACCTTTGGTAGCCGGCAGTGGTCATTAACTGGGAAAAAGAATAAGGGAAATTTCTGGGGTGGTGGAAATGTCTTACATTTTGATTTGAGTGGTTTTTGCACAAGAATATGCAAATTTAAAAATTCATCAAGTTGTACAATTAAGGCTTTTGCATTTACTATATGTAAATTATATCTCAATATAAGAGAAAGTGCACAAATAACCAGATGGTAGGAGGAAAAAACTTCCAGAAAAGATGTGCATATAAAGAGCTGTTGGAATGGTAAAATTTCTATCCAAGGTGATAGTAAGGGCCAGGGAGGGGGCTAGGATCAGAAAAAGTGTTGCATTTAAAATGACCCTTGAAAGAGGAAAAAGGTTTGAATATGAGGAAATGTAGTGTGAAGGTGAGAGAAGGAAGAAAATACCGCAGGAAAGAAAATATTACACATTGCTATGGTCTGAGCATTTCTGTAACACATCCCCAAATTCATATCCTGATATCCTAACCCCCAAGGTGAGTACTGGGTGGTGAGGCCTTGTGGAGGTTCCTAAGTATGAAAGTGGAGCTTATGAACAGGATTCATGGCCTTGTAAGAGACCCCTAGCCTGCCCCCACCGTGAGAAGGCATCATCTACAAGGAAGTGGGCCCTCGTCAGACACTGAACCTACTGGCACCATGATCTTGAACTTCCAGCTTACAGAACTGTGTTTACCACAAAATGTCCTCTGTTTGCAAGTCAGCCAATCTATAGCATTTTTTGTTATAGCAGCCCAAACATACATGTTAAATAGTAAAAATTTAAACTAAGGTAGATACCATAGGGCAGATGATAGGAAGAATATTATAAAGCCAGGGTGTACCTGATCTGCCAATTCATAAAATACAGAAACCAGAGCTCAGGACAGAGGTCAGAGCTGAAGGCAGTGAGAGAGTCATTCTTAGATGGTGATATGTGCAATTGGTTAGCAAATATTTGTTGAGAGGATGGATAGACAGACAGAGGGGTATAGATTGAATCAGATTGTCAAAAGAAATATATCAGATTTAAGCACACAAAATTGCTGGCATTTAATCATTTTGAGCCATATTGCAGTTTCATATGGCTCATTCTAATATACAAAAATAAAATAGGGGTCAAGTGCAGCTCTTGGAGCAGTCCTTTAGGAAGAGGAAGAAGAAATGCCAGCGAAAGAGCAGATGGGAAAATGCAAATAGCCCTGGCCATGTGGCCCAGTTGGTTGGACCATAGTTCAATGAACCAAAAGGTTGCTGGTTTGATTTCCCAGTCAGGACACATGCCTAAGTTGTGGGTTTGACCCCCACTGGGGTGCTACCAAAAGCAACTGTTGATGTTTCCATCTCACATCAATGTTCTCTCTCTCTGTCTCTCTCCTTCTCCCTTCCTCATTCTCTAAAATCAACCAATAAATTTAAAAGAAGATGCAAAATAACAATAATAATAGTCTTATGCATTTTGGGAAATGTATTGCCTTAATTAAAATTATCTAATTAAAAATTCTTGCCTAAGGACATGAACTGACAATTTACAAAAGATACACAAATTCTAATGCATATAAGAAATATTCAGCATCACAATAATACAGAAATGAGCATTAAAACCAGAGGATATCATTTCACAGATTTTTAAAAAATAATAATATATGTTTCTGGCAAGAGTTTAGAAAAACATTCTCTCACATTTCTTTCAAAAGTATAAATTCATACAGACTTTCTAGAGAGCAACTAATTTATATGTATAAAATTCTTTAAATTTTTCATATCTTGTGACTCAGTAATTTCACTTCCAGGAGCTTATCCTAGGAATTTATTATGTGCATAGTAAAAAATGCACAGAGATATATGTAGAAAGATGTTTACCACAATCTTATTTATAATATAAAACATTAAAATAACCTAAATGTCCAATAATAAGGAATGACAGATTATACAATTATTTTTAAGTCACCCTTGTACAAGAATATTTAATAATATTGAAGAAAGCTCACCCTATAATCTTTAAAACAACACTTTGACATTGTCCCCTTTTTTCCATTCAGGACATAGAAATTATATATATATAGGGGTGTGTGTGTGTGTGTGTGTGTGTGTGTGTGAATAAAAGGAATGTCTGAAGAAATACAAGTACATCAAAATCCCCAACACAGTAGAATTACAGCAAGTTTCTTTTATCTTTTTGTTTTTAATAACAGCATAGGTTACCCAAACATTACTTATTTAAAAAAAAAACTCTTATGCTCTGATTGTCTGGCAACAGTGCAAAGGGTATGTGTATAGGGCCGGTACATGCCTCTCTTTTTAAAAAATTTTTAATTTATTTTTTTACTACTGTTCAACTACAGCTGTCCCCATTTCCCCCCCTTTACTCTCCCCTGCCCTACCCACCTCCCACCTCTTACATTCAATCCTCCCTCCTGTTGTCTTTGTCCCTGGGTCCTTTATACATGTTCCTTGACTTGACCTTCCCCTTCTTTCCCCGTTATACCTCTCCCCCCGCCCCTGTGGTCACTGTCAGTTTGTTCTTTAGTTCCATGTTTCTGTTTCTATTTTGCTGACTTGTTTGTTTTGTTTATTAGGTTCCACTTATACGTGAGATCATATGACATTTGTCTTTTACCATCTGGCTTATTTTGCTTAGCATAATGCTCTCCAGTTCCATCCATGCTGTTGTGAAGGGTAGGAGCTCCTTTCTTTCTGCTGCATAGTATTCCATTGTGTAAATGTCCCACAGTTTTTGATCCACTCATTTGTTGAAGGGCACTTAGGCTGTTTCCATCATTTGGCTATTGTAAATAATGCTGCTATGAAGATTGGGGCACATAGGTTCCTTTGAATTGGTGTTTCAGGGTTCTTAGGATATAATCCTAGCAGTGGAATTGACAGGTCAAAAGGCAGTTCAATTTTTAGTTTTTTGAGGAAATTCCATACTGTTTTCCACAGTGGCTGCACCAGTCTGCATTTCCACCAGCAGTGTACTAGGGTTCCCTTTTCTCCACAATTTCGCTAGCACTTGTGGTTTGCTGATTTGTTTATGATGGCCATTCTGACTGGTGTGAAGTGGTATCTCACTGTGGTTTTAATTTGAATCACTCTGATGTGTAGTGATGCTGAGCATCCTTTCATATGTTTCTGGGCCCTCTGTATGGCCTCCTTGGAGAAGTATCTGTTCAGGTCCTTTACCCATTTTTTTATTATATTTTATTGATTATGCTATTACAGTTGTCCCATTTCTCCCCCATCATTCCCCTCCACCCTGCACACCCCCTCCAACCCACATTCCCCCCCCTTAGCTCATTTCCATGTGTCATAAGTTCTTTAGCTTCTACTTTTCCCACACTATTCTTGCCCTCCCCCTGTCTATTTTCTACCCACCATCTATGCTACTTATTCTCTGTACCTTGTCCCCCTCTCTCCTCTTCCCACTCCCCTGTTGCTAACCCTCCATGTGATCTCCATTTCTGTGGTTCTGTTCCTGTTCTACTTGTTTGCTTACTTTGCTTTTGTTTTAGGTGTGGTTATTAATATCTGTGAGTTTACTGTCTTTTTACTGTCCCATTTTTCATCTTCTTTTTCTTAGATAAGTCCCTTTAACATTTCATATAATAAGAGCTTGGTGATGATGAACTCCTTTAACTTGACCTTATCTGAGAAGCACTTTATTTTCCCTTCCATTCTAAATGACAGCTTTGGTGGATAGAACAATCTTGGATGTAGGTCCTTGACTTTCATGACTTGGAATACTTCTTTCCAGCCCCTTCTTGCCTGGAAGGTCTCTTTTGAGAAATCAGCTGACAGTCTGATGGGAACTCCTTTGTAGGTGACTCTGCCTTTATCCCTTGCTGCTTCTAGAATTCTCTCCTTCATTTTAACCTTGGGTAATGTAATTATGATGTGCCTTGGTGTGTTCCTCCTTGGGTCCAACTTCTTTGGGACTCTCTGAGCTTCCTGGACTTCCTGGAAGTCTATTTTTTCTTTGCCAGATTGGGGAAGTTCTCCTTGATTATTTGTTCAAATAAGTTTTCCACTTGTTGCTCTTCCTCTTCCCCTTCTGGTACCCCTATAATTTGGATGTTGGGATGTTTAAAGATGTCCTGGAGGTTCCTAAGCCTCTCCTCATTTTTTTGAATTCTTGTTTTTTCATTCTTTTCTGTTTGTTTGTTACTTTCTTCCTTCTGGTCCACTCCATTGATTTGAGTCCCTGTTTTCCTCCCATCACTATTGGTTCCCTGTGCGTTTTTCTTCATTTCACTTATTGTAGCCTTCATTTGTTCATCTAATATGTGAGCAAAATCAACCAATTCTGTGAGCATCCTAATCACCAGTGCTTTGAACTGTGCATCTGATAGGTTGGCTATCTCTTGATAGCTTAGATGAATTAGCTCTGGGTCTTTGATCTGTTCTCCTATTTGAGCCATTTTGGGTTTTGGTTTCTTGGGGGTTTGTTTTGTTTCTGGTCTGGTCGCACCTGTTACATAGTGAGGGGCAGAGCCTTAGGTGTTCACCAGGGTGGGGCAATCCAGTCGATGGGTTGTGATGCTGGATGTGGGGGCGGGGTCCGAGAGGGAACGATGGCGCTTGCTCCGCTCTCTCTCAGATTCCAGTCCCTTCCACAGCTTTCCCCAAGTAAATTGGGCCCTTCTGGTGCTGATTTCTGTGTGGGTGGGCTTGTATACATTCTAGGACCCTGTGGGTCTCTCTAATGAACTCTCCTGTGGGGCTGGGATTCCCTCCTAGCACCTCAATCCCCACAAGTGTTTTCAATCGGTGCTCCTAGGCTTTACTTCCTGGTGCTGGGGCCCTGCGTTGCGCAGTCTGTCTTGCTGCCGGTTTTCGCCTGGTTTATCTATGCGTGAATGTGTGACCGCTGTCAGCCACCTTGTGTGTCTTGCTTGGTCTGCTGGTTGCCTCCCCACACTCAGTAACCACCGCCTGTGCACCCAGGACCATTAGCTACTGCTTTTTCCTGTTGCAATCCCTCTCCACCAGCCATCAATTCCGCCCCTCTTACCAGTCTGGGTAGATCGTTGTTGGACTTCCATACAATTCAATTTTCTATCTGTTCTAGTTGGGCTTTTTTTGGTTCTATATTTTTGTTATCCTTAATCTTGGTTGTGAGAGGAGACACAGTGTGTCCACCTATGCCTCCATCTTGGCCAGAAGTCTCCCTTACCCATTTTTTAATTGGATTGTTTGTCTTCCTGGTGTGGAGTCATGTGAGTTCTTATATATCTTGGAGATCAAATCCTTATCTGAGGTATCATTGGCAAATGTATTTTCCCATATGGTTGGTTTCCTTTTCATTTTGATGATGTTTTCTTAAGGAGGAATGCCCAGAAAGAGTGCTAAATGAAATAGGGGCAAGTAAACTACCAGATATTGAGTTCATGACAATGGTTATATGGAAGCTCAATGAGCTCAGTGAGAATTACAAAATTTACAGGGAAGCTACAAGGAACTTACTGAGAACTACCTGAAAAAAGATCATAGAAACTATCAACAAGAGTCAGGAGGAAATGAAGAATACAATTTCTGAATTGAAGAACACAGTAACAGGAATCAAAAGCAGTCTAGATGAAGTAGAAGATCAAATCAGGGATTTGAAGGACAAGGTAGAAAAGAATTCCCAGAAAGAGCAAGAAAAGGAAAAGAAACTCAGAAAGAACAAAGAGGGGTTAAGGGAGCTGCAGGAAAACATGATACGTAATAATATCCATATAATAGGGATACCAGAAGGAGAAGAAGAGGAGCAAGGGATAGAAAACCTGTTTGAAAAAATAATGATGGAAAGCTTCCCTAATTCGATGAGAGGAAAAAGTCATACAAGTCCAGGAAGCACAGAGGGTCCCAATCAAGAGGAACCAAAGAGGCTCACTCCAAGATGCATCATAAATAAAATGGCAAAATTCAGTCTTCTCTTTAAAGGGATGCACAGAGATGAGCTTCCCATATCGCTAAAGAAGCTAAGCTTCAAGACCTTGTCTGAGGGTCCAGGGGCCTTTCTGAAACTCTAAGATGGATCCTAATAATATGTCTACAGGGTCATTGGTTTGTATGTTTAATTTTGCATGAATAAGCTATTTCAACAACAATTGGTTAAAACTGCCCCCTCTGCCACATGAGGTGGCATCAGAGTTGCCCTGGTCATTTTTGGGATCCAGATAAGAAGCTGAGTTGGAATTCATTTAGTTTGAGGTGTCACAGGACGTGTTACTGAGGTTTGTTATCCCTTCCAAGAAGTACAGTTAAGTTGTTGCTGTCCCAGGGAGGATATGGCTTTCAGGAATGTCCCTACCACGCACTGTGCTAACTCACCTGGTGTACATTAACCAAGGGGCAAGGCCAGAGACTATGAACATGTCAGCAGGTGCCCACACTGGAAGTATGTAAGCAGTAGAGGAAAAACAAGTTTTGAAAGAGTGAGAAGCTAATCTATGGAAAATATCTTCCAATCTCCAGAGGTGTAACAGAAGGTTTATTCCTCACTGACAACTGCCTTCATTTTTCAGGATTCATGGGACTACAGAGGCACTGAGGCAGAAGCTATGCTACTGCACAAAGCAGGTGGAGGACGTGGTACCAGAAGCACAGCTGTGTCAGTGGGTTGCTTCTTTGGGGTTGAGCCACCTATGTGGACAAATTGCTGTCCTAACTTGTGACTGTCTTATACTTTTACCTCAGAAGTTCCTGACCTTGGTGGAACAACCGATTCCAAACTCCACTCCCAGTGGTCTGACCTACCTTCCTGTGTATGTCACCGTTTCTTCCTTTGAGGTCTTAGTCCTTGTGCCCCAAGGCCAGACTGGTGACCTGTATCCATTCTCACTGGTCTATGTGCCTTAGGAATTTAGGCCCAATGGCCTTCAACTCTGACTGAACTTGTATCAGCAACCATCACATCAGTTCCTCAGGAAATACTCCACCTCTTCCTGCAGGCATACTGACTTCCACAAAATATTTATTATTTATGTTTATATAGATTTGTACCTACCTCTTTCTAAAAGGACTTGAGTAAACTTATAAAAACAAATGCAATAAATTTGAATAATGTGGTTTTTAAAAATCAGTTATAGGTATGTCAGTTCCAGTTACATTCAGCTGTAAATCTTATTTTCACCAGTCTGTCATTTTTGTGTATGGCTCTCTTCCCCAGGTGATGAGTTGGCTGCTACACCTGTACACATCGCAGCTGCATTCCAGGCAAAGGGGAGGAGAAACGGGAGACACTGCACCAAAACGTCTTACAGCTTTTTGGTGAGAACTGAGTCTCATGGCCACCTTTAGCTGTAGGGTAGCCTCTGAAATTGAGGTTTTAAGTGGGCCCATTGCTGCCCTGAACAAAATCAGGGTTCTGTTAGCAAGAAGGAAGGGGGCCATACAGCAAGTAGGAAACTAACAGCAAGCGCCACATCAAGAAAAGTGCCACCATGCAGATGTTACCAAAGTCTATGGTCCAAAATTTTTTTGTTGTCTGACTATGAATACTTATGGAGGTTTATCTAATCCTATATGATTATGTAAATCTGCTAAAGATTAAGTATAAAAACCTAAATAATTATTATAGAATATCTTAGGGTTCTTGCTCTTTTTTCCTTCATTTTCATCCTTCTGAAAATTTCCCCTCCTCAAATCGATAATAGAAGTTTTGGATCATAAATTGTTCCTACATTTTGCCTCATAATTAGGGTTGCCAGATTTAGCAAATCAAATACCCAGTTATATTTGAATTTCAAATAAAAATGCACACTTTTTTAGCATAAGTTGTACCAAATAATACATGGGACATACTTACACTAAAACCTACTCACGGTTTATCTGAAATTCTAATTTAACTGGGCACGTTGTGTTTTATTTGGCAACCCTACCCATATTACTGCCCCTGGGACTTGATCCTAAGGAAATAGCACAAAAGAAAGGAAAAGGACCCTTCGGTGACAGAACAGTGAATAAGTAGAACAGTAAATGCCCTCAAAGAAGAGAATAGTAAATAAATGATAGTCATTTAAATTTATGGAATAGTCTACAGAAAAATAAAACCATTACATTATGAAAAATTATAGAAGAATAGGCAAGTTTTGTGCACACTATAATTAAAATTCTAAAAATGGTCATAAATAGTAAAAAGACCAAAAGGGATTAAGGAAAGAAAAAAGTGTTAATTAGGAAAGATTTGAGAGGCTTTCTCTCTTCAACTTTTGAAATACCTTTATAATCTTTGTACAATATTCTGCAAAGAGAACACTAGTGAGTTAGCATTAGTAACCAAGTTGAGCTGAGTGACCACAGAAGTTTGCAGATGGAAAATCAGTCTTATCTCTAGGAAGGTGGTTCACCACCTGCCTTCCGGGTCGTCACTTTGCTGGACCTAACAGATGCCTCACTGAAAATGAGACCAAGGGGTTGAAAGCAGAGAAAGAAAATAAGATTTTAGCAGCCATGTAGCATTTACCACATTTCAAATCAATAATCTGAGTGAGAAAGGTCAACTCTATTATCTGCAGCTGATATGTGAGAAATAGAAGCTCAAAATGACTTACCAGGGAAAATACGTCCTCTCACAGCAAGAATAGAGGGAACTAACACAAAACACTCCGGTATTCATCTAAGAGGCTTTTGGATTGAATAAGTACTCTCTGTATCTCTCTAATCACATCCCTCTAACACTGGTGAACAGGTAACTGTAATTAACACACAATAAATGGCTTGCCATCCTTTTCCAAGAATACACACTATGAGCTGTTTTGTTTTTTAAAATCCTTACCCAAGGACATGTTTATTGCTTTTAAAGAGAGAGGAAAGGAGAGAGAATAATATTGATGTGAGAGAGAGACATTGATGGGTTGCCTCATACATGCACCCTGACTGGGCATCAAACCCACAATCTAGGTATATGCCCTGACCTGGGATCGAACCTGCAAACTTTTGGTGTATGAGATGACACTCCAACCACCTGAGCCACCTAGCCAGGGCTATGAGCTGTTTTTCTAATGCTTACAGTGGATTTGTAGGGTCACCTACACTTTTCACCCGACTGTGCCTGTAGCCTGCCCATGGCTCACATCTACACAGCAATCAGCTGTCCAGGATGCAAAATTCAGTCAGAAGAAATGGAACAGAGTGAAGCAATGTTAAACCAGCTTCCCTAAACAACCCCATCCCTTACAGAGCCATCTTGAAATCGTGTCAAGTCTCCTAATCAACATCTGCTCACAGCATTCCCAAACTTAAGTAATGCTCTCTATTCTTTCCCTACCTCTTCCCTGAGCAGAACTGTTCATCTAGACTCATGGGATGCCTTAGCATTATCTGGGTGAAAGATTTATTCAGAAAGAATGTGTGTGAGATTAAGAGGGTCATTTTGCCACTGACTCGAGAAGAGCTGCCTATGATGGTGGCCCCGTCCCAAGGTTCCTCCCCAGGGCACCAAACACTCGGTGTTGTGGACTGTATTATGTCCACGAATGTGGATATAGAGAGTAATCTTTATGAGGTAGGGCCAAGAAAAGAAAGAAGACAGAAAGATGGGAAGAAATCCAAATACTGGTAGTACCAAGGACCTTGAAGAACTTTCAGAAAATAAAAAGTAAGACAGAACTAGTAAAAAGTTTGTAAAAATGAAACAAACTAAAAGAAGGCTATGATGAGAAAGAGAGAGAGAGAAGTAATATCCTTAAGAGTCTGGCAACCAAATTTCCAGTATGTTTCAGGCAGGTTTTAGAATCCCTACCCTGTCCTGTTAGGAAATCTGAGGAAATTCTGCCCACAAAACTCAATGGACAGAAAGCCTCATCTCCAATTCTCTTTGGCCACTTTTGACCAGGCCAGGAGTACTCAGCAAACTTGATGGAGACCTACACCTTGGTGGGCCAGATTTTAATTGAATTCAGTGTCTCTGGAATTTGACTACTTCCTCGGTCTTCTTTGCTGGTTTCCTTCTTCTAGATATCAGAGTACCTCAGGGATTAACCCTGGGCCTCCTTCTCTGCCCAATTATGTGATTATATATATACACAATCTCACTAGGCAATCTTAGCCAAAGCCCTGGTTAGCATGGGCAGCCAGATTCTCATTGCCAGTCCTGACCTCTCCCATGCTCCAGATTCAAATATTCAAGCAGCTCCTTGTCATCTCCTTTTGGGGTGTCTTGTAGGCATCTCAAAACTTATTATGTCCAAAACTCTTCTTTTCCCAGTCTCCCCATATCAGTACATGTCAACTCCATGCTACTAGTTTGTCTAGAAAAATCGTAGTCACCAACCTTGATTTCTCTCTCCCTCAGATTTCTATCCAACTCACCTACAAATGCTGCCATAGCCCCACATGGCCACTTCTCACCAGCTCCACTGCCACCAGCCTGATCCAAGCCACCACCCTCTTTCATGGGGATTATTGCAGTGGTCTCCTACCTGGTCTCCTTGCTTCCATTCTTGCTGCTTTACTTTGCATTTTTAAAATAGCCATCAGAGTGATCTTTTTAAAAATGTGAATCAGATTCTATAACTCTCCAACTTAAGATTCTTCCAATGGCTTTCCATCTCACTTAGAAAATGCCCACTAAAAGTTCATCCCTTGGTGAGCTCCCCCACTCCTCACCTGTCAGACATCACCTCCCACCACTCGCCTCTCATGCACTATACTCCAGCCACTATGACTTCTTGCTATTCCTTCAACCATCACATTCATTCCTGACTCAGCCTTAACACACACTGATCCCTTTTCCTGGAATTGTCTTTTCTAGATCTCCACATTGCTAGTTCATCGTTCAAGTCGATTCCAATACTACTTTGATCACTTTTCTAAATGTGGCACAGGTCTGGCTGGTGTGGCTCAGTGGCTTGAGCACCAGCCTACAAACCAAGGGGTCACCAGTTCCATTCCTGGTCAGGGCACACGCCTGGGTTGCAGGCTAGTCCCCGGTGGGGGGCATGCAAGAGGCAACTGATTAATGTTTCTGTCCCCCTCCTTCTCCCTCCTTCCCCTTTCCCTAAAAAATAAAATCTTCTTTAAAAAAAGGTGGCACACTATCTCCCACCTCTGTTACTCTCTATCCCGTCATCTTATTTTATTCACTCATCAACACCTGAAAGTGTATTGTTCTTTCACTTACACATTAATACTTGTTAGTGAGTGCATATGAGACTTAGAATCTACAGACAGTCATTGGTGAGTTTCAGACCTCAGAGGCTGTAAACACTCAAGCCCGGGGCCGTATCTAGTGGAGGAAGCTGAGGATACAGAAGTGAAAGCCAGACAATCCCCGAGGACTAGGGACCATAGCTGTAGTTTCTAGTCATTTTCTTGCTGCAGCCTGGTGGCATCCTGGTGCCCATGTTTGGGAATTTGCCAATTGTGTATCCTTTCCCCCTTCACCTGAGCTAGCTTCAGTGAGCTTCTGTTTCATGCACGCAAACAGCACTGAGCGCGAGCTTAGAACAGAGGCTGAAAAACTACCAGCTGCCTGTCATTTGTTCTTTATCTGACCTTAAGAAAGCTAAGTCAATCTGAGGAAGTGGGTGGGACAGAGTGCTCTGTCACAGAGTGCTCAGAGTGCTCAGCCACAGTAGTTCTCCATCTTACAGGGAGAGAAACTGAGCCCAGAGGCATTCCTGTCTTTCTCATGACAGCTACAAGTCCCAAGGAAACTTAGAATTTGAAGATATGAAACATGATCTCAATACCTAGTTTTTGGTATAGAGCCCAAGCTTTTGGAAGCATTGCCTGATAACCTCACCCTCCAGAAAAGGGGGAGGACAAACAACTCCACCCCCCAGAGCCCAGTTTGCATTAAAGATGGTTTTGCATTACAACTGTGCATGCCTTTAACAGGTTATGGGTGTAACAGCCATGAGCCCTATCTATAGCAACAACTGCTGCTATTTTAACAGTCCTGTTCTCACATACCTCCTACAGCGAGTCACTTAACAGCTTTAAATGAATATTAACTGAAATGCATAATTAATAAATTGGATTACTTTCCCTTTGCACATCTGAACATAAAAGCAATCTGCCAGCATTTAAGGAAATTCCATCATGCCACGAGGCATTAAGTCATATTTAAGGAAGTGAAGACACAAGCCTGCCCAAATATTACAAAGCGCATCCAGCAAAGTGCCACAGCCATGAACAGGATGGCTGGCTCTCCTGCCTCCACATAGTCATGCCTTGTCAAGTAATAGAAAGACCTGATGGCAAACACAGCCACTCCATTGCACTTCTCAAACCTTTTAAATAGAAATAGAGCCCTGGTGCCACCCACCTTTTTTTAAAAAGTCCACCAAGGAAATATAATGCATCCCTCTCCAGTGACTTCACATGAAAGGTTAACGGCACCATGTGCTGTCAGCGGGCAGCGGTGTTTGCTGTTTTTGACTTTTCACTTAAGAGTTCCATTATTCAGAACAATCTCAAGTAAACACTTTATTTAAATGACCCCCAACTGACCTTTATTGCCTCATAAAAGGCTCATCTTGACAACTTCCTATAAGCACACATTTCAAGACTGGCCTGCAGAAAGAAGTATCTAGAAACAATATACCATGTCACACCATGCTCTTTCAAACAGCACAGATATAGGGGCAGGTGAGCCCACTGTTGCACTTAGGATTGGAAGGCATGGCTCCCAAGTATATTATTGTTCTGTTCCTGTGAGAGCTAGTCATGGAACTCCAGGGAACCTCAAACCAATTGCAGTAAAGTATTCTTGTCAGAGGCTCGTGTGCAGGGCAGGGGATTGGAATGCAGCAGGTGTCTGCACTAATCCAAGGGAAAGCCTTAGGAGTTTCATTTGACTTGGAAGGAAGGCTCTCATATCAAACCCTGGGCTCTGGGGAGCCTCTGGGGGACATTAAAATTCTGTGACCCCCCCCACATGGGGGATCATCATGATTGGCATGTATTATACTTAATTGATGGTTCTCAAATTAAATACGACCAGCACTGGCCAGTGTGACTCAGCTGGCCAGAGGGTCTTCCGGTTGTACATGTGAGAGGCAGCGGATCGCTGCTTCTCTCCTTCTCTCTCCCTCCCTTCCCCCCTCTCTAAAATCAATGAGCCTGTCCTCAGGTGAGGATAAAAAATTATTATATACTACGAGCGGGCTCGGAGGGGCTCCAGCATGTCTAAGCCTCCAGCCCACTCACTGGACATGAAGACAAACCTTTTAAGAGCATGCAAGGGCCTAAAGGGTTTGAGATGGGAACAAATTTGATGCTAGAAAAGGTTTGGACAGGGTTTTTTGTTTGTTTGTTTTTTGTATTACTTTGTTTTCATCTTGTTTCCCCCTCTCAAAGTCTGAATCTTAGACCACCTGCATCATAATCACCTGTGGCATTTATTAAATATTCATATTTGTGGGCCCCTCTCCTTATCTTCTGAAGCCTAATCACTGGTGGGCAGTGCCCTGGTGTCCATATTTCACACATGCTCCCCAAGTTTGAGAACCACTCCCTTCAGAACAGGAAGAATAAGCGGGCTCTTTTATGATCCCTTTTCTTGGTGCTTTGTCCCGTATTGTCAAGAAAAAAAGGAACAAAATATTCATGCTTTTAATGGTTTTGCTATAATGCCAATAAATCACATGAGTATAATACGACCAGCCTCCAGCTCGATCTGCTTAGAATTCAAATGCATTAGCACATCATTTTTGAGGTTAAAAATCCCTAATGAGTCATTTAGTTTCCACTCTTTCAACAAAGCCCTTTTACATAGAAAATTGTTCTTTAATATTGCTGATCTCACACTGATAAAAACAGATCTATACTGTGGCTAAAACGGTCCATGGCCTTAAAAACATTTTAGGCTCTTTATGCCTATTGTTGACTTCACATTCAGAAACCTTCAAATCACGGGAAGGTTTCCCCACGCGCACTCTCTCTACTCTTCCCAATCAGCACTCCTTTTCGACGAACCCTCCCCCGGGTTCACTCAGTCGGCCTGCTGCCCTGTGCACACACCTTAAGCCAGACATTATCCTGCATATATATATATATATAAATTTTTCTATTTTTATTAAATGTATGGGGATGACGGAGGTCAGTAGGATCGCACAGTTTCGAAGCGTGCATCTCCCCAATACCACATCTGTATGGTGCACTGTGCTCCCACCACCTAAGGTCAAACCATCTTCTGTTACCATATGTTAGGCCCCCTGAACCCCCGCCCCTCACCCTCTCCCCTCTGGCAACCATCACATTGCTGTCTGTGTCTGCTAGTTTAGTTTTATATCCCACTTAAGAGTGAAATCATGTGGTTCTTAGCTTTTTCTGACTGACTTACATCACTTAGCATGATATTCTCAAAGTCCATCTGTGTTGTCGCAAATGGCAATATTTCGTATTTTCTTAGGGCTAAGTAGCATTCCAACGTGTATTTAAAGATGATTCTCTTTTTATCATAAGAAGAAAAAAGATAGAACACTGTTATGAATTGAATAGGTCGCCCCTAAAATTCATACGTTGGAGTCCCAATCACAATGCGATGGTGTGTGGAGATGGGGCCCTGAGATGGAAAATACACGTCTGCTGTGTAGGTCAGCCAGTCCAGGACACTACGTTATCCCTTTTTGCCTTGTAACAATCACGTGACAAAAGGAGCAGAGCTGAGTGTTGCATTTAAACTGCCTTCCTAAATCTGGCTTCATAACCCAACACTCCTGACCCCTCCTTGAAGATACGCACTACTGCTGCCACACTCAAGTTCGCTGCTTATTTCTACCCCTCAGAGTGCAAAAAGGAAGAAAAAAGTATGTGTCAGTGTTTGTCCTGAAACACCTTCTCTTGGTGCTTATTATTTTCAAATAATAGCCATTCAGACTGGCAGTTATCTGAGAAGGGAAGCTCTCTCTGGAGACACATGAGCTTCATCCTTGCCAGAGTTGATACAAATTAAAAGGCCTCTGCAAATTGCAGCGTCTCCCCAAATTCCTCTCGATCTAAAATGGAGGTGGAATATCCACTTCCCCCAAGTCCAATTTCAAATGGCTGCAATATGCCTCCTCCATAAATGCCCACAAAGAAAATTATCCCTATGTGTTGTTCAGTACTTGAAATTACTATTTCTTCAATCATTTCTAGGATTATTATTTTTCTTTATTTTGGAGCAAAGGTAAAGAAATCATCCACTTGGTCCTGGCCAGAGTGGCTCGTGGGTTGGGTATCATCCACAAACTGAAAGGTCACAGGTTCAATTCTTGGTCCAGACACATGCCTAGGTTGTGGGTTTGGTCCCTGGTTGGGGCGCCTATGAAAGGCAACTGATCAATGTTTCTCTCTCACATCAACGTTTCTCTCTCCCTTTTTCCCTCCCTCCCCATCTCTCTCAAAAAACAAAAAAAAAATAAAATAAAAAAAAATAATAATAAATCACCAGCTAAAAAATAAATGAGAAGAGTATTTAAGGTAACAAATGGTTGAATAGGAGTCTATTCAGTTCAAAAGACTCTTTTTGGCAATAAGAAAGCAAGTGCTCCCTCCCGGAGGGGTGCATTTGTAATAGGGCTGCAAATTCACAGGAGGGTTTGCCATGCCTTCAAACCCTGGCTGGGGCCAGCCCTACCAGGGCTCTCTCTCAAATCATTCCTGAGTCCACGGGTGAATCGTGCAAAAGACAGCTCAGAACAAAAACAGCAATTACTACTGAGATGCAAACATATCCCACATCTCCCTACTTCTAAAAGGGCCAAAGAAAGTCAATGTATTTCACCCTTTGTATTTATCAATGATGATTTTTTTTTTTGCTTTTGATGTATAAGGAACAAAAAATAACTGTGGGATGCAATACTCATAAAAGAGAAATATTGTACAATATGAATTTCTGGTTCATAAATTCTGACTCAGCCCTAAAATGTCACCTGGCCCCACAACTTTGACTCTGAAATTGTCTAATTAAATCTACAAACCCAAGCCATTAAGAAACTTTTCTTCAATGGAAATAATCCATGAATAGCAGACTTGTATTTCAGACTGGCTCAGCATGATTTGGGCTTATCTTCGGCAATCAACCCTTCTGCAACCCCTTAGAAGCCTTCCCATAACCCGTCACAGCATGACGGCTGCAGCCACTAATCTTCCAGAAAGGAGCAGGGCCTCTGAGGGTGGGGACAGTGACCCTGTCCTGGGTGCCAGCTGAGATTCCAGCTGGCTGCAAAACGTGAGGCTGAAGGGATCCTTTGTTATTTTTTGTTTTTGTTTGGGGGGGTGCCTTGTTTTTTAAATCTAATGGATGTATATTGTTTTCAAAAGTCAAATCACACTTTAAGGCTAAAGAGAAAAAACGAACAGCCTGCTACCTGCCCCCTCCCTGCCTCTCATTCTCATTTCCTGCAAGTAACAACTCTTTTAGTTATTTCCCATCATCATGCCCTCTGTCTTATTTCCTTTTTCCATTTAGACATTAACTACTACTTCCTCCAAGCAAGTATTAGAATTTAGCTGTTAACATTACTTCCTCCCATTTCCCTACCCTATTGTCACCTCTATATAGTCATATCGCTATTTTGGTTAAAGTAATATATTTACATTGTTATGACTCCAAACCCCAACTGCCTTGGTTCAAATTCTGCCTCAACAGGTACCATCTACATGACTTGGTGTATCATTTTTTATATTTGTAAAATGACAATAATATTCACATCTGCTTCATGAGGTTGCTGTGAGGGTTAAATGAATAATTCTATGCAAACCAAGAGTCCAGGCACAAAATGAATGCTCTTTAAAGGCATGGTTAGAACAGATTTTTCTTTCTTGGTCCTCCTCTTTACTAGGTTTTTGCCTCATTTTTCATTTACTTGATTTTCTACATAATTTTCACTGTTTCCTGAAAATTCACACTAAACTCTAAAATTTCTCTCATTGCAGACATCACATTGTACAGTGTTTGTCTGCTGTCCTTAAAGACATCCTTCTTGGAGTGGTCCATCCTCCTGTTAAAATCTGCCCAAACTCTATGAGTCAGATAGACACTGTATTGTGTGGGTCCTTGACCTGATGCTGCACCCCACACCTCCCTCCCTCTTGATACACTCCTTTTTGATAGAGCATGTCCCCTAGCATATCCCTAAGACGAGGTCCACAGGAGAGAAATTCCATCAGTCATGTAACTTGAAAATGTCTTTATTCTGCTTTAACATTTGCCTGAAGGTCTGAGGAATATAGCTTATAAAGGAGGTTTCTTTCGGAAATGATGGAAAAGTTGTGGAATAAGATAGTGGTGATTGTTGAACAACTTTTTGAATAGATGAAAAAAGCCACTGAATTATACACTTTTAAGTGGGTGAATTTATGGTAAATTAATTATATCTATCTCAATTTTTAGAATGTGTGACAAAAAGTAAATAGGTAGAAAGAAAAGAAAGGAAAGAAGGAAAAAGGCAGGGAGGGAGGAAGGAAGGGAAGAAGGAAGGGAGGGAGCAAGGAAGGAAGGAAATTTCTAAGTGGAAATAATTTTCCCCCAAATATTGAAGGCAACACTCCATCAACTTCTAGCTTCTAGTGTTTCTGTTGGAAAGTCTAAAACTTCATCATGATATGCATTTCCTGTACTGGGAACTCAGGAATCCTTTCATCTGGAAACTCATAACCTTTGGGGAAAATTTCTTGTATATTTTCTCATTTCCTTCCTTCCATATTTTTTAGAATCCCTATTACTTGGATATCAAACTCTTGGCCTTTGTTGCACTGTTGTTTTTTCTCTCCCATTTTCCCATCTCTTGGTCTTTCTGGTCTATTTTCTGTGAGTTCCTCAACTTTACTTCCCAGCCTTCATTTTTATTTCTACTCTCATGTTTTTGATTTCCAATAACTTCTTTTGTGTTTTCAAAATCCACTTCTTGTTAGTAACATACTGTTCTAGTTCAAGGAGTGCAATAGCATCTCTTATTTCTCTAGAGATACTACAATCAGGTTATTTTAATGCTTTCCTCTTTTACTTTCATTATTTTTCTTCTAAATTTCTCCTTTCTTATTTTTTATCTCCATTTTTCATGAAGAGACTTTCCTCAACAATCTGGTGAGACTTGGTTCTCTGTTCATATTTAAGAGAGTCTCAAAAAAAAATGGAAGTTCTGGGAGAGTGGGTAGAACTGTGGGTAATCAGCAGAGACCTAGCATGTGGTTGGGGGATTTGAAGATGTCAGAATCTTTCTCTGACAAACTTTCTCAACTTCCCAGTAGAGATATTCTCCCATCTCCTGCAGCGCCTATGCATGCACATGTCTGTACTGGTGGAGGAGGCAGGGAGTCTCACCCCAGATTTTCATCCAACTCAGAGTTTCTGAACCTCCATATTGTTGACATTTTGTTGACATTTTGGGCCAGATAACTCTTTGTTGTAGGGGCAGTCCTGTAGACCCTACAGGGGTCTACAAATATTGTAGAATATTTAGCAGAATCTGTGGCATCTACCCACTAGATACCAGTAGCAAATTGCTGCCGAGCTACGACAAGAAAAAAAAAGTCTCTGGGCATTGCCAAATGTCTGTTGACTTGGCCTACTCTCTGGGAAATCCCCAGTTTTGCCTCTACAGGCAGTAAACTATGCAAAATAGAGGAAGGGTTCTTGCCTAGCATCACAAATGGAGGGAAGGGACCCTCTCTAAAGTAACACTCCCATCAGTCCCACATTGGGAGGTATCCAGTACCACCAATACCTCAGGCTTTCTGGGGTTTTGTGGCACAAATCAGCCTGGCTACCATTTATCCATCTGCTTTCCATATCTCAAAATTTTGTTGGCATCTCTTATATGCAATCATCCCTTCCCCTATTCTCTTTGTCCTTGTGGGTTAATGCTGCTAATCTTTCTGACACTTTCATGGTGTTAAGGATGGGGAAGAGTCAAAATAAATATTGCAGTAGGGCAGCACGTTTGACATGAAACTTCTCAATTCTTTAATTCTCAAATTGTGGTCAATGAAGAAAGCTAATAAAACTTATGGAGGCAAGGAAAATATCATGTAAGCCTCTCTCATTTGAGTGTACAAGAGCATACAGGGTTTTGGTGTACATTTTATCCAAATCCAAGTGTTTAGGATTAGAAAAAATATATGAAATCACAAATACTGCACTAAGACCAAACCAAGACCAAATCTTACCCCAATCCAGATCTGATGAAGCCTGGGCTATTTTGAGATGAAATAAACCTCTAGAACTATACCCTGTTACTACCAATAGCCTAATGTAATTACTTTCTCTTCCATATTAAAAATGAAATTTCATATCTTAGAAAGACTTATTTGGATCATCATCAGCCTTCAAAAGTCAAGTGGCTCTAAGAACTACATTTGTCCTCCTGAATCCACAAACTCCTCTCCACACCTACAATTACCATCATCCTGAACCAATCATACCTTGCCTAGATTCCTATCTAATCTGTCTGCCACTATTCAATCCACTGCCATCCATTATCTATCAGATAAACCTTTTTAAACAGCAAATATGATCATTTCACATGCCCCTAAATCCCACCTCTACCTTAAACCTCAGCGGCTTCCCATTGCTCTTGGGGAGAAACTGAAACCCTTAATGTGATTAACACATCCCCACATGGCTAGTCCCTGCCCACCTCTGCAGTCTCCTTTCTAAATGTACTTCCTCTTGCTCCTTGTGCTCCAGTGACACTAGCCTTTTTCCCATGCTCCTCCCACCACCAGCCTTCCTTCTTCTGTACTATTCCCTCTTTCTAAAATGCCTGGAATTTCTGGAATGCTATTTATACACACATCCCCTTCAACTAAGTATTTCCTACTCATCCATCAAATTTCAACTTATCTATGTAGTCAGCTTTCCCTAACCCTATGACCAAGAGACTTTATTGTACCGAAAACACCTCATCCTTGTCATCACAACAGGAATTCTTCATAACTTCACGTGCTTCTTTAATTCATTTACCTCTGCTCCACTGCTGGACTGACATGAAGAGAGAAGACGCTGAGCCGGTCTTGCTCATGGCTCTGTTCTCAGGGTTTCACACATTGCCAGACATTTAGAAGACGCAAACTTGTATAAATGAATGACTTCCCTAAATTCCCATGAGTTCAGACAAAAACTGTCCTAGGTGCTCTAGAAAGAACTACTCTTTAGTTCCTTAACAATGACTCTTTTCAGTGCGATTGACAATTTTGGTTGGATAACAGGAAATGCATTTCCATCATGAAGGGGGTAATGAAGTGAGTTCAGAGAGCTGAGACAGAGATTTCTAGCTGCCAATACATCCATTTTCTCCCATCTCTATTACCAGGTAGCAAAGTTTCCAATTAAAAATATTTGCATTTCCCCAGCCTTCTTTACAGATCATGTATTTTGTGAGATTTAAAAAGCAAAACAAAAAACAAAACAGACGGCTGGGTTTGAATAAGGATCCTTGAGGCCTGACTCCGCTGAGACTCACAGATAGCTCTTTGCCTGTTTCTTCTCTTCTCCATCTTTCTACCTGGAGCATGGATGTGATGGCTCCAGGATTATAAAGCTATCTTCTTTGTTTCTTCCAGCTTTATTGAAATATAATTGATATATAATGTGGTGTAAGTTTGAAGTGTACTTACAATGATTTGGTATGCTTATATATTGCAAACGATTAGCACAATAAAGTTAGTCAACACATCCATCATATAGTTCCCATTTTTGTGTTAGTGGTAAGACATTTTTAAGACTTACTCCCTTAGCAACTTTCAAATATACAATATTGTTCACTATAATTACCATGGTGTATATTACATCTCCAGAACTTATACTTGTGTTATAGCTAAAAGTATATACTCTTTAACCACATTTACTTATCCCACACACCTTCTCTTCACTCACTCACCCCCTTTTTTGTCCCTGGCAACCAAAAAGTTACTATTTGTGTCTATGTGTTCAGATTTTTTAGATTCCACATGTAAGTATGAAAATATAGTATGTGTCTTTCTCTGTTAAAATTATTTCATTTAGCACACTGCCCTCAAAGTCCATCCATGTTGTCACAAATGGCATGATTTCCTTCTTTTTTATGGCTGAATAAGTTCATGGTATGCATTTAACATATTCTTTACCTGTTCATCTGTTGACAATGTCGTTGTTTCCATGTCTTGACTATTGTAAATATACTTCAATGAACAAAGTAGTACAGATATCTCTTAAGATAGTGATTTCACCTCCTTTGGATATATATGATAGTTGGATCATATGATAGTTCTATTTTTAATTGTTTGAGGAACCTCCATATTGTTTTCCATAATGGCTATACCAATTTACATCCCCACCAACCGTGCACAAGGCTCCCTTTTCTCCACATCTTCACCAATACTTCTTGTGTCTTGTCTTTTTGATGACAGCCATGCTAACAGATATGAGGTGACAGCTCATTATGGTTTCTATGTGCATTTCCCTGATGGTCGGTGATGCTGAGCATCTTCTCATGTACCTGTTGACCACCTGTTTGTTTTCTTTGGGAAAATGTCTATTCAGGTCCTTTGCCCATTTTTTGATCAAATTATTTGCTTTTTGCTATCGAGTTATATGAGTTCTTATACATTTGGGATATTCTTTTCTCCCATGTAAGGCTATCTTGAGAACAGAAATGTGCACCAAAGATGAAACAGAAAACTTCTAGCCATCCTTTCTCTGGACTGACTACCTCCAGATGATTCTGAGTCACTGAAGTCAGCTCTCTTCCCAAACACAATTCCTAACTGATGTGATAGTTAATGAAAAGAAAAAAATCCTGCCCCTAAGTACCTTACAAATTCCTGAGGATAAGATAGATGAGCCCAGCACTGCAAGAAATCATCAGGATTATGCAACTCCAACAAAATCCCAAGGCAGCTGTTTGTAAGTGAGCCAGGGTATTTGATTATCTATAAAGTTTCCAATTACGAATATTCCATCACTCCCTTCATGAGTTAAAAAAAAGCCTCTCCTACAGCAGTTCCAAAATTATCAACCACGCCCAAAAAGAGTCACTCTTAAAATACAAAACTTGGGTAATGTTCAGATTGGCTAGAAATCTCAACATTAGCCATACAGTCATTACTTTGAAATTCTATAAAGATCACAAAGATGTTTGCAAATCCATTCACATGAAGTCAGCTCTGTTTAAAAGGGAAGTGAGAGGTAACATTATTTGAACACTCAGTCTGTGTCAGGCCCCGTGCCAGATGCTTTATGTAAATCATCTTCTCTGCATCTCACAACAGCTTGGTATGATAGACATAGTACTCATTTTACAAAAAAGGAAACTTCAGGTTAGAAAAAGCAAGTGACTTGCCCAGGGCTTCTCAAATAAGTAGTGAGGCTATGATTTAAATACACCAGCCTACCCATCCTGTACTATTTCCAACTACTTCATTCCGCCTTGAGACATTGTGATTTATAAGAAGAAATGTATATATTTGTTCTTTGTCCTAGTTCCTGGCACAGAGCTTCTAAAACTCTTCGAAGCTCTTAAGTAATAAAAGCAATAAAGTTTCTTTTAGAATGTTAATGAGGTAATTTTTGGAAAGCCCCTTGTCGCCTAAGGATGAGGGCTGGCCACCAGAGAACCAACCAAGTGGTTAGAGGGTTAGAACTTTCAGTACCCCTGCAGACCTCTGAGAAGGTAAGGGGCTGGAGATTGAGTTCAATAGCCAAAGGTCAATGATTAATTCAAGCATGCCTACAAATAGTGAAGCTTCCAAAAGAAACCCAAAAAGATGAAGTTCACAGAGAGCTTCTGGGTTGGTGAACATGTGGAGATTTGGAGAGAGTGGCAGGCCTGGAGAGGGCATGGAAGATCTGAGCCTTTGCCAGCATACTCTAGGTGTTTCTGAGTTCTATCTTTTTATAATAAACCATTAATCTAGTAAGTAAAATGTTTCTCTGACTTCTGTGAGCTGCTCTAGCAAACGAATGGAACCCAAGGAAAGGGTGTTGGGAACCTCTGGCCGATGGCCTATTGGTCAAAAGCACAGATGACAAGCCACTTGTGGTTGGCATCTGAAGTAGGAGGAGGGGACAGTCTTTTAGGATGGAGTCTTTAACCTGTGGAATCAGACTGTATCTCCAGTAATTACTTGGTGATGTGGGAAAAAATGCACATTGGAGTTGGTGTTGGGATTGAAGTCTCAATTTATTTATTTTACTATGTATTTTATTATTATTTTATCTATTTATATTAGTTATTATTGTTATTGTTATTACCTTGTTACCTTGAGTGTATGGTGTAATTTACCTTGTTACCACCTTGAGTGTATGGTTAACTTCACCAAATCCTGTTAATGAGAAAACACTCTTCTTCACAGGATTACCAGGAAGAAGTTCTTTTGGATTGAACTGTGTTCCCCAAAAAGACTTGAAGATTTCAATTCCTGACCCCCAGCACCTGTGAATGTAACTTTATTTGGAAAGAGGGTCTCTGCACAGGTAATCAAGCTAAGGTCAGGCCACACTGGACAGGAGGGAGCTCTAATCACAGACTGTTATCCTTAGAAAAAAGAAAACTGGACACAGAGACACACGGAGAGAACTCCAGACGAAGATGAAGATTGAGATGGGAGCACGTGTCCAAAAGCCAGGAAGGGGAAGGACTGCCGGTGACCATCGGAACCTAGGAGGAGACAAGGAAAGAGTCTCCCCAGGCCTCCTCCGAAGGGAGCACAGCCCCGCTGACAGCTTGACTTCTTAACCTCCAGGATGGTAAGAGAATAAAATTCTGTGGTTCAGGTGGTCCACCCAGTTCACGGTGATTTGTTATGGCGGCCCTAAGAAACTAGTACAGAAGGTATAGCAGCTAACTCCCATTTCTGGCTTCTGTACGCTAACTCCCGCTTTGGTTTCTGAACACCCAGCTTCCAATAAGGACACCTCAAGGACACCTCAAGGCTAGAGTTATTTTCACATCAGCTTCTGTACCTCCTGCTTTTGCCACGTAGGATAGGGTGTCCGGAGAGCAATAAAAGCCCTGTTCAGCCAAGGATTGGGGCTCAGAATTTGAAGACTTCCTCCTCTGGGCCCGTGCACGTAAATAAAGGCTCGTGTTCCGCCATGTCCACCGTGAGTTCTTTCTCCCGAAATAAAGGGAACCCTAACTCTGAGCCGTTCAGCCTTAGCAAGAACATATGTTTGGTCAAGTGTGAAGTTACGCTCACGCCATGTGTTGTGGGGGTGGTGCGCTGGTCAGATGGAGATGGGAGCAGGTCCAATACTTCCTACGGCCCAGGCCAGCGAGGCACTGAAAGAATGGGAGAGGTGGACAGTGGCAGATGGAGCAAAGGAGGCAGAACTGGGTGGGGTGGGCGGCTTGGGCTTAAAAACCAAGCTGGGCCCATGAGACGTGAACAGATAACAAGTGTTCAGGATGGTGAGGCAGCAGCCCTCACTACTAGATCTGCAGACCTGAAGGACCTCATTCTTCCACTCACCCAAAATGGGGCCATGAAAGCTAAGCAAATAGTCCTCTGTTTATGTTTTGAGCATCTGTTAGGTTTGGACCAGTTAAAACCCACTGAAGAGCAGCTGGCTCCCATTTTGTAATTTACACAACACCAAAGACACTGTTAGTGGGTTCATTAAAGGGTGCAATTAACTGAAGCAAATGCTTGGAAGCATTGGGGAGATAACTACTCAAAATATACACCCTGAAATGTATGAAATTACTAATAATACAAATCCAAGCCAAGAAAATATTCTTGTTAAAATGAAACTAAGTTAAGGATAATGGAACTGAACTGTGTCTCAAACTTGCTTTTCATTATGAGGCTTGTTCACGGGGGAAGCACCCCCTTCTAGATCGTTTCTAGCAGAAATAAACATCACAGACATTTATTCTAACAGTAGTTGTGACATTATCTTAGACCAGCCACCTTTCAATGAAGTCAGTGGCATAAAACAGTTAAGTCTTGCCAAAGCTTCCCCCTTATTAGGGTGACCAACTCATCCCAATTTGCTTGGGAATGTCCTGGTTTTAACACTGAAGGTCCCATGGCCCAGAAACCCTTCAGTCCTGGGTAAACCAGAGCAGTTTGTCACCCTACCACAATAAACAACAGTAATGGTTAAAGCCAGAGCCTCAGCAAAACCTATATTCAAAGAAGAATCTTATGAAGTGAAAAGGTCCAAGGGATGAGTCCAAACTGAGGGCAACAGGCTGAAGATCAAGTCCCTTCTCAAGCACACTCCCACTGGTGGCCCCTGGGCTTCTCCCTGACTGAGCACTCCTCACGCTCCCTTGGTTCACCCCTCACTATCCCAGGTTCCAGCCACAGGCCCTGTTTTCCGATCTCTGCTCAAGGTTCAGGCTATCTCATCAAATTCATGGCTTTAAATACCACATCTAAGCTGAGAACCCCCAAACCTCTTTCTCTAGCTTTCGGTCTCCCCAAATGCTATCTGTCCTTGTGACTTGTTCCTTCTTGTTATTCATAATTTAGTTTAAATCCTGCCCTGACTGGTGTGGCTCAGGGGATTGAATGCCAGCCTACCAAGCAATCAAGGTTCAACCCCCCAGTCTAGGGCACATGCCTGGGCTGCAGGCCATGTCCCCATTTGAGGGCCTGTGAGAGGAAATTGATGGATGTATCTCTCTCACATCAACGTTTCTCTCCCTCTCTTTCTCCCTCCCTTCCCCTCTCTCAAAATAAATAAATAAATGAATAATTTTTAATTCTGTTTCCTCAAAAAGGTTTTCCCTGTCCATCCAACAAATGTAGACCCACTGTGATTCTACTCTATATGAGTGGCCATGTAATTCTACTTTAATTAGAATTCTACTTCTAGTTCTCTTTAATTCTACTTTAATTCTATCTAGTTTCCTGAGAGTAGAGAAAGTACCTGTTTATTGCACCCCCATATTTCTAGTGCCTAGAAGAATGGATGACACAAAGGGGGGACTTGGTACATATTTGCTCTTTCTGTTGAAACCAATTAGTTACACATCTAAGGCTAGCCTTTCTCCAGTGTGATTTAGGGGAAAGGCACATCAGGCATAAGGATTACTTCGCTGGTGATCTGAGAAATACAATCACAGCCCCAAAAACATGGGCACTGAAGGGGGTCATGGGTGTGTAAGGATTTGGCAAAAACTGGGCATTCTCAGGCAGCTAACCTAAGCTACAGGCTTAGCTTACCAAAGTCATAACTTACTGAAGTCCCATAGTCTAAGATATTACTAATGGTAAGACCGAGAGTTAGGAGCCAAAAAGGAACTACAGCAAGAGGAAGAAATGGAAAAAGGCCAAAAATTGATTCATTCATTACCTCTAACCTTCATACCACACTAGATCATCTGTGGGTATCCTCCACCTATTGTTTCATTCATCTGCACAATAAGCCTGTGATCCAGGGCTCTTAGTCACAACCAGGGACCCCCATACCAGGTTCCAACCCCAAGGGTATTTAAGGTCAAGATGATCTTATCATCTCTTGCTATTGTGTTGTACCTTCTGTGGCTCATGATCACAAGATGTTTATTCTTGATCCTTTATCATGACAAAGGCTCTGTGTGACAAGGTTGATGCACATATGCTATTTCCACAGAAGTTGAGTGGACCATGAAGGCCAAGGCCAGGAGTTCTGTATGCCTGCATGAGGCTGGATTATCTTATTTGTTAGCACTCTCTCTCTGGCAATAACCAATAACCTCTTTGCAAAACTTCCTTATTCCGGATGCTCATCGACTTATCCTGTCATTTTTGCAACTGAAACATTAGTCCTCCCACTCCCTGACCCAAGAGTATCTGTGAGATAATCCGAGAAAATGGAGTCTTCAGCCCTGACAGGTGCACTGGTTGTTATTTCCAAATTTGAAATTGTGGCATAATAAAACATCCTATCTCCTTCTCTCTTCTTTCCCCTTGACAGCAGGTCTACATGAAGACACAGACATACGGTGGTTAAGCCAATATGAATACAAAAGTGGACGCACACACATCAGGACTGGCATGCTCTGTTATAACTGCAAGCGTATTGGAAAGAATGAAATGTAACTACAGCAGGAATTCAGTGATTAGGATGAAGGTTTGCTGCATTAGTTTAAAAGGCTACATTATAAAACAACTTTAAAGAAATGTAATCATAAAGCCTTTAAGAAAACAGTAAAACTGAAGCAATTTCTGTAAGTACTTGAAAATCATTTCTTTTCTTAGGGTTTGATATTCTCTGTATAGTGTCAGTTGCACTGTTTTTTAAATTTTTATTTATTTATTCTTTTAGAGAGAGGGAGAGAAACATCACTGTGAGAAATATTGATCAGTTGCCTCTCACATGTCCCCAAGCGAGGGACCGAACCTCCAGGCACGTGTCCTGACAGGGAATCAAACTGGCAATCTTTAGTTTACAGGGCGATGCTCCAACCAAGTAAGCTACACCAGCCAAGGTGTTAGTTGCACTCTTGATTTCAAAATGTTGTCCACAACCGTACTAGTCCAAAAGGCCAAGTAAATGCCAGCAATGCAAATCTAAGCCTATGTCTACCTAAATAACCAAAACTTCAAGTTGACATTAAGATTTTGTTCACGTGATAATAAAATGGAATTATCATATGGCTGTGGCAGTTAAGGACATTTAGGTTGATACTGTCATTAACAAAAAAAATCAGAAATACTAATCTCTAAAAAAGAGCAAAAGCTTATTTTGCTCTTTAGCAATCAGTTAAAAAATTACACTTTCCCTAACTTACTGCAACCTAAACCTTCAGAAATAAAATCTAAATTATTTTTATATTTCCCATTATCAACACCTACAAGAAAAGGACCTCACTGGCATAACATAGCACACTGAAGCGGGATGAACAAGCCTCATCTGGGTCAACAAAACCAAATACACTGCAAGTTTCTTTCTCAAACAGGAGCTTTGCATAACTAAACTCAAGGCTGAATAAATCACAAAATGTTGCTTCTAGACATTTTGATTAATTCGATATTACGTTTTGAAAATCCCATGGTAACTAGTTTTTACAATTTTAAAGAATTTAAGTCCTTTCCACAAGAACGGTTTTCAGTGCTTCCCAAAGAAGTTTGTTAAGCTGCAGTCCAGTCCTGCAGTGCTTTACCTTTGGGAGACCAGTGAAAGAAAGCAAAGTTTACTTACAAGAACATAGCTAGGAAATTGTCAAGAAACTTGTCAAAATAAATAAATAAAAAGAAAAACAAATGCTTAGGAGACTCAAACATATTTGCACCCTCATGTCCTTAGCAGCATTATTTGCGATAGCCTAAAGGTGGAAGCGACCCATGTGTTCACAATGAATGGATAAACAAAACACAATGGACTATTATTCAACCTTAAGCCAGGAAAAAAAAAAAAAAAGGAGACACATGCTACGATGCGGATGGACCTTGAAGATACCATGCTAAGTGAAATAAGCCAGTCATCAAAGGACAAATACTGTACGACTCCACTTACCTGCGGTGCCCACAGCAGTTCAGCTCATAGAGAGAAAGTGACACGGTGATGACGGGCTGGGGGAGCGGGAACCCGAAGCCATGTCATGAACACAGTTACAACTTGGAAAGACGAAAAAGTGTTGGAGAGGGACAGTGGTGGTGGCGACACAATAATGTGAATGGACTTAATACCACCGAAACGGACACTTAAAAATGGCTGAAATGGTCAATTTTATGTTGCGTATATTTTACCACCAAAGAGGAAAAAGGCAAAGGCTCATCACAGGGGCAGGCAGGTCTCTGAGTAAACGAGGCAGGTCGCCATGTGACAGTAGGAAGAGCAGAGATTCTGGCGAAGGAGCACGCATGTGTCTTCCCCTGAGAAAACGGGCATTGCTCAGCCGCCGATCGCTGCCGTGTGGGGCCTGGACCCGGTTTTATGATATTATGATTTTGTGATTTTTCAGGAAAAGCCTGAATTCCACATTTTATGAGATATCTTCTATTTTCTTTTTAAAGTTGATAACAAGTTTTGAAAGTTTAAAAAATACTCTAAGGCAAATAAAGCATGCCTGCAGGTCTTTAGCCTGCACCTTTTGATTCCGACACTGAATGAACAGCGTCCCCTTCTGTGGGAAGGCCGCCTGATCCAGGGAAGCAGGCCGAGTCCTGAGCAGCATCAGCTTGTGCAGAGGAATTATTTCCAGCCATTGTGGCCAGGCTTAACTGTGACCTTATTCTAGGAAGCTACAGACAAGTGAAAATGGGCGTTTAGCTTGGCTTTTGTGTATCTAAAATGAGAACCTTTAGGATTCATGCATATTTAAGAATAGGTTGTACATTTGTTGGCCAGCTTACTAGATTCCCACATTAGTCTAAACAAGAAATGAATGCTCCATTGAAGAAAGGGTGGGATAAAGATGTGAGCAGCCTTTATCCAAATCACATGAAGGACAACTTAGCAGTATTACCCCTCGTTCCTGAAAATGAGGCTGTGGGAGCCTGAATTTTAACACAAAAATCAATGTTTTAACTTTCTATCTCATGAAGTGTTGGGACAGGAGTGATAATTTCAAAATAATAAAACATCTCAGAATAAACTAACATGAGTCATTATTAGATAAATGCAACTCAGGGATGGCACTAATAGCCCTTAAAATGCCTCCTCTGTTCCTCAGAATAACCACTTTTATTTTGTTCCTCTTTATTTTGTTTCTCATTATTCCTCTTCTGTAGATGGAGCAAACAGTGTCTTCAGTTCAGGAGTGCAATTTGAATTAATTGATTATGAGGCAGTAATGGGCCATCTAATTTAACATGTGTTTATTAAGCACCTTTCACATGCTCAGTGTTGTGGTGGGCACAGTGGATAATACATAAGAATTGTGTCCATCCACTCTTCCCACCATTAACACTCCCCTCAGACAATCTAGCTCACACTTCACACGGGGCAACAAGGAAGCAGACATAAAACAACAGGAGAGGAAGAGAGGGCAGATTTACTGCGTAGCCCCCCTTGGATTCTGCTTGGAAACATTTTGTGCCATAGCAGCCTCGACCATTACGGAGAGTCATCTTATTAGGGCATAAACGTTAGAGTCCAGAAGAGATAACACCAAGAGGGCACTCAGCCATCTTCTGACTATAGTAGGTAAAGGTTTTATCTTCGTTGCACAGATATGGTATCTGAGGTTCAGCTAAGGGACTTGTCCAAAGGCAAAAAGTAAGTGGGAGAAGGGACCAGACCCCAGAAGCCCTGCTTCCAAGGCATGACCCCTCCCTCCCCACTCCACTGCTCACTGCATCACCAGCAACAAGTACTCTTCATTTGTTTAGGGAGCATTTAACGACCATCTTGCATCAGTGTGCCAGGCTCTGCCCATTCCCAACACATGTTTGGGGCTCAGCTTGTCACACTGTGAAAGCTTAAAGGCAAGAGCAAGGAGAGGAGAGAAAGAGGTGGGGGAGGAGAGAAAGAGGTAGGCGAGTTCTCTGTTTCCAGCTGGGCTTCACAATGCCTTCACCTCCGAGGGGTCACCACAGGTCCAAGGCCTGGACTTCAGCTCTGCACATTCAGGAATTTGATTGTATCAGTTCCATCAGGGGTGATGAGACCCTGGGGAACTGACTCACGTCAACCAAATGCTCCAGACACTGACTGATAAACCAGAAGGCCAATGCACACATGTACAACAAGAAACATTCGCAGGCGTGCCAGGATGTGCTTTTATCTGCTTTGAAGTCCATTTTAGGAAACCTCTTGCAAGAGGAGACTCCTTAAAAACTACAAGCTCAGAGAAATGGAGCCTTGGTGAACCAGGCTGCAGGCAAACCACACAGCTGTTCACACATGTCTTCAGCCTGCGATTGCTACCTCTCCTCTCCCCAAATATACCCTACCGCATTCTCTGCCAGTTAAAATAATACAAATAACTAAGGAATACTACTAATTCATTGAGTGCTTACTACGGGCTAAGTAGAACTCTAAAAGCTTCACATACATTATTTCATTTAATCTCCCAACATTGTGAGACAGCTAGTCATTATTCTGAAGGGTTAACTTGCTCATACTCACTCAGCTAGCAAGCCACCACCAGGATGCAAACTCAGAAAGTCCAACCTCAGAACTCATGCTTCTAACCATGAAGCTACCCTCAAGGTACTCCAACTGCCTCGATGTGACACTGCCTCTGGGGAACCTTTTAATGACCCTCTGGCCAGAAGGATGCTTGCCCTCCTCCAGGCCTCATTGCTCCTCCAGCTTGTACTGCATGCGTAACTATCATCCCCACCTCCCTAGTCAGGATGTAAGGCAAATCTATCAGCATTAGGCCGCTCAGGCCACCATAACAACACCACAGGGTGGGTGACTTAAACAACAGATACTGCATTTATTTTCTCACAGTTCTGGAGGCTGGAAGTCAAGATCAAGATGCCACCCGAGGAGGCTCCTAGGGAGGCATTCTTTCTGGCTTGGAGACAGCCACCCTGTTGTGCCCTCATGTGGCCTGTTCCCCATGCACTCACAAAGAGAGATCTCTGGTGTCTCTTCCTTTTCTAAAAATGACACCAGCCCTATCAGATTAGGGACCACCCTTATTTGTGACCTCAGTTAACCTCAATTTCTCCCCTACAGGACCTATCTTCAAATATAGTCACATGGCCGGTTAGCACTTCACTATATGAATTGGGGTGGGGGGACATAATTCAGCCCATGGTACCATCTAATAATAAATTACACTATATAGTAAACCATGTCATTGAAAGCCCCAGTGAATGTCTTTAAAGCTTCATTTGAAACTAATAATATTGATTTCCTGGTTATGTCAGGGGCTTATCAATCCTTGAATGGGGGAGAGGGACGAAGTTGGGGTTCAGCAGAGGTCCAACTTGCTCCCCAGTACTGATGAGGAAAGTCCTTACATCAGATGCCTGGCTCCAAGGGCAGTAGCGTCAAGCTGTTAGAGGAGGTGACTCTGGTGATAGACTTTCGGTCTCAATGGCTGACAGGCTGTGAGGGTTTAGGCAAGCAGGTTACTCTCTCTGAGCACCAGAGGCCTTGTCTTTCCTTTTTAGATGAGCCTCTTGCTTTCATGCAGGGAAAGGGAAGCAGATACGATGAAGCAACCAAGAACAACAAAGAGGTGGGCTGTGGGAAGTAACTGGGTATCTATCTGCTTAATGAAAAGAAATAAATCTATGTGGCATCAGGCCATGGGTCCTTCTGGGGTCATTCAAATGACACTCGGTAAGGAACAGCCCTACTGCTCAGGCAGCCAGTTTTAAAATAGCAAGGTGTCCAGAGGTAAGACAAGATCTCCTTCTTGGACATGCGTAGTACTGTATCACATTTTGTGGTCAAACAGCATTTTTAATACTCCTCCCTCATTTCAGAAACTTACTTCCTTCTGAGTCACACCTCCCAGAGATGGAAGCCAGGAATTTGCCTCCCCAGCCTACCTTACACCTGGGGCAACCTGGGCTCTACCCATCAGCAGCATCCATGCAAAAATTTGTTTCAGAAGAGAATGAGATACAGAAAGAGGGACCGTGTAGAATTTGCCATGGTGGGCATTGGTGGAGTACAGCAGGGATGCTCAGTTTGCAGAGGCAACAGTGAAGAGACCCTACCAGACAGGACTCATTCACTGGTAGGAGCAGAGGGACCTATGTTCTCTGGTAGCCACACCAGGGTCCCCAGCGGAGCCACCAGTGCTGCAACTCGCACAGTGCTTCTGGATGCACGGCCTCCAGGACTGACTCTGATCCTCCCAGAAATCTGGTGAGCTACTTAACACCCTTTTAAAAACTCCCTTCATATTTCAACTAGCCAAAGTAAGTACTGTCATTTGCGACTGAGATCCTCAGACTAGCATGGGACCAAATAACTGTTGCACCATTAAGTGAAAGACGAGAGAGAGAAGAAACACATTTTGGCATATGAGTGGACTTTTTTCGATCCTATGAATAACAGAATTTTAAATAAGTGAAAGAAATTAAGGCAATTGTCTGCAAAACTTTGATAGAAAAAGAAACTGATCATTTGTTCCAAAGGATCTCTGGGACCATTGCAGTATGTACAGGAAACAAAGAGATATGGGATTCTATCAGCGCAAAGTTGTATCTACACCCCTGCCCCCCACCAACACACAAGCATAAGACTTGAGGTTGCATGAGGACTAGCCAGTTTAACCTCCCCTGGCCTTGAAGTTCCTGATTTATGAAATAGTTAAGAACCAAGCAATCATTTTCCAGTGAGTATTAAGATCATTGATATATAAATAGGGCAATTTAATCATAACCTGGATAAAGTGGGTCTTAAATTGTAGGCCCTGCTAAAAGTTTAAACAAAGCTTTTATATAATTTACCAAAGTCATTCAATGCCAAAACAGTTTAGACTTTATTTAAATAGAGGGCACCTTGCAAGTGCCCTTCAAGCCTTATCCTCCTACTTGATGAAAAATTAAAGCCAAACCACCATGCAATTGGCTTTCTCAAAAAAAATGCAAGTCTTAGTAACAACCTTATTTGGTTTAAAAGCATCATCTTTCAGGATTAATGGCCTACAAAATGTAGGAGATCTAGCCCTTTCCAAACATTAGAATTTCCGAGATCTTTAAATTTGTCACATACAAATCAGATAAAGTCAGGGACCCAGACTGCTTACTGTGAGTCCCCAAACCTTGATTATAGATGTCCAGTTATTACAATATGCTGGTTCTGAAAATGTCCCACAGGATGCATAGAGGGTTATTTTTGCCAGGATAGCACCCATTCCCTTTTCTTCAGGCACTAATATTTCAATTGTCACAGGAGACGACGCTCCTCCCTTCCCAGCCATGTGCTTTAAATGAGGGGGTGGCAGTGACCCAGACCTGCCCAATCAGCCTGGCTGCCACATTTGGTTGAGAGACCAGAATGCAACCAATTCAGAGCAATGAGAATACAACCTGGGAATTCTGCTGAGGCTATAGAGAAAGAGGAACTCTCCACACTAAAGTAGCTCACCTAACAAATAGGCCTGGCTCTTCCAGTGGTGGTTAGATATCACGAAGGGAAGGCCTGCCTGAGAATGATCCCAACCCAGAAGAATGCAAAGCCCAGAGATGGCAAGAGACAGATTCTGATATTGTTTGAACCTGGATCCAGCCAAGCCTTTGCCTTTACAGTTACAGGAACTAATTAGATTTTTCTCTAAGCCCTTTTGAATTAGGATTCTATCATTTGCAATCTGAAGAGTCCTAAGAGATTCTTTCATCGTTTCATAAAGATAGAAAAAGTGTTGAAGTATAAAATGAGCTTGTACCAGAGATGTTAAGTTCCTGCTATGAACAACTTCCCATTCTAGCATGTGCTGCCTTACCCGCAATTCCCTGCTTGGAAAAATGGTGCCAGAGAAGCCTGCACAAGAGCAGCCACCAAAGCACTTGGGCAGAGCAGCCAACCCAAAGGTGGCTGATTTTGCTGGCCAGGCTCCAATGGCTCTGTGGCCTGACTCGATGAGCTGGATTAACTGGGAATGCTCACTTATGAGTCTGTTCCAGGAGGTACTGAGATCTCAGATTACAGCCTTAGGGGTTGGCCATTCAGGGCTCATATGTAAAGTGAAGCAACAGGAGAAGATAGGAGAGAAAAAGAGAGTGGTCCACTGAGCAAAGGTCACGTGACCTCTGAGAAAGCTAATGACTCCATTCCCAATTTTGGAGTCCTTCGTTTTGGTCCCCACAGACCCAGCTGGGCATTGTTTCCCAGGCACAGAGCCCTGTCACGGGCAGAGCAGTACCTGGTTACAAAATACGTCTCCTGAGTCCACCTGTGTGTGAGTCCTGACTCCCGCTGACTACCCACATGCCACGGGCCACATTCTCTAAGCCTGCCACTCCTCAGTGGAGTGGGGATAATAACTCCCCCTGCCAGGACAGGGATGGAATGAGAGCAGGTCATTGTTACAATGAGCTCATGTACTTGGATTAGTTTGAGTGATGTCCTAGTCCTTGACCACTGAAAGAGCCCAAACTAAAGCATTAATTTATTAAATTATTCGTTAAAATGTACATATTCATATACATACACACACAGTATTGTGCTCTATTTCTATTGGGCTCATCACTGACCCGTCAAGACAAGTTAATTCCATATACTGGGCAGATATGTCAACTCCCAAGGTTTCCGCTCTGTCTCTAACTGCACTGCTAGAAGCTTAGCCACTTTTCAGTGGCTATATTTCTGCAGCTCCTTGTTCTTGTGCAACAGGTGCAGTGCGTGTGCCCTGCAAAAGATGCTGCTGCTGTGGAGGAGGACAGTGTGCATGTGCACCGACCGTCCTGGCCTTCAGCTTGAAAGAAACAGTGAAGGCAAACCCAGCAGCCTTCTCTCATTACTCAAACTGCTGTCCTGTGATTACAGCACTTCCTGTTCTGAGCAGGTCTACCCCTTCTGAGGTTGGGGAAAAAAATCACCTAGAGGTTTGGGGCAGGGGGCAGTTATTCTTTAACTGTTTTGTCCCTTCCATGAAAATTACACAAGCAACTATACAGACTTTGTCCATTTCCAAGTATCATTTAATTATTGTGAACTGCTGATCTATGCTTTCCAGCCTTTAAAGGGGGAAAAAACTGATTTTATTAAAGAAATATGATATAGACTACCTTTCAAAGATCTTTAAAAAAAAAACTCTATTTCCACCCTAGCTGGTGTGGCTTTGTAGATTGAGTTCTGGCCAGCAAACCAAAGGGTCACTGGTCCAATTCCCAGTTAGGGCACATGCCTGGGTTGCAGGACAAGTCCCCAGTTTGGGGCACGTGAGAAGCAACCACACATTGATGTTTTCTCTCTCTCTCTCTTTCCCTCCCTTCCCCTCTGTCTAAAAATAAATAAATAAAATCTTTTTAAAAAATTCTATTTCCACAACAAAAAAAATATTCACCGATATATACTTCAGATGTGTTCCCCAAAATGTATTGAGAAGAGGTAGGTATACAGGAGTCCTGAGACAGGAACAGAAGTTTGATTTCTTAAGGAAAGAAATAAGGGCCTCTCACAAAGAACCGAGTGAATTTGCCTTTGCATTCCTTTGCAAAAGGCACAATCAAAGAATTAAATCTACATTTCCAAGGTCTTTCTCCTTTTTTTGGGGGGGGGGGGTTAGAATCAGGATGTGAGTTGTTTACTATGATTGCTACAATTGCTACTCTAAACATTAGGGAACTAACTATTCTTACAGCTGCAGCACGCCCACATTTCAGGCAAGGCAGCGTTCCCATGAGTGGACCTAGCCACTCTTGGACTTCACAGTCAGCCCCTTGACTTACACACTGGTCTCGTTCTAAGTTTGTTTCCAACTTGGAACATGTAGAATGCAGAATGTGTTCTCCCTGAACAGCAGTGTTCTAAGCAGTGACTTATGTCCCCCTAAAAGAGCTGTCCTAGTGCCAGAGTTCTTGAGGGTCCTGCACAGGCCAGATACAACTTCTGACCATCCTTTATGGAAATGCATTCAGAGTTCCAAATAAGACGTTGCATCTCAGTGCTTCTGAAACTACAATATGGTCACTGGTGCCAAGACATCAGCGGTGGCCAAAGCCTGCCCTCCTTCCCCTCACCCCACCCACGCTGAGCAGCAAAGGGAACTGAGATGGATAAGAGTAGGGGCATGAGGGGTCCTTCCTTCCCTCCTTCTGGTCCACACTCGGCCACCAGCAGAGAAGGCAGAAAGCAGGAACTTGAGGCCAGCAGGATGGACCCCAGGGCCAAGAGTGCAGGATGGGGGAGGAAAGGAGAATTCTCTGAGGCTTCAGCTGGCTGGCTTCCCCAGCTCAGCCAGGGACTGCCTGTGCTCTTAGCTTTCATTTCCACTGTCGGTTGCTAAGAGCTATACATAATGCAAAAGTAAATAGTTACACAGCGGAGTTGGGGATACACAAAAACACACATTAATCAGCCAAGGAAAAAAAACTCTCAAAGTTTCTAAGTTTATTTTTAGATCCTGGTTGACCACATGAGTAACCTAAATGTCCCAAGGAAGAGAAGCTGGGGCCACAAAGTGTATTTAGAAACAGGAGACATTGATAGTACAGATCTCCAGGCTCATCTTACCTTATAAAATATATATCAGTCAAGTCCTCAGATATTTTAAGTACCTCATAGTAGTGCTTTGAATGGGACACAGTGAGTAGAATGGGACTCTACTCACAAGACTTGCTCAGTAGAAAACACCATCCCCTCTCCTTGGGGTTTCCAGATAATGGAATGAGTACAACACAAAATACTGATTTACTTTAGTGAAAGACTCAATTTTTCAGAAGCAACTAAAACAATGCCAAAAGAAGAAGTGTAACTCCACTGAAGAAAGGAAAAGTGTTTCATTCGCCTTGTCTTTTCCCACAGCATCTCCCAGAGCCTCGGACAGAGCAGACACAATAAATGCTTGCTGAAAAATAATAATAATGATGATCCCCAATAATAATGAATAATGTGCTCTCATTTCTAGGCACAACTATCATTATGACCTCCCTGAGATTCTCAACATCACCACCAAGGTAGCCAGCCCAACATGGAGTTTCAAAGATAAATGTATCACTGTAATAGGGAACCAGAAGGAAGACCACAACAGAACACTATGAAGCAATCAACTGACGGGAAATCAGGAATAACCCCGAGTGAATCATTGCAATTCGCTTGGCTTCTTCACCTAGGAAATGAGGTTACATTTTTTTGCTCTACGGCCTTGTGGCAGCACAGTCAGGTGATGCAACACCTGATCAGTAACTTAAAGAAGAAAAATATTCAGTTTAGATTCTCATTTCCTCCTTACTCTACACCAAAATACATTATAGCTGGATTAAATAATGACATGGGGGGTTTTAAGTTAAGAAATTTTCAAAGCCAGTAGAAAACAGAGCTGAGGATTTATCAAACTCTGTGAAAGACAGAGCAGCAGGCTGTCCCATCAGTGGAAGAAATCATAGTGGAACATCTGCCCCCTTAATCTAAAACGGCATCAAGGGGCGACCCATACACTGTGGAAATAATTGTAGCAATGTGACCAAAGTATGTTACTATGAGTTATTAAAGATCTTAAACCCATGATGTATATTTTAAGTGAAAAAACAAAGTAAGTTAGTCGTAAAATGAACCCCCTTTGTATCTTTAAAAAGATGTGCATTTGTATACACAAACAAGGAGAAAGGTGGGGAGACACGCCCGAGGCCCGAGGCCCTCACCACTGGCTCCCTGGAAGGCGTGGGAGTAGAGATAAGCCAGAGAAGGGTTTGCTTTGTGTATGTTTGTCCTGAAGTGTCATTTGAAAAAATAAAATGCAACTCTTAATTTTAACTGATGAGAAAAATGTCCAGGGCCAAAGACCACGTAACAGAAAACGAAGAAAAGAAGAAATGAAAGTAGTATACACTACGAAAAAGAAATGTTCAGCTTCACCAGTAATCAAAGAAATATGAATGAAAATGAAGTGCTTTTGGTTACCAAACCGGTAAAAATATTGTCAGGAGGAGACAAAAGCAAGGGAAAAGAAGGTGAGACCAACACAATCACAAAATAGGAACTGATTTAAGCCATTTGGAAAGCAAATGAAGAAATAAATCAAGATTTTTTTAATATTCAAAATTTCAATTTACTAAGTCTACTGGAAATATAATCCAGGATATAATCTCACATAGAATAAAAGTTATTGTACAAAAATGATAATAGCAAAAAAATATTTAAAATTTCAACCAAATGACCAATAAAGGAATAGCTAAGTAAATGGAGGTATATCCATCCAAAGGAATATTATATGCCCAATTAGGCACTGCCTACAAAACATACATAATAAAAATGTAGAATTCTTGTAACAGTAAAAACTTCCTTTTCTTTTACTTTCAGTATTTCACTTCTGACCTAGTGTACAAGGGTTTTCTCCACACCATCCAATTCTCCAACTCTGGACACCAACTCATTTCCGACTAATTACCTGGAGTAAACGCGGACGCCACAGATTAAGCGCTGGGTCCCACAGACTGCCCCACACCCGCTTCAGACACCCATTTCACGTTCAGTAATCTGTTAAAACAGCTCACAGAACTCAGAAGAAGCGTTTACCTTCTAGATTACCAGTGTGTCATGGTCTCCCATTACCCATGGGGTGATGTATTTCAAGACCCCCAGTGGATGCCTGAAACGGCTGATAGTACCAAACCCTGTACATATCGGGTTTTCCTACACAAAATAAACCTTCTATAACGTTTAATTTATAAACAAGGCACAGTAAGAGATTAACAACTCATAATAAAATAGAACAATTATAATAACATGCTATTATAAAAGTTAGGCGAATGTGGTGTCTCCCTCTCTCAAAACACCACACTGCGCTGCGCCCACCCTTCCTGGGGCGATGCGAGGTGGCACGAGGCCTGCGTGATGAAAAGCGTTTGCAGCATGAGGTGCAACAGCAAAGCCAGCACAGAATTCTTTTTCCCTCTTCACAATTCCACTGATAGAAGATTCATTCTTACCAGAGAGTTTAGCAACCCCAGCAACCAACTTTTTTCATTCTTTATTAAGTAGGGAATTTTGACCTTTCACTTAAAGGAAAGGGCAATGATGCAGCAATCTGCTGCATTCATCAAATGATAAATCTATTTATCACAATAGAATAACGATTCAAAAAAAGAAGGAACGCTGGCCAGGGCAACATACCAATATTAAACAATTTTAAATAACAACAGAGTAAAGTCCATCTCTCCTCTCAAACTTGCCATATAATCCAAGTTAATCATCTCAGATTCGTACCTGAACTATTTCACACCTTATTTCTAACACTGCATGAAGCTAAATATTTCCCCTTCAAGTGCATATACTGGTCAGATAAAATGCTCAAAAGCCGTCATATAGCCCTACAGAGATAGATGATACATACCTTTACATAAATCCTTACAAAATTTTTCACATAAAAGTAATGAAAGACAATGTCCCAAACACTAACACTGCCGTTGAACTATGGGTGGTAACACTATAATTATGCTCCTAAAAGTATGGGGGTCAACTAGAGATTGTTCATTTCCATATGGCTATGAATACACCCAAGGGTATTCACTAGTGAAAGAAATTATCTGAAATGTTTATAAAATTAAAAAAAAAATAAAGAACACAATGATCCCCCTAACTTACCTCTTTAGTAAATTCAAGTAGTTGTGTATCTTACATGGAATTATCTTTGAAAGGTGATGCATTTGTACCTTTGATATTAAAGAGCAGCCGCAACAGCAACACGACTTTTATATGTGAGACGTTGCACCTCCTGCTGACATGCGTTTGCCCACTTAACCATTTCAACCTCCACAACGACCCCAGGAAGCAGGTGCGACGTATTACCCAGTTGTCACTTTACGATACAAGCTCTAGGAGGCTGCCAGCTAGTAACTGGCCTTCTGTTTTTCTTACACCAAAAATAACCTTTGCCTAAGCTTGGCATGGATGACCTGTAAGTAAAACAACCATTGTCAACTAACCAAATAAACAGACTATCGATGCAAAGGCAGCAGCGCTGAATGAAGTACCAGGTACTGAATTACTATGTGGATTTTCAAAAAGGTCCCAGTTCCCAGATTAGAATTGGAGAAAGGAAGTTATACATGGCCTTCCAACAAAAGAAACAGAAAAAAAAATTAAATAAACCAATTAAATGGTCTGGTGGAGAAGAAAAAAGGTATAGAAAGGACTAAAAATAGTTTCCATCTTATCTTGGCTTTAACAATACCAGATTAGCAGCATTCTCTTGGGAATGTCACCTAGGCAACCAGAAACACAGACAGAGATGTTCAGAAAAATATATGTATATAAATCTATTTCTGCCATTTTTTCAACATAAATAATCACTCTTGCAAAAAGGACTATAATCAGGATTCTGCATGGTGTGGGGGTGGAGTAGTTGCAGTAGTTACAGAAGTTTTCTAAGTAGGTGCCCAGAGTAAAGTAGGAGAATAAGGCACAAAAGCAGGTCTTTATTGGTATAAGAAGCCCAGACCCATTGCTTCAAATTCAGGTCCACAATCGATTAGGAAAGTTAAACATATTTTTCTGTGTTCTTTAAATCTCATGTTTTCATCTCATACACCACAGGCAGCCTAATACAAAAGAGGGTAGGCTGGCAAATTTTTAAACATATGTGAAAAACTGTCTTGAGTCCCACTCAAGACAATTAGGGGGACCACATGTCCCTGCTCACCCTGTTTGTGCCTTCTGACTTGGTGTGTTTATTAAAAACCACTCTTCTTTCATTCCCAAAGAGTGCCCAGGTGAACAGTAAATTATACGGTCGTATCTAGCTAAGACAAGTTTCTTGACCTAACAATGTGCTAGCGACTAGGATACAAACTTACATTAGTACCCCCCAAAATTATAAGATAGAATCCCCAACCTTCAGGACAGTAGAAACTAGCTGAGAAGACAGAAATAACACCCAAATCAGTGAAACCGAAAGAAATTATAATCATCGCTGCAGCCTAGGCTGTAAATGCCTGAGTTCAGATCAGAGACAAAGCAGACACTGCCTCCCCTTAACTGGGACACTCCACAGAACTCACGGTAGCAGCAACTATGCTCTTTGAGCACTTACTATATACCAGGCACTGTACCAAGGGGAACGCCCACGTGACCTCAATTGGTGTTCAAAGCAACCCTAGACGCAGGGAACTATCATTATCCTCATATTACAGATGCAATGACTCTCCCAAAGTCACACCAGAGATGTCAAATGCCTGACTCCCAAGCACATGGTCCCCACCCTGTGATGTGGACACATTGCTTCCTGGTTGGCCGGCCTTCCCAGGCGCTGGCATGGCCATCACGTGTCATCAGGGCCGTCAGTTTCTCCGAGGCAGTGCAATGGTGTGCTCGAACCCTGGCAAAGGGCTGCTGAATCCGTTAGGGCCCTGGCAGCAGAGGGTGCTATTTAATCCTGCTGAGGAGCCCTACTGGAGAGGCTATCGAGAAGATGGTGATCACAGGTTTAGGAAAGCAGTGAAGTATCACGCAGTACTAAGCAGCAGGAAGTTGTTACTGCCCCTAAGCCTGACTGTGCCAGGGCAGGGAGTGGTTAAAGGCACCCAAGGAGGGGAGCTGTGTGGAAAGGACATCTGGCAGGAGGCTGTGAACTTTGAACACTGATGAAGCCAGCCTGCCACCTGCCACCCAGCAGGAGGGAATGGGAAAATAGACAACCTGCCTCACTCTCCTCCCACTCCCCCCAGTGTGGGCTGCACCCACCTGTGGTCGATTTACACCAAAAATCAGAAGACAAAGGTGGCCATTGATGCCAATGGCTGAGATCAGCCTCTCAGGGCCCAGAGCCAGGTAGATAAGGGACCAGAGAGGATCTGGAGGAGCCAACAAGAGATGTGCTTGCTGTCCCCCTGCCCCTACAGAAGGGTGTGCTCCAGCTGAGGTGAGTGTACTGACCTGGTCACTCCTTGGAGGTCAAGAAGGTAAGTAAGGAGAGGCCATCCTCAGCACATATGCAAGGCCACAGCCAGTTCGTGGGCAGGTGACCTGTGCAGTTACACGAGGCCCCATGCTCAGAAGGGCACTGCACTTGTCTAATGCTCTGCTGACACTCTAGAAGTTCTTCGTATTCTAACAAGGACTCCACACGTTCATTTTGCACTGGGCCTCACAAATTCTACAGCCAGTCTCCTGCAAGGCAGGCCAGTTTCTTCAGCTAGTGAGACTAAATTCTGTAAGTATCACAGTGTCCCAGGTATGTTTTTAAAGCCAACAGATCCAGAGTTAATATTAACTAGAATGACAATAATGCAGCAGAATATATAACATAATACAGTGGGGGGATATTATACCTTTTTTCTTTCCTCTCTCTCCTTTGAAGTGAAACTGCAAAGTGCCTGAGAAACCAAAATTAGCTGCCCTCCCCCTCCCCAGAGAGAAACACACCTTAATTACAACTGCCTGTGTCTTGCACAGAGGAAATAGATTTTGGCTGTTACCCAGTTAACATGATCAATGCAGACAACCAAGCAAAATAATTCATACCCTGGAGTGGATTTTCTTGATGTGCCCATTTAATGGGCTATAGACATCAAATTAGCCAGGTAATCCTAAAGCTACCCTCGGCCTTGCCTCCTGTGCCCCATGTACATAGACTCCAGACTGGGACTCAGTATTGAAAACACATGCATAAAATGCTCCCTGTTGGGCCAGCAACATTTATGAACCATATTTGTAAGCCAATGGTTTCTGAAAGCCTAGAAAGTAAAGCTTATAGTGCTTCTACTTTTCTTCCCTGAGAGTTTCCAACATCTAGCCTTCCTCTGAGTAATTCTAGTCTTAATAGAAGCCAGAAGTGCCCCAGGTGAGAAGCCAGAACAGGGTCAGTGGCGGCCCTTTCTCCCATTCATTGCCTCCAAGGCCATTGGGCGAAGCAAAGCACAGAAAGCTTCCAGCCTAGGCAGAGATCATGCTAGTTTTTGGCAGCCTCTTTCACTCACCCCTTCATTTCATAAATAAGGAGTGGTCAACTATAAGTGTCTTGTTTGCTTTGTTGTTTAAAGTTAGAATAAAATTTGCCCTGGCTGGTGTGGCTCAGTGGACTGAGTGCCAGCCAGTGAATCAAATGGTTGCCAGTTCAATTCCCAGTCAGGGCACATGGGCCAGGTCCCCAATGTGGGGCACACAAAAGGCAACCACACATTGATGTTACTCTCCCTCTCTTTTTCCCTCCCTTCCCCTCTCTCTAAAAATAAGTAAATAAAATCTTTAAAAAAATAAAATTAGAATAAAATTTTAATAGATCAAATCAAGAGCATTTACAAAACCTCTACTGTATCAAGACACTAGAATCCATGTGATTAATCAAGTGTAGGGGCATCATAACAGAATCAGAGGCCCAAGAGCTGCAAGGTACAATTATGAGCCCTATAGTAGGGTGAATAGTGTCCCCCAAAAGATATCAGGTGAATGTGACCTCATTTGGAAAAGGGACCTCTGCAGATGTAATTAGGGTGTACCCTAAAGCCAATGACTAGTGTACTTATAAGAGACACAGAGAGCAGAGGAGGGGGCCATGTGACCATAAAGGCAGTGAGAGGAGCAATGCCGCCTTGAGCCCAGAAATACTGAGTCGAGCCCATAAATACTGACGTCCACCAGAAGCTGGAAGAGGCAAGCAGAGAATTCTCCCCTGAGGCCTCTGGAGGCTTTGCTCTGCTGATATCTTAATTTCAGACTTCTGGCCTCCAGGCTGGTGAAAAACTAATTTCTGTTATTTAAAGCCACCAGCATGTTATATTTGTTATAGTGGCCACAGGAAATAAACACAAGCCCTCAACCACATTTCTTACCTGTGGCCTCAGCTTCACAGCCTCCTGGAACGGAAAATATGAGGCCTTCCCAAGCAGCCCAACCTGCTCCACAGTGGCCCTGGTTCTGGCCCCAGAGTAAGTCTTTTCCCCAACACAGTGCTTCACATATTTGGAGATCATAATCACCTGGCTGCCACACAGCCCTTTCCAGCTAGGGAGCCCCTCAGTCATGCATCAGGGAAGTGGGCTCCATCCCACACTGGACACTGCTTTCTGCATTCCCTCCAGCCAGGACAGGACAGGGGGAAGCCCTTTCTCTCTTGTCCTGAACATCTTCTTGCAACGCAGCCCAAGGGCTCATTAATGTTTAAGCAGCCAGGTTACACTGGCAACTCCTTTGGAACTTTCAGCTTAAAGCAAAACAAAACAAGCCTCCATCTTTTTCATATGGGTTTTGAGGACATATTGTCACCCTCATCAATTATATAGGAAATATTTTTTTACCTAAACATAATCAAACAGCTATGAAAATACATGTTATTTAGGGGAAAAAAAAAGAGCAATTCTGAGCAATCACTTACACATTTTGACAGCCAAGCTAAGTTTGTACAAATCAGATTATTCTCAAAGAACTGAAACACACAGGTTTGGAGAAAACCCAACATTTTAGGTACACAGAAAAAGAAAATGTTCCTGGGTTCAAATCCCAGCTTCACAAGTCACTAGTTACTGACCTTGGATGTGTCATATAACCTCTTGATGCCTCAGTTCCCATATGTGTAAAATAAATATAGTCATAATGCCCCTTAATGCTGGACTCTCTCTGCTGGCCCCTCCAGATCCACCCTCCTTCCTCCTCCACTCTGCTCTGGGACCCAAGTGGCTGTTCTCTTTGTACAAGGTAATCCCGACATCAACAAGCTTTCTTGTCCTCTGGCTTCTGGTTGGTTTGGCCAGTTGGGAGGCACCAGCAGAAGATCAGAGGTGGGAAAAAAGAGTGGCTGGAGAGGTGTTCACCTGGTGCCCACCTGCCAGGGTGCAATTTGGCAGTAGCTGTATTCCCCTCCTGAAGACCAGTCCCGAAAACTGCTCTCTCGTGTCAGTCAGGGCTGGGGAAGCAGAGGCTTGCGTGTATTGCTAGCCACTCTCGGCGATTTCCCTTAACTTTGCCCACACTGTTTGAATACTGCCTTTATTGAATTAATACTTAGTATTTAGGACACTGCCTTGTTCAGAAGAAGTACATAAAAGCATCTGCCATCATTATTGTTATTATTAGCAACAGCTGTCAATTTGTCTGAAGCACCCTTGGCCAAGAGATAGCTCAGTGCCTTATTTACCTTGCCTCCCAGGTCCAACACCATTTAGTGTGGTGATAAAAAGAAAATATCCTCAGCTATAGAGATGTGGAGAAAACAATTAGGTTCTCATTCATCTAGATAATGAAAATGACCACCTAACTCCTCTTCTACCTTCCTCTTCTCCCCTTTCTCTCTAATGTCAGGATCTTTCAGATCAAGCCATTGCCACCTTCTACAAATATTCAATAGCTACTCACACCTCTCTGAATGAAATTCAGACTCTGTCACTACCCCTCACAATTTAATCCTGACAGAATGTATTAAACATTTCACACCCACTAGGATGGCTATTAATTTTTAAAAAGCCAAAAATAGCAAGTGTTGGCAAGGATGTGGAAAAATTGGAATCCTTGTCTTTTGCTGGTGGGTATGTCAAATGGTGCAGCTGCAGTAGAAACCAGTATGGCAGTTCCTCAAAAATCAAACATAAAATTACCATATGCTACAACAAGTCTACTTCTGGATATATACCCAAAAGAATTAAAAGCAGAAACGTGAACAAATACTTGCACATCCATGTTCACAGAAGCATTATTCACAATAGCCAAAAGGTGAAAGTAACTCATGTGCCCATCACAGATGAATGGATTAAAAAATGGAAAGCTTTCCAGTCAGGATGGCAGCATAGGTAAACACTACTCACCTCTTTGCAGAACCACATCAAAATTCAACTAAATTATAGAATAACAATGACTCCAAAATGTCAGAAATCGAGTTAAGTCAAAGTCTGACAACTATGGAATTAAAGAAATCACATCAATCCAGACTGGTAGAAGGGGCAGAGACGCAGAACGTGCTGGTCCTACATCCACATGTGGTGGATAAAATTCAGCCGGGATATCTCAGAAGTGAGGTGTCCCCACCCTACACCAGGCCCCCCAGCACAGGGTGCCAGTGCCAGGAAGATAAGTCCCCATAACTTCAGGCTGAAAACACCAGCAGATACTGAGTCGGTGGAAGAAACTTCTGGAGTCCCAAGCAGTTCATCTTAAAGAACCCACACAAAGACTTACCCTGACTGACTCCCTCTGAGCTCCAGCACCAGGGTAGCAGCTTGAAAGGTACCAGTGGCATACAGGTAGGAAGTGAAGTATCTGGCATCAAGGCAAGAGCTGGGGGACAGCTTACTCCCAGACAGAAAGGTGGCCAGAGGCCATTGTCTCTTTTCTGAATCCTCCCCGCACAAAGCCACAGAGCCAGAAGGCAGGTGCCATATCAGATACTCCATCAACCTGGCTAATACTACCCTGGAGATTCTCTGACACTCCATCCCACCCAACTTACAGCTGTTAACAGTGGTTTTTCCATACAAATGGCTGGTCTTGGCTCATGCTTCTCAACTTACTAAATCCTTTCAAACAAGTGACAGCAGGCCTCAGCGAGCCCCCAGCCCCTGAACCTCTTGCTAAGTGGCTCCAGGCACAGCACTAGTAGCAGGCAGCCTAGATTCACAACTTGGCTTTGCCTGGGAATCTTCAAGCCCAGCACAAGCAGCAGCCATCTCAGATTGCTTTATAGCTCATGCAGGGTAGCCCCAGGCAGAACACAGGTGGGGGCTGACCTTGGCCTGTATCACCCAGGAAACCTCAGGGTCTGTGCACCCCGTGGACAGCTACAAACCATGTAGGAGCACCACCACTCTGCCCCTGCACAGATGATCCTCCATGGAGGGCAGAGATTGGTGCTCAGTGATCATAGCCAGTCCTTGCAGCTGACTGGCCTGGCTAAATCCCTCTCTTTGACCTGCCAACAGTAATCATGGCTCAATTACAATAGGAGTATGTACTCAGCCCACACAAAGGACACACCTTCAGTACCCAGCTTGAGTGGCAGGGGAGGCTGTGCCACAGGACCCTACAAGACACCTACTACATGAGACAGAATCATGGATACCAAAAGCATTTTGATGGTTGCCAGATGGCATGGGTGGACAGGGGAATGGCTGAAGAGGTAAGAGGATTAAGAAGCACAAATAGGGAGTCATAACAGCTCTACCTAATACACAGAAATAAACGCAGGGAGGCTGCCACAATGAGACAAAGAATCCAGGCTCAAATGAAAGAACAGATCAAAACTCCAAAAAAATAACCAAACAAAATGGAGATAAGCAATCTATCAGATGCAGGGTTCAAAACACTAGTTATAAGGATGCTCAAGGAACTTAGTGAGAACCTCAACAGCATAAAAAAATCCATTCAAAAATGAAGGATCCATCATTGAAATAAAGGACAATTTACACAGAAATAACAGTAGGATGAATGAAGCCAAGAATCAAATCAATGATTTGGAACACAAGGAAGCAAAAAACAACCAAGCAGCACAACAAGAGGAAACAAGAATAAAATAAATAAATAAATAAACAAGCATAGTGTAAGCAGCCTTGGGGACAACTTCAAGCATTCCAACATTCACATCATAGGGGTGACAGAAGGAGAAGAGAAAGAGCAAGAAATTGGAAATCTGCTTGAAAAAATATGAAAGAAAACTTCCCTAATTTGGTGAAAAAATAGACATGCAAGTCCAGGAAGCACAGAGAGTCCAAACAAGATGGATGCAAAGAGGCCCATTCCAAGATACATTGTCATTAAAATGCCAAAGATTAAATACAAAGAGTGAATCCTAAAAGCAGAAAGAGAAAAGCAGTTAATTACCTACAGGGGAGTTTGAATAAGACTGTCAGCTGGTTTCTCAAAAGAAACTTTGTAGGCTAGAAGGAATTGGAAAGAAATATTCAAAGTCATGAAAAGCAGGGACCTACAGCCAAGATTGTTCTACCCAACAAAGATATCATTTAGAATTAAAGGGTGATAAATAGTTTCCCAAACAAGAAAAAACTAAAGAATTTCATAATCACCAAACCACTAGTGTATGAAATGTTAAAGGGACTTACTTAAGAAAAAGAAGATCAAAACTAGGAACAATAAAATGACAATACATACATATCAACAATTGAGTATAAAAAAATAAACAAGCAAGAAGAACAGAGACAGAATCATGGATATGGAGAGCAATTTGATGGTTGCCAGATGGGGTGGGGGGTAGGGGAATGGGTGAAGAGGTGAGAGGATTAGGAAGTACAAATAGGTAGTTATAGAATAGCATGGCACCATAGAGTACAATATAGAAAATAGAGTAGCCAAAGAACTTCCACGCATGACCGATGGACATGAACAACGGTGTAGGGATTGCCTGAGAGAGTGGGAGGTGCAGGGTGGAGGGGGGCAAAGGGGAAAAAATTGGGACAACTGTAATAGCATAATCAATAAAATATAATTTAAAAAACTTTTAAAAGGGGGTATATACATACGATGAAATATTCAGCTTTATAAAGGAAGGAAATTCTAACACATACTGCGATATGAGCAAACCTTGAAGACATGCTAAGTGGAATAAGCCAGTCACAAAAGGACAAATCTTGTATGATTTCATTTAGGTAATGTACCTAGAGAAGGCAAATTCATAGCGATGGAAAGGAAAATGAACAGTGGTTGCCAGGGCTGGGTGGCAGGGTAGATGGATGGATGGTTTTTGTGTAACGGGTGTGAAGTTTCAGTTTGGAAAGATGGAAACATTCTGGAGATGGATGGTGACAGCCGTCCAATGACATGAATGTACTGTACTCAGTGCCACAGTTAAATGATATGATTAACACAGAAATATTTATGTTATGTATGCTTTGCCACAATAAAAACAAATAATGTATTCAAGAAACATTTATTGCTTCACTGTTGCACAAAGCACTGTAGTAGGGATGTGTCAGTAAACCCACTAGAAGGCCATTGTCTCCACTGAGGGGGCTCTGTTCCTGCACTTCTACCCCCGTATTTCCAGTCAATCTGTCCCCTAATTATGTCTTGCACTTCCATATTAGAATACAAATTCCTTAAAGATAGGGAATTAGATCTCATTCACCCTCTATCCCTAGAGCTTAACATGATGTTGCACATGTAGAAACTGCTCAAGTTAATTGATTGAATAAGTGAGTAAAATTCCAGCCAAAGAAGTCTGTGTCTTCTTCCTTTCTCATATCCTCTAGCCTGTCACGACATAACATATCTGGAAGTTAGTCTGCTATATTTTCAGAGATAAAAGAATAGAGCCTCATGTTAAACTTACTTTAAATTGGTCTGTTCACAGATAACTAAGTGCATAAATTATGTCCTTGGACAAGCTAATGAGTGCCCTGAAGCCTGTTTCCCTCACATATGAAGTGGGGATGACACTAGCAGTACTGTGGTAGAGGTCTATTGCTTTGCCATCCAAAACCCATTAGCCCATCTCCAGGTGACAGCTCAGGGTTGAAACCTGTGACCAAGCCCAGGCTCTAGTACTGTGTGGAACCCCAGCCACAGTAACACAAGGACAGGCCTACGTAAAATCTGGAGCTCTGCCCTGGCTATTGTGACTCAGTGGATTGAGTGCCAGTCTGCGAAGCAAGGGGTCACAGGTTCAATTCCCAGTCAGGGCATATGCCTGGGTTGCTGGCCAGGTCCCCAGTTGGGGGGCGCTAAAGAGGCAACCACACATTGATGTGTCTCTCCCTTTCTCCCTCCCTTCCCCTCTGTCCAAAAATAAATAAATAAAATCTTTTTAAAAAATCTGGAGCTCTTAGAGCCATCCTATAATAAAACAGGGCCTAAAAATAGTGACAACTCCAGACAGCAAACCAAGAAACGTGAAGAGAAAAATCAATTCCTGGTAATGATGCTGGACCCCTGGATCGAGCCTTACCTGAAGTATCTTTCTGAGTTCTCAGAGCCAAAATATATTTCTTTTTTTACTTAAAATAGTTTGACAGTTGCAACAGAGCTAAGTCCTAATTAAAATAAATATCTCCCAAAAAATGTTACAAAGGTTAAATGAGATCTTCATGTACATTCATATTGCACACTCAATAAATGTTCAAATGTTAACTATGGCGATACTTTATTGTTGTGGTAGAAATTTCCTGACTTCTTCTAGGAATCCCTTTCATCTCATGTTCTCTGTTCTGGAATTCTGCCTCCACGGATACTCTCTATCATGGTGACAGAGACAGAGGGATGGGGAGGACAAAGCTTGTCTGCCACCACTTCCGAATCTCATACCCTGACAACCATCACTAACTGATCACAGCAGTCATTCCTACTGAGACAGGACCTGGCCAAGAATTCATATTCAACCCAGTTCTCCAGGCAGCCACTACCCATCAATCAAAGATGACAAGCAAAATGAACCCAATTCTCTCAGCTTCAGAAGAGCAGCTGACAAAGTTTTTCCATAAAAAACTAGGTAGGGTTTTATGCATGGTCCCTATCAGATATTCCTCTTTGTGTTTTGATTTGTGTATAGCCCTTTAAAAATGTAAAAACCATTTTTGCTCTCTCACCTGTACAAAACCCCCTGCTCTGCATTCTTGAACCAGACTCGGAGGCTTTCCCAGAGCACCAGGCACCAGCTTTATCTCCTTCTGTAGAGCTCCTGGGAGCCCAGGAATGGAACACCTGGAAGTGCTGCCTTAGAGGTGCTGAACCCACAGAACACACTGAGTTGCCCAGAAAGTAACAGAGGAGCTTTGATGACAGGAGAGATTTCCTGTTCTCATTGTACCAATCCCAGGGCAAGTTGAAATCCACACTCTGGGGGGAGCTACAGCCCAAGGAAGGGCACAAAGTTCACGCCTGTAGTAACCTTCACCTCTGCCTACAGAACCACTCACCTCAGAGAGCTGGACCTCCACCCCCACCACCAAACCTCAGGTGTTTGACTTTTTTATGAGGGAAGCAAGGAAACAGTTCAGATCACTACATTTCCATTGTTGTCTGACCTCTTACACACACACACACACACACACACACACACACACACCCTCTGAAATGGTTCCAAGATAGTATGTCACATTTCCCAAAACTTTTTATTGTGAAGTAGTATATGTAAGATTGGTTTGGTCCTCTATGCCATTCTTTATGTTTGTTCCTGCCTTTAGGGAAAAGGACTGAACTTTGCCTGACTGATACTCAGTACTCATTCAACAAACATCTCCCAGTCCATCTCCCAAGGCACTTGCAGGTAGGGAAGACTGATAGGTAGATAATGATGCAGAGTGATGTGAGAGGCATGTGCAGGGTAACAGGCCAGCACCAAGCAAGGACAGCCCGGCCAGCTTGGGGTGGGGGCGCCAAGAGTCCTGCTGGAAGGCAGTGTGGCTGCAGCTGAATCAGGAAGAATGCATAGGAGTTGACCCAACAAGGAAGGGTAGGAGGGGGACAGGGGCTGAGACTCCGTGGCTGGGGCCAAGGCCCTCATGGGGAGGCTCGGGAGACAGGGCTGGTGAGGAAACAGGGTGGGGTCATGAAATTCCTATCCTGAAAGCCACAGAAAACCTCTGAAGGAAATGAAGCAGAATGACAGGCTTAGATTTCCATTTCCAAAACGAGCATTCTAGTTGCAGTTTGGAAAATAGACTGGAGCAAGAGTGTCCTGATTGGGGGGCAAGCAGTCCGGTGTGAAGGCAGTTGGAGCAATTCAGGCAAGAAGTTAGGCTATGAACTAATTGATGACGACAAAAATACTAAAAGCTCACATTTGTGCGGCACTTACTACTGAATAAGTGCTGTGTGGAGTGCTTTCTGCGAATTAACTCATTTTATCTTTACAGCAAGCCTGAGATAGGTTTGGTTCTATTATCAACATCGAGGCACAGATCAGGAAACAGAGAGGTAAAGGAAGGAGCCCAGGGTCTGGGAGATACTCAAGTTCCAACCACAACTCAAATCAAGCAGTCTGGCTGCAGAAACCACCCCACACGGGCCACTCTCCGAGCACCCTCCTAAGAGGAGTATTCAGAAGTGGGCACTGATGGTTGAAGTGAGACTCCAGGACAACTTCCAGTGGTGTGTAGTAGGTACCTGAACATTTGGGTTTCACTTCTTGAGCCTCTCCCACTGAAGAAAGCCCCTCCCCAAGTCTGCACCCAGCCCCCAATGGTGTCCCCATGCACCCATACTCCCCTCTTCATCCAATCACCCCCTTCTCCTTTGCAACCCTTGCATGCTGCCTTTGACCCTAAAATCCAGGCATCTTCCAGTTGTGAAAAACCTCACAAGCATTGCTCTTTAGGTCTGAGGAGCACCAACAGAGAGCCTTGCTCTTTGTAATACAGCTGTTTAAGCCTGCTATTTTCAAATCATACAGAACTGGGAAAACTTTGGGCAAGCTTCTGTGGTTTCCTTCTCTGCCGGGGAGTGAGCCCTTGACGGCTCTGCCTCTGGGTTTTGCACTAGTTTTTCTATGAACAGAACGTGTACCATCATTTAAGGCCAACGTGCAACACACTTGGCCAGCCTGGCCTGCGGCCTCAGACAGACCCTCAGGAAGAAAGCAGTCCTGGCAGGGAGATCTTTAGACAGCAAATGGCTTTCTTTCTCTGGGCGTTGAAGTGGAAGCGAGCATCTGCAGCGAGAAACTTGTGTATTTCCTGCGGACAGGGAGACCTCCTGCCCCTCCCGGGTTGATACAACCCACTTTGCACATCCTGCTTCTCTGAAGCTAAAAATAAATCGGTATGCACTGAAAAATACTCAAACACATCTCCCCAGCACACCCCTTCCCGAGTCCCCAAGAGCCAGAGACGCAAATCTTTCAGGTCCTGAGTCCAAAATACAGACCACTCCTCCTGTATTTTCAACTAGTGCCTTTCAGACGCTCCCAAAGCCCCCTTCCCTGGTCTCTACTCCTGGCACACGCCTTCTGTGGCCTCTCAGGGCCAAATTCGTAGGCCCAGGAACCAGCCAGTGCCCTCAACCTTGACCCCAACCCCCACCTGGGACAGACGCTCCTGAGGTCCCCAGGCCACCAGGCTCAAGAACGCCCCCTTCCGACCCAGCGCACCGCCATCCTGCCTGCCCTGTGCACCTCTGCTCGTCCCTCTCCGCAAAGTTGCTCTCTCCTTTTCTGCCATTCACCCTCAGGGTCTTTGGTTTTGTTTTCTTTTCCCTCGGAGGCACTAACAGGGCGAAGTGAATCAGAGAAGGGTTGGGGACAGGTCCCCAGGACCGCACGCTCCTCGTGCCCGCCCATGCACCCGCTGCGCCCCAAATGCGCCTGTCCCCACAGCACCCACTCCCACCGCACCCCCACCCCCACGGCACCCCTACCCCCGCCCCCCCGGCCTCCAACCCCACCCCAGGCTGCAACTCCGACTCCACTCTGGTTCCAGAGAAACGGAGGGCAGACGCTGTGACTTACCGCCTCAGCTGCTCCCGGCGTCTGTGTCGCTGCAGGCGAGGCGACGGCAGCGCCTTCCCTCTGCCCGCCTCCCCCCTGGACAGCAACACCGCCTGCCGCGCCCCCCTCCCCAGCCTCGCTCCTTGCCTCCCTCCTCGCAACCGCCCACCCTGCCTCCCCACTGCGCCCGCCTCACAGGCAGCCTCTCCTAGGGTTCAGGGGGGCCAAGTTGAGGTGTGGGGTTTTGCAGGTGCAGTGGGTGCCCCCACCTTGTCCCGATGCAGCCACCAGACTCATCCACATTGTGCACCCTAGTCCTAGCCCACCGCCCAAATTTCTGGCCAGGCTGCGCTGGCACTTTCCAAGGGGTGCCCTCCGTTTTCCTGTTCGGGTGGTGGGGTGGTCAAACTCAACCCCCAGCACCTTCTGCTAGGCTTTGATGTGGGGTGGAGGGAGGTGACTAGAGTCTGTGATGGTTGCGGTGAAGTTCCAGGGGACCTTGGAAGGTCATGCTCATACGGTGCAAGAGGGCTGCTCTTGCCTAACCAGTGTTTTCTCTATTCAAAGCCTTCTGTGAATCGTCTAGGGATGGCTTAACAAAAATCTGTTAGAACACCTGAGGGGGCACCTTACACTCCTACCAGCACCCTGTGGACCACCCCACAATGTCACCAAATCTTTCGCCTCCACTGGAGAGATACAAAGCATGTGTCTTATCTATTGTTCAACCAATATGTTTTGGTCTTACTGTGTTGGCCACTCATGACCTTTCAAAAAGCCACTGTAACTTCTTGCATTTGTCAACCCCAACATTTCCAGAACTTATCAGAGGTGCAAACAGCAACTTAGATTCATTGATTTAAACATTTGCTGGTTAAAAATAGCAAACGGTGCCATGTTGTAAAACTGTAAAGTCACCTTGACCTGTCTGTGTTTGCTATAATGATGACAAAATCTTTCAATATGACTAGTCATAGAAACGACCATTTCATTTAGGTCTAAACAGCTGCCAACTCTGATTTGAAAATCAAGTTAAGAGGTCCGCCTGACCGAAAGCCATCCTATTTGTTCTGCCTTCAGTTTCCACACCATCTACTCCCCCAGGCAGTGCTTGAACGGCAACGTTGTCCAAGAGGCCAGTAAACCATGACTGGACACTAAAACTTGTTCTTGTGTGGATTCTGTCCATACCCACCGGAACCACCCAGCAAGCTGGCTTGTTGTTTTGTTTGTTAACGCTTGGCCTCAGCCTCATCCCCAGACATTCGGATTTAACTGGTCGCGGGTGCAGCCTTGCCTGGGCATGTTTTCCTTGGGCCCCAGGAGATTGTGATGTACAGCCAGGACTGGCAACCTGAGCTCGGGCAATCGTCAAACAGAGCCTAAGGCAATGGGATATAGAAGGAGAAAGTTTTGAAGCCAGGAAAAAGGTTTGAGCACGTGTTGGCAATTCCAATGTCCCTAAAGGGCTTAAGGGATTGAGGAGCAGGCACAAAGAAGTGGCGTGGGCTGGGTGTACCAGGGCAGACTGGGAAGGGCATCGTGTGGCAAGGAGGGCAGCTTTCTTTTTCTACCAGGGAAATGCAGGTCCAGCGTGGCCATGAAGTTGGGCAGGTTTTTTTAAAATTTTCCATTTGGTTTTGGTTTGGGTTCTTCTTTTTCAGAAAAGCCAGAAATGCACATTTAATGTGAACTGTTCTCAATTTAAAATATTGGAAGCTAATTTTTCCATCTTTTAAATGCTCTATTGGCCAAGAAAGGTTTGTGGGCCACAAGGGGTCCCCAGGTCACTAGCTTGACAGCTGTGATCTGGGCTGGAGGGTGCTGATGGACACTGCAGGAAGACCCTGGTGGGTTGGAGGCAGCAGCGGGGAGGTGTCAGTGGCTGGGGTGGCAGTGTCGCTCAGTGATTTAAAACCCACTTTCTGGTTGTTAATACCTGTGAGTTTGCTGTCTTTTTACTGTTCATATTTTTTCTTTTTCTTAGATAAGTCCCTTTAACATTTCATATAATAAAGGCTTGGTGATGATGAACTCCTTTAACTTGACCTTATCTGAGAAGCACTTTATCTTCCCTTCCATTCTAAATGACAGCTTTGGTGGATAGAGCAATCTTGGATGTAGGTCTTTGACTTTCATGACTTGGAATACTTCTTTCCAGCCCCTTCTTGCCTGTAAGGTCTAAAACAAAAGCCAACTAAGGAACCACTACAAAAAGAGCAGAAATATAGAAATGGAGATCGCATGGAGGGTTAGCAATAGGGGAGAGGGAAGAGGAGAGAGGGGGACAAGGTACATAGAACAAGTAGCACAGACAGTGGGTAGAAAATAGACAGGGGGAGGGCAAGAATAGTGTGGGAAATGTAGAAGCTAAAGAACTTATGACACATGGGCATGAACTAAAGGGGGGAATGTGGGTGGGAGGGGGTGTGCAGGGTGGAAGGGAATGAAGGGGGGAAAATGGGACAACTGTAATAGCATAATCAATAAAATATAATTTAAAAAATAAAAAAATAAAACCCACTTTCTTTATTTTTAAATCTTGCTTTAATCATCTCTGCTTTTAAAAAAAGCTTTATTGAGATATAATGTATATAGTATAAAATTCGACCATTCAGAGTATACAATTTAATGCTTTTACTATACTCACAACTATCACCACAGTCAATTTTAGAACTGACCTGGATCACGCCCCCCCCCCCAGAAGAAATACTGTACCTACTAGCACTCATTCCCTTCTTTCTCCCAGCCCCCAGCCCTTAACATCCACTAAGCAACTTCCTGTGTCTGTAGATTTTCCTATTCTGGACATTTCATAAAATGAAGACTTAGTACCATGTGAAATCTGTTCAGCCTGGTTTCTGTAACTTAGTATAGTGTTCATCCACATCATCGATACTTCATTCCTTGTTATGAACAAATAAGACCCCATGATATGGATACATCATTTATCCATTTATCAATTCATGGACATTTGGGGTATTTCCACTTTTTGGCTATTGTGAATAACATTCTATGAACCTTCCCGTGTAGGTTTGTATGTAGGTGGATGTCTTTATTCCTCTTGCATGTATATCTAGGAGTAGAATTGCTGGGCCACATGGCAATTCTATGTTGGACATTTTGAGGAACAGCACACAGTTTTCCAAAGGAGCTGCACCATTTTACCTTCACACCAGCAGTGTGTGAGGGTCCCAGTTTCTCCACATCCTCACCGACACTTGTTATTTGCCATTTTTAAGTTTCACCATCCTAGTGCAAAGTGGCACCTCATTGTGGCTGTGATCTGCATTTTCCTAGTGGCTAAATGTTTATCTTCTTTGGAGAAATGTCTTTTCAGATCCTTGGTTCATTTTCTTAACTGGGTTATTTGTCTTTCTATTAGTATTTTTATTATTAAGGTATAAGAAAGAGTTCTTTAAGTATTCTGAATATAGTCCCCTATCAGATATATAATTTGCAAATATTTCCTCCCATTCTGTGGGTTATCTTTTCATTTTCTTAGTGGTATCTTTTGAGTAACAAAAGTTTTCATTCTAATGAAACACATATTATCTATGTGTTCTTTTGTTGTTTGTACTTTTGCTGTTGTATCTAATAGGTTTTGCCTAATTCAAGGTCACAAAGATGTACACCTGAATATTGGGCCCTACTTTTACTTTTTTATTTTTAGTTTTTAAAGATTTTATTTATTTACTTTTAGAAAGAAGGGAACAGGAGGGAGAAAGAGGGAGAGAAACATTAATTAATTGCCTCTCACACGCCCCCACCTGGGGACCTGGCCCACAACCCAGGCATGTGCCCTGACTGGGAATTGAACCAGTGACCTTTAGGTTCACAGGCCAACGCTCAATCCACTGAGCCACACCAGCCAGGTGGGCCCTCCTTTTCAAAATGTTTCTTAACTGTGTGATACTGGAAACAAGGAACACTGAGACAACTGGCATTAGGCTTATAGTCAGAGTCTCTAGCTTCCACAGGTTTAATTTGCTGGGACAGCTCTCTTGCCACAGCACTGGGTCAAGTTTGGCACCAAATTGAAGTTTTTGTCTTGGAAGTAACTGAGTGTATAAATTTTGGATTAGCTAGACCAACAATAGCATGTATTTATTCATCCACTCCACAAATGTTTCCTAGGGGCTTCCTGTATGCTTGAACTGTTCTAGGTTCTCAGGATACAACCCTAAAGAAGACAGACAAGATCCATGCTCTGGTGATATGGTGAGGTTTCCAGTTCAATGACAGAGAGACAGATGGCAGGCAGGGTGTGGGGGGCGAAATACATAACAAATAAGAACTGTATCAAAAATTCACAGAGCAACATGCTGGGACAACTAGGGAACCAGCCAGGCAGAGGACACATTGTGCAGAGGGTCTAGTTTGGAAGGGAAGTTGCACTGCTTATTCTAAAAATGCAAAGAAATCTAATGTAGTTGGAGCTGTAGTTGGAGCTCAGTGGAGCTGCAGCTGGTGGCTGAACTCCCTGGAAAGTAGAGCCCTAGCCAAAGGTTGGAATCTAAGACTTTATAGGACAGTGAAACCCCCCAGAGAAGAAGAACTGAGAGAAGAAAGCAGTGAGTCAGGAGCAGAGGTAGAGCAGCTGTGATGAAGGGTGCACACAGCTACTTGTTGTCACTACAGTTGCAGGAAGCACCGTGGGTTTATATGAGGCATTACGGAGGCATCAGTTGAAGAAGGACCCAAGAGAAAGGGGATGAATTCTGGTCTTCGGAGAAGCAGTGAGCAGAATTCTGAAGCTCCAAACACCTGTGGGAGGTGAGGGGAAAGAGTACTGGTGTGGTGGGAAGAGAAGAAGTTAATTTGCAGGTTCCTTGCTCCCACTGGTTCATTACCATCACTCCTGGGTTGCATGATCCTTCGTTAGTTATGTGTCTTGTAACTATTTTTCTCCCAATATGTGCCATGTCTTTTTATTCTGTTACCACAGTCCTTCACAAAGCAAAAGTTTTAATTTTGATGAAATCTAATTCATAAATTCTTTATATGTCATCCTTATGGTGTTTTATCTCTTTACCTAATCCCACAACACAAAGGTTTTCTCTTAAACATTTATAGTTTTGCATGTTTATTTAGGCCTAGTGTCCATTTTCAGTTGATTTTTGCATAAGGGACCACATAGAGGTCAAGGTTCATCTTTTTTGCTTATGGATATCCAATTATTCCAACACCATTTATTGAAAAGACTATTTTTTCTCCATTTAATTATCTTGCAATCAGTTGACCCGGTTTGTGTGGGCTTATTTCTAGACTCACTGCTCTGTTCCAATGATCTATGTGCCTGCCCTTTCACCAGTACCACACTGTCTTGATCACTGCAGGTTCTTTATGAGTCTTGAAGTCAAGCGGTGTGAGTTCTCCAACTTTGTTCTTTTTGTTCAGAATTATCACGGCTGCTCCAGTTCCTTTGCCTTTCCACATATGCTTTTGAATATTTTGTCAATATATACATAATTCCTATTGAAATTATGATTGTAACTGCACTGAATCTATAGACCAATTTGAGGATAATTAGCAACTTAACAATGTTCAGTTTCATAATCATTAAAATATTATAAATTTCTCTATTTAAGTCTTCTCTGATTTCTTTTACCAGTGTTTTGTAGTTTTGAACATAAAGTCCCTGCACATTTTTTAATATATTTTATTGATTATGCTATTAATCCCAATTGTACCCCCTTTGCCCCCTCCACCCAGTACCCCCATTCCCTCCAGCTTCCCCCCACCTTAGTTCATGTCCATGGGTTATACATACAAGTTCTTTGGCTACTCCATTTCCTATATGTTCTTAACATTTCCCCTGTCTATTTTGTACCTACCAATTAGTATTTCTTAATCCCTGCACCTTTTCCCCTATTCTCCACTTTCCCCTCCCCAACTGATAATCCTCCAAATGATCTCCATATCTATGATTCTGTTTATGTTCTACTTGTTATTTAGTTTGGTTTTTAAGATTCAGTTGTTGATAGTTGTGAATTTATTGTCATTTTAATGTTCCTAGTTTTGACCTTCTTTTTCTTCTATAATTCCCTTTAACACATCATATATTAATGGCTTGGCGATGATGAACTGCTTTAGTTTGCCTTGTCTGAGAAGCACTCAATCTGCCCTTCCATTCTAAATGATAGCTTTGCTGGATAGATTAATCTAAATTGTAGGTCCTTGCTTGTCCTCACTTTGAATATTTCTGCCACTCCATCCTAGCCTGCAAAGTTTCTTTTGAGAAATCAGCTGTCAGTCTTATGGGGACTCCCCTATAGGTAACTAACTGCTTTTCTCTTGCTGCTATTAAGATTCTCTCTCTATCTTTAACCTTTGGCATTTTCAATATAATGTATCTTGGTGTGGTCCTCTTTGTGTCCATCTTGTTTGGGACCCTTTGTGCTTCCTGGACCCATATGTCTATTTCCTTCACGAAATTAGGGAAGTTTTCTTTCATTATTTTTTCTTTAAAGTTTTCAATTTCCTGCTCTTCCTCTTCTCCTTCTGGTATCCCTATGATTTGGATGTTGGTATGTTTGCAGATGTCCCAGAGGCTCCTTAGCCTATCTTTGTTGTTGTTGTTGTTGTTTTAAATTCTTTTTTCTTCTTGTTGATCTAATGGGTTGTTTTTTGCTTCCTTATGTTCCAAATTGTTGATTTGATCCTCAGCTGCATCAGCTCTACTGTTGTTTTCCTGTAAATTGTTCTTTATTTTAATTAGTGTATCCTTCATTTCTGATTAGATATTTTTTATGCTGTTAAGGTCATCACTAAGTTCCTTGAGCATTCTGATAACTAGTGGTTTGAACTCTGTGTCTGATAGGTTGCTTATCTCCATCTTGTTTAGATCTTTGTTGTTTCTTGTAGTAGGCACCTGCTTTGACTCCTTGTCTAGTAACATGGCCTATTGTAGAAAAGCACACATGTAAGTTGTATGAGGTGGAGCCTTAGGTAATTGCCTGGGTGGGGCAACTGGGGTCACTACTCTGTAGTTCTGTGTGGGGGAGGGCTCAGAGAGGGGAAAATGACACTGCCCAGCAGCTGGAGTTTTGCCTGGGAGGAAGCTGTCTCCTGGCACTCATCCTGATGCCAATCACTTCAATTTCTTCCGTATGCCATTGGTGCTCTTCCAGCTGTTGCCCTAGTGCTGAATCCCAGAGAGAGTGGGTCTGCATAAGTCCTAAATATGTTGTGACTCTTCAAGTGGGGTCTCCAGAGATTCCCCTTCCTTTCACCCCAACCCCCACTGATTTTTACAGCCAGAAGTTGTGGGGACTTACCTTCCTGGTGCTGGAATCCTGGGCTGGGTGGTCTGGTCTGGGGCTGGATCTCTCACAATAGATGTATCCCTCCTGATTTTTACCCACCTGTTCTGCATCTCCATGCCTTTCCACCTCTCTGCACCTCTCCCAGCCTCTCCACATGTCTTTGCATCTCTGCCCTTCTTACCCATCTGGATGAATGTGGCTTCTTTCAATCCTTGGTTGTCAAACTGCTGTATAGCTTGATTTTCTGATGATCCTGAGTGACATTTATTTTGTAGTCTAGTTGTAATTTTTTCTGTAATCATGTGGGGATGTGATGCGTGTTTACCTATACCTCCATCTTGACTGGAAGTGATCCTATACATTTGTGCTACTTTTATAACTATGTATTACATTTCCTTTGTGCTATTAAACATGTAAATTTCAAATTCCAATGGTTTATGATTGTACATAAGAAATATGATTGACTTTTGTATATTTATCTTGTATCATGTAGTCTTGATAGACTCATCTAGTTATAGGAAGTTTTTATAGATTTCTTGGGATTTTTTTATGAAGACAATCATGACATTGGTGAATAGGGAGAGAGTTATATTTCTTCTTTAGCCTTTTATTTTTTCTTGTCTTATTGCACTTGATATAACTTCCAGTTCTATGCTGAATCAAAGTGACAAGAACGGATATCCTTGCCTTATCCCCAATCTCAAGGACTAGGAAGGTATCTTCAGGTTGTCTCCCTTGTAGGGAGTAAAGGGTGTATCCTCTATGCATTTTAAAATCAGTATTCTTTAAAAGCACCTCACCATACACCCCACAGGTGATTCCAATATCCAGAGAGATTTGGAGACTACCAGTCTATAAGATCTCTTTGCTCCCTGATAGCAAGATCTTAAATTTGTGAGACAACATATTTTATTCAACTAATATTTACTCAGTGTTCTCTATGTGCCAGGCACAGTTTTGGGTCCTCTATGCACAGTAATTGAAGTTAGTACATGCCCTCACTAATCTTAAGGTCTAATAGAGGAGACTCACGTATAAGCCTGCGTTACAATACAGGGTAAATGCCTAATGGAGGTATGTACCATATTTTTCAGACCATAGATGCACCTAGGTTTTAGAGGAGGAAAATAGGGAAAAAATTTTTGAAACAAAAAATGTGGCAAAATATTTAATAACATAATATTTCACCAATGTAAATGTAAACAGAACTCAACAGCAGCAATAACAACCATTATTCCTCCCAAATTTGGGGGGGAGTGTATCTTACAGTCTGAAAAAATACAGTACTTGCTTTACTCTCTCTTAATTCCCTAGATCCTAGAAGAAGGAACAAACTTTTGCCTACTGAATTCTAACTGCAGCCACTGTGCCGCAGATCCCCAGAGCCACCTAAGGCCAATCATTTCTGCATTTTGCCCAAGAGAGGAGTCTTTCCATTGGTTATAGAGCCTCAGAACTTGTGGACTCCCTTTGAGATAATTTGAGCCTGTCATCTTATTAAGACCTTTTAATTTCTCCTCAAATCTATTTTTCCCTCTTCACCTTACAAGCTCTATAAAAGGGTCTTATTGCTTTTAAATGTCTCCTCTTTTATCTCCAATCAGCAATGATCACATTTCACATCCTATATCTAGATCATGTTGTTTCCTCCTACATGTGTATCTAACAACACATCTTCATTTAATTATAGCCCATGCCCACTAGCTAAGGATAAACTGACATACCCTATGAAAAGCACATCACTAGGATAGGGGGAGATTTCTACTAAAATGGATTATCCACTTGCTGCCAACACATTACTACTTCATCTCTGAAGTATGTTCATGAAGGAGTAGACCACTTTTTGACAGTGGCAGCTGAACAATAAGTTATTTTCTAAATATTCTTATTAATAATGATTTTCTAGTGGATCTACTCATGTACTGATACACCAAGGATTTGGAGAAAGTAGCCCAGGAGTTCTGGCCAAGATGGAAACATAGGTAGAAACACTTCACTTCCTCACACAACCAAAAGAAGGACAACAACAAATTTAAAAACAAAAAAACAACCGGAACTGCCAGATATTCAAAAATTCATGGAAGTCCAATAACCAAGGAGTTAAAGAAACATTCATCCAGATGGTAGGAGGGAAGGAGATGGGCAGCAAAGCGGCTGGTGGACCAGTTGGTCCCACATTCATGGGTCAATAAGCTGGGAAGAACCGTTGGGAAGTGAGACAGACTACAGAACCCAGGGTTTCAGCATGGGAAACTAAAGACTCAAAACCTATGGATGTAAAAATCTGTGGGAGTTGTGACAGTGGGAGAAACTCTCAGGTCACAGGAGAGTCCATGGGAGAGGCCCACAGGGTCCTAGACCATACACAAACCCACCCATCTGCAAATCAGCATCTGAGAGGCCACAGTCTGCCTGTGGGAAGTGAGGGAAGTGATAGAAAATAGGGCTACAGCAGAGCCAGCAGGTAACATTGTTCCCTCTCTGACCCCTACCCCAGAGACAGCGCCACAGCACAGCAAAAAGGGTTGCCCCGCCCTGGTGAATACCAGGTGAATACTGTTAAGTTGTAAGGCTCTGCCCCTTACAACATAACAGGTGCTCTGAGACAAAGATATATGGCCCAAATGAAAGAACACATCAAGACTCCAGAAAAAGAACTAAGTGACGAGAAGATAGCCAACTGATCTGACGCAGAGTTCAGAACACTGGTAATCAGGATGCTCACAGAAATGATTGAGCTTGGTCGCAAAATAAGAGAAGAAATGAAGGCTATCCAAAGTGAAATAAAGGAAAATATACAGGGAACCAAAAGTGAAGGGAAGGAAATGGGGACTCAAACCAAGGATTTGAAACAAAATGAAGAAATAAACATCCAACCAGAATGGAATGAAGAAACAAGAATTCAAAAAAATAAGGAGAGGCTGAGAGAGCTCTGAGACAGCTTTAAACACTCCAACATCCAAATCACAGGGGTTCCAGAAGAAGAAGAGGAAGAGCAAGAAACTGAAAACCTATCTGAACAAATAATGAAGGAAAACTTCCCCAATCTGGCAAAGGAAATAGACTTCCAAGAACTCCAGGAAGCCCAGAGAGTCTCAAAGAAATTGGACCCAAGCAGTAACACACCAAGATACATCAAAATTAAGTTACCCAGGATTAAAGATAAGGAGAGAGTCTTAAAAGCAGCAAGAGAAAAGGAGACAATTATATACAAAGGAGTGCCCATAAGACTATCAGCTGATTTCTCAAAAGAAACCTTCCAGGCAAGAAGGGACTGGAAAGAAATATTTGAAGTCATGAAAGGCAAGGACCTACATCCAAGATTACTCTATCCAGCAAAGCTGTCATTTAGAATGGAAGGGAAGATAAAGTGCCTCCCAGATGAGGTCAAGTTAAAGGAGTTCATCATCACCAAACCCTTATTCTATGAAATGTTAAAGGGACTTATCTCAGAAATAGAAGATGATCAAAAATATGAATAGTAAACTGACAATAAACTCACAACTATCAACAACTAAACCTAAAAAACAAAAACTAAGCAAATGACTAGAACAGGAATAGAATCACAGAAATGGAGATCACATGGAGGATTATCAATGGGGAGGGGGAGGGGGAGAATGGGGGAAAAGAAAAAATATATTTTCTAAAATCAATAATTTTCATCAACTAATACATCTAACAATAACAGCTTTGTTTAATCTGTAAGGTTTCACAGAAGACAAATGGCAAAACATCCCAAAGTTTGAAGAGAATATTATGGGAGAAAATTATGCAGTTGAGAAAACTTTGTCCATTAACATTTGCTTTTCTTACAGTTAGGAAAAGACTCATTTTTCACTATTAATAGTAACACACTTCAACCAAGGCAGTTATTGGGAAATCTCTTCTGTGCCAGGCATGAGGAGGTTGCAAAGATGTATAAGCTACATCCCCTACTCAGGAAACTGTTTAATAGAGGAAAGAAGCACATAAACAGACGGTGACATTGCAATGTAGGGTGTGCCTTGGTCAGAGAAGAACAGGCTTCTGTGAACATTCAGAAGGGTCTCTAACCCAGACCAAAGCTGAGCAACGGTGCCTTGAGAGAGGGAGGTGTTTAGTTTTGGTGCTGCAGGAAATAGAAAGCAGGAGTTTTGAAGTTCCGAGTATGACAGGACGAACTCGGTGATTTTACAAAGCTTAGAAAGAAGGAAGGAAACAGAAAGAAAGGAAATATTTTTAGGTTTTATGATTTAAATAAGGTTACCTTTACCATAAGGAAATTTGAAACTTAACTAAGTTTTCTTTCTACATAATGAAGACCGTATTTCATTATAGAATACTTTTATGTAAACCTATAGAATGTACAACACCAAGAGTGAACTTTAAGGTAAAGCCTGGACTTGGAGTGATTCTCATGTATCAATGTAGGTTCATCTTTGGTTAAAAACCTATCACTCTGGTGAGGGATGTTGATAACGGGAGAAGGTATGCAAGTGCGGGGCAAGGGGTGCATGGGGAAACTGCACCTCCCTCTCAATTTTGTTCTAAACATAAAACTTCTCTAAAAAAGTAAAGTCTTAAGAAACAATATGTGTGTGAGTACAGGAAGTAACACGGGGAAATACCTGTAAAACATATTTCTAAGGGCTTGTATCTAGAACAAATAAAGAACTATTATATTTCAATATGAAAAAAATTCCAATAAAAAATTTAGACAAAAAATTCTTTACCAAAGAAAATATGTGGTAAATGTGTGGCAGACCCTTCTGCGTGGCATGGAGATGCACAGGACCCACGCCCACAGATAGGTTCTTTCGTGGGTAATCAGATTTGCAATACACCTAACCTGTTTGGAAGTTTGCTCTTTGCTAAAAAACTCCCTTACCCTGCAAATGCTTATTGTAACCTCCTGAAATCCATGCTGAGCCTTGCAGGGACCAATGTAACTGCCTGCCTATTAATTTGTTAATGTCCTTCTTCTGTGATGTAATAAGGGGCATTGGCTCCTTTGTTGTAACTGCGATAGTGAGAAAGAACCATCTTGAAATGTAAAGAGAGATTATTAGAATAAAGGCCTATCATGGCAGAAGCCATGGCTTTTGGCTCCTCTTGAGAGAAAAGCCAGTCTGTCATCCTTATTCATCCACAAGACTCAGTAGTCTGTGTGTATGTTTTAATTCATCCATAATGACGCAGACACTGCTGGCCGGTGTTAGTGTCCGAATCATAAATGAGTATGTGATAAGATACTCAGTATCATTAGTTATTAGAGAAATACACACCACAACTATACATAATAAGATACAACTCCATACCCACTAAAATAGCTCAGATTGAAAAGGTAGAACATACAAAATGTTAACAAGGATATAAAGCAAGTGGAACTCTCATTCATTGCTAGCAGGAATATAAAATGATCTCTTTAGAAAACAGTTTGATTATTTCTTAAAATATCAAACATAAACCTATCACATTACATAGACGGTCCACAGGCCAACCCTGATACCTGGTAAGAGGGGACCACACTAGGGCTGAATTTACCCTGCAGACCAGCGTATCCTCAGGACCTAGCACAGTGCCTGACACATGGTGAGCACCCAGCAAACATTGATCAAATGAATATTTGTATCAGCAGCTCTAGAAAAGAAGTCTGAAGAGTCTTTGGAGGGAACACATGGAGTAAAAATATGTGAACCAGGCTGGAATCTGAAAGGGTGAGTTGAAAGAGAGAGCTACTTACTGATGCTGAAACAGCCCAGCCATAGAGGTAGCTTAGAATTAGCAAGAAAAGTTCAATGGATGCTACAGAGGAGAGAGGTTTGAAAAGGAAGAGGTGGTCAGGAGCTTCACATGCTACAGAGACATCAACTGAGATGAGGCCCAAGAAGAGCTCATTTGTTCAGGGACTTCCCAGTGGAGCAGTTAGGGCAGAAGTTGGAATATATTGACTCAAGAATTAAATGAGAGATGAGAAATTAATGAAGAGTAAGTGTAGAGTAAAATTTGGAGGATGTTAACTGCAAAGTGAAGAGGATAAAGGGGTTGGAAAAACAAAGGAACTAACTTTGGCCAAGATTTTCCTATGGACTAAGAGGTTTGCTAGGACATGTCCATTATTTTATTGTCTCCTCACAGCAACCTTGTGAAGTATTATTATCCCCATTTTATAGATAGGGAAAGTAAAGTTTAGGAAGATTAAGAAACTTGCTCAAAGTCACACAACTAGTAAGATAAGCCACTAGCTTGATGAGAAAGCAACATCGGCAATGCAGCAGGCATTATTTTGGCCACTATCTTACCTCCCCACTTCTTCTGGTAACAATTCTCAAATTGTTACAGGGAAATTGCACCTTCTATACATTCATCCCATAAACTCCACATGATCCAGGCTTCGATGCATATCACTAGCATTTTCCTTGAAATCATTTTTAGAAACAGAACCCAAGAATTGGCATGGATGAGGAAGTTATCCAAGCCCTTTACAATCTAAGGCATGTAGACACAGTTCTGGGATTTTCACCGGAACTGTCAAGAAAGCAGGTACTCTTGTTTGGAGGGGAGGAGGATTAGGACTTAAGAGCGGTCCCAAGTTCTGCCATCCTCTTGCCCTCGTAAGGAGGGGCCTAGCAGAGAGTGAAACCAACACAGCAGAAGTAAGAGCTACAAGGTGGGGAGAAACCAGGTCCTGCTGACATCATCAGAGCCACTGCATCCATCTAGCTCCTGTGGCTAGACGAACCCTGGATCTTGAACAACCTCCATTAATTCCCTGGTTAGTTCAGTCCGTTAGGGCTGAGTTTCCTGTTCAGTCTCAACTTCTACCTGACGTAAGAGGACTTCTCTCTGAATAGGGATGACCCAAACATGTTTGTAGATTGAGAGGGGGCTAATTGAGTAGAAAATTGTCTAGAAGACAATAACGTGAGAAAAGAGAGTAATACAGTTTTATCTTATTTATTTACCTAAAGTAATACATATTGTCTTATATTTTATTCCTGTTATATGCACATCTCTGTTCCCATCCAGAAAGTGTCTCTGAGGCATAAAACTCAATATTCCAAAGGATGATTATGTGTCACATGTCATTACTAAAGACAAAACTTATTCTTGAGCATCTCTTTTGATTCCTAGAACTCCCTCACCCCACTGATTTGTATGGCTAGCTGCCACTTAGCCTTCAAGAATTAGCTCAGTGCTGTCAAACTCTGGGAAGGTGTCCTCTTAGTTTTTCCTCAACCCAAACCCACCCCAAACTAAATTAGGGGCCTCTCTTTGATGTCCCATAATGTTTCCTGCGTAAGGGACTCAGGCCAGGTACTCAGGCCAGGACTCAGGTACACCCAGAAGGTACCTCCCGATGCAGGGGGAGCCCCATTAAACCATGAGGCAGGCACAGCGAATGCAAGCAAATGAGAGCAGTGAAGGAACTAGGCAACAGCCACCCTCTCAGACACACTCTCCAACCCCACGCTAAGGAAAGAGTCAGTACTTTCCTGTTCTGAAATCATGAGCAGCATCAGAAGAGACTCACTTTTTCTTAAAATGTCTAGGGTCTGCTTTTATTTACAGCTTTTTGGGTCTGGCTACACTTACCCAGCTTTGAGGCCAAAAGGAACAAAAGTTGTGCTTAATTTACATGAAGTCAGAGGCTGAGGAAGAAATGATGTCATCTGACAGCATGCAGTGTTGTGGAAGGAGAGACAAAGGCACACACAGGCAATTATTTTATGGATACTTCTGTTTCCATTTGTTTAAGGGGAAAAAAACCATAACATTTCTGAGTTCTTACTTCTTCCTGGTGTGCTGCTGAAAATGAGAACTGACTAAAGAAGGAAGAGATCCGTGCCTGTCTGTCTGCGGGTAGTTCTTTGAACAAACCCCCAGACATTCTTGCTGAACTGCAGGAAGTGAGCCATGGAAGAACAGTGAGGTGGGATGCAGGCAAGAACTCCTAGATCTTATTAGTAAGTTTTTGCATTGCCCATTTTTTTAAAAAATTACATTTTTTGCTCCCTCCAGCTAGTCAAAAGGAACTGTAGGGCAAACTACCAAATCCATATTCAGTCAAGTTTCTTTCAAATTGATTCTTTCCTCAATCTGCCAATTTTAATGCTCACTGCCATTAGCATAAAGTTTGATAAACTGGGGAAAGATGCTCAAAACATGACAGAACATGATGCAAGATAATAGTAATAGTGAAATTGTGAGTTACCAAACAGCAGTCATGGTTCTATTTGTTCTGCTAAACTATACTCAGAAATTGTTTGTTGAGACACTGAAAGCTAAACTATGAGTGTCCAGGTTCTCTAGAGACATGAACCTGAGGCCAGAATTGAGGGATGGATGATTTCTTTGAGAGGTGCAAGTCCAGGAGGAGGGGACGGTGAAGAAAAGTAGAATCAAGACAAAGAAAGATATAAAAAAAAGCAGCCAGGTGAGAGTCATTACTGCGCTGGCTAGTCTTCCAACGAGTCACAGAAAGTGTAGCCAGTCATTCAGCAGGCTCATTTGGGGCTGTGGGACTTTTTTTAAAAGGGCTGCACAGAAGAACTGCACCTCGGAAAAGTCTATAGAAGGAAGAGAGGAAATGGGATGTATCTACCCAGCTCATTCCCATCTCCCACTTCCTACTACTTAAAGTTTGCCCCACAGGGAGCCTATTTCCCTGCACGGTCAGGTTGGGTCGTCCAGCCCACCGATGGCACCGGGAGAAGCAGATTTCACACACGCAGGATGGCATTCCGTGCAGGTCTGGAAGTGAAAAGAACGACTGCACGCAGATGAGCTCTGGGTGGGGGAGGGGAAAAGGAGCCGGGGGAATCCATGAAGGCCTAGGCCTTCAACTTGGGCAAGTTGAATCATTGAGATGTGCCACCTCCACCCCCCACCCCCTGATCAAAGCTTCAGGAGAGGCAGTTCAAGTTGGGAAACCTGCTAAAAAACACTAAATAAATAAATACTATAGAATGCACCTTAGAAATGTGGCATTCAGTTAGGCTCCGTGGAGGATACAAGTAAGTTTGTAACTCAGTCCTGGACCTTAGAATGTCCAGGGCAGAGTACCTGAGAAGAGGGAGCTGCACAGAGGAGAGGCACCAGAGCATGTAGATGGATTTATTGCACCTTTTTGGCCAAGGGTTGATGTATTTGTTATCTATTGCTGCTGAACCCCAACACTTGGCAGCTTAAATCAACACACATTTATCATCATGTAGTTTCTGTGGCTCAGAAATCCATTCATGGGCCCTCTCCCTCACAAGTCTGCAATTAGCCAGGGGTGGGGGCTTCCACTTGGAGACTTAACTGAGGAGGATCCTCTTCCAAATTTAATTACCTGGTTGTAGGCAAGATTCAGTCCCTTGAAGCCTGTTGGACCGAGGGCCTCGTTAGTTGGCTGGATGACCTGACATTGGCTTGAGGTTAATCTCAGTTCCTTGCAAGACAGAAGTCAAGACATATCACAGAAAGGACATGCCAATATTTTCACTGCATTCGATAGGCTAGAAGCAAGTCACTAGGTCCAGCCCTTACTCAAGGGGAGAGGATTACATAGGGTATGAAAATTACCCTATGTAAAGGGGGACAATTGAGTACCATCTTAGGAGTCAGCCTACCATAGTTGGACTGCACCCATGCAAGACGAGGACACGGCCATTCATACACTGAATATTGTAGGGCTGTCAGCGCATCCAATGGAATGTTTGAATGGAGAGATCTCACTGACAGCTAGAAAAGCCCCAAATTTTTGGAAATTAAACAATATACTTGTAAATAACCCACGGAAAAAAATCACAAGAAAAATTAAAACATATTTTAAATAGGATGACACTAAAAATACAGCATATAAAAACGTGGCCCTGGCCAGCGTGGTCCAGTTGGTTGGAGCATCATTCCATAGACCAAAAGGTCATGGATTGGATCCCTGGTTGGGCATGTATGAGGAGGCAACCAATCAATGTCTGTCTGTCTGTCTCTCTCTCTCTATCTGTCTCCCTGCAAAATGAAAAAATGTCCTTGGGCGAGGATAAAAAAAAAAGTGTGGGTGACAACTATAGCCATAATGAAAGGGAAAGTTATAACCTTAAATGTTTATATGAAAGAATAAGCAGGGTTAAAATCAATGACATAACCTGAAACCTAAAGGATAGAAAAAGGCAAATTAAACCTAAAATAAGTAGGAAGATGAACATAATAAAGGTACAAGAAAAATCCATGAAATAGAAAAACAGATAATTCAGAAAATTAACACAGCCAAAAAATTGTTCTTTGAAGAGATTGTAACTGATAAACCTCTAGCAAACCTAATCAAAAGAAAAATAGAACAGGAATTATCAGTATCAGGATCAAAAGAGGGGATATCTCTACAGAAAACATAACATTAAAAGTATACGAAGGAGGCATAGGCAGGCATGGCTCGCCTCTTTGTACAACCACAACAAAATTACAATGAAAATGTAAAATGACCATTGCTCAGAACCGACAGAAGTTGAGTTGAATGGAAGTCTAACTACAGAACTAAAGACACCACATCCATCCAGATTAGTAGGAAGGGTTCAGAGACATAATGGGCTGGTCTCTCACCTACATGTGGTGGACAAAACTTTGGGAAGGAAGTCTTGGGAGTGAGGAGTCCCAGCCCCACACCAGGCCCCCCCAGCACAGGGTTCCAGTGTCAGGATGATAATTCACCACAACTTCTGGCTACAAAACCCAGCAGGGATATAGTTGGTAGAAGAAATTTCTGGACCCCCAAGCAATTCCCATTGAAGAACCCACACACAGACTCAACAATTCAGACTCACTCCCTCTGGGCTCTGGCACTGGGGTGGCAGCTTGAGGGGCACTGGTAGTGTGCAGGGGGAGGCTGAGGTATCTGGCATCCAGGTGAGCAGAAGCCATTGTCCCTTTTCTGGTTCCTTCCCCCACAGAGCCAGCAGACTGATTGCCATATCTAAGACATCAACCTGGCTAACTCTGTTTCACCCCCCTTGGAAATCCCCAGAGACTCCACCCTACCCAATTTACAGGCCCACACAAGCTGCTTTTCCATATGAATGGCTGGTCTTGACTCATGCTTCACTACTTCCTAAATCCTCTCAAATAAGCAGCAGCTGGCCTTAGTGAGTCCCAGACCCAGAACCAGCAGCTTCACGGCTTGGCTTCCCCTGGAAATCTCCAAGCCCAGCACAAGTAGTACCATCTCAGATTGTCCTATAATTCAGGCAGGGTGGCCCTGGGCAAAACATAGGTGGGGGCTGATCTTGGCCTGCACCACCTGGAAAAGCCCAGGGCCAACACACCCAGTGGACAGCTACAGACCATGTCGGAGCACCTCCACCCTTCCCCTTCACAGCTGATCCTCTGCAGAGGGTGGTGGTTGGGGGTGAGTGGTCACAACAAAGCCTTGAAGCTGATTGGCCTGGGTAAATCCCTCCCATTGACCTGCCAACAGCAACCAAGGCTCAACTACAAGAAGAGGGTGTACTCAGCCCACATGAAGGGTGCACCTTGAGTACCCAGTTTGGGTGATAGGGGAGGCTGTGCCAATGGACCCTGCAAGACACCTACTACATTAGGCCACACTACCAAGACATGGAGCCAAAGCAGCTTTACCTAACACATAGAAACAAACACAGGGAGGCTGCCAAAATGAGGAGACAAAGAAACATAGCCTAAATGAAAGAACAGATAAAAACTTCAGGAAAAGAATTAAACGAAATGGAGATAAGCAATCTATCAGATGCAGAGTTCAAAATACTGGTTATAAGGATGCTCAAGGAACTTAGTGAGGACCTCAATAGCATTAAAAAGATCCAGTCAGAAACAAAGGATACACTAATTGAAATAAAGAACAATGGAAACAACAGTAGAGTGGATGAAGCTGAGAATCAAATCAAAAATTTGGAACACAAGGAAGTAAAAAACAACCAATCAGAACAACATGAAGAAAAGAGAATCCAAAAAAATGGGGATAGTGAAAGCAGCCTGTGTGACAACTTAAGCAACTCAACATTCACTTCATAGGGGTACCAGAAGGAGAAGAAGGCAAGAAATTGGAAATCTATTTGAAAAAATAATGAAGGAAAACTTCCCTAATTTAGTGAAGGAAATAGACATGCAAATCTAGGAAGCACAGAGAGTCCCAAACAAGATGGACAAAAAGAGGTCCACCCAAGACACATCATAATTAAAATGCCAAATGTTAAAGTATAAAGAGATGGGAGGGGGGCTGTGGAAGAATAGGTGAGAGGTGAGGGAATTAAGAAGTACAAATAGGCCCGAGATGCTGTGGCTCAGTGGATTGAGTGCTGGCCTGTGAACAAGGGGGTCACTGGTTCAATTCCCATTTGGGACACATGACTGGGTTATGGGCCAGGTCCCCAGTGCAGGGCACACAAGAGGCAACCACACATTGATGTTTCTCTCCCTTTCTTTCTCCTTCCCTTCCCCTCTCTCAAAAGATAAATAAATAAATTTTTTTAAAAAAATGATAATTACAGAATAGCCATGGGGATGTAAAGTACAGTATAGGAAAGGGAGTAGCCAAAAAATTTACACATATAACCTGTGGACGTGAACAAGAGTCGGGGGATTGTTTGAGGGGGTGGGGGTTGCTGGCTGGAGGGGAGCAAAGGGGGGAAAATCAGAACTGTAATAGCATAATCAATAAAATATAATTTTAAAAACATATATTAAGAAATATCAATAACTTTATGCCAGTAAGTTGAATAACTTACATAAAATGGATAAATTCCTTGAAAATCGCAATTCATCAAGTAATGGAATTGGTACATGACAGAAGCTTCCTTGGTGCCTGTTTGGCACAAGATCTTAAACAGGAAGAGGAAGTTACAAGAAATGCTAAAGAAGCTCCTCAGAATACATGGAAATCACACCACATGGTAACTCAGATCTACAGGAAAGAACGAGGATGCTAAGAGCGGTGGTATATGGGTGACAATGAAAACGATGTACTTTTTCTTCTCTTAATTTACAGAAAAGTCATTTGACTACTTAAAGCAAAAATTATAACACAATATTATTAGGTTTAAAATGTGTCTAGCTATTATATTATTCCATGGATATGGCATGTCCAGAACAGGCAAATCCATCAGGACAAAAAAGTGGAGAAGTGCTGCCAGGGGCAGGGGAGCGGAAAATGGTGAGTGAGTCCTAGTGAGTGCAGGCTTGCCATTTAAAGAGACGAAAATGTTCTGGAATTAGAGTGTGGTCGGTGCACAACTTTTAAAATCCAATTTCAAAACACCCCTGATTACATATTCTTAAAGGGTAAATATTATGATATATGATTTGTATCTCAAAAATGCATGTAGATGTCATATACATGATAAAGATGACAAAGAGGATGAAGAAATGTAATTATACTATTACCAAGTTTCTACCTCTTTCTTGAAGTAATTCAGTATGAAGTCTGAAAAGACAGTGATAAATTAAGAGGCATAGTGTAATCCCTAGAGCAACCAATAAAATAAATAAACAAAAGGGGCTGCAGTTCAAATGCCAAAGCAAAAAGCTGCCGCCAATCACAATGGAGTAAGAAGGACAGGCCTTAACCTTCCCTGGTCAGAAAACAGAAGAAAGTATATGAAACTACCACTTTCAGACGTTGGACAACAGGGGTGCAGGACAGTGATCTGTGAGAGAAGAGAAACAAACTGGACTCTACTTAACCTAGCTGTGCGCCTAGAGGCAATCCTGTGGTCACAGGTACAGACAGAGGGGGAGTCAAACGGAGCCTGGTGGCCTCACTGAAATAGACAGAGATAAGAGTTTGGGGAGATCAAAGCAGCTGAAAATTGTGGACCAAACTTCTGGACCAGAGGGAGCTATGTAGACATGATGCAAAATATTTCCGTGAGGGTGCTTCAGTCTTCAATGGGTGCTGGGTTATGCAGGTATACAAGGAAATTTCACAAGGTGGGGAAAAAAAAAACACCAAAAAAAACCAATAACCAGAAAGTTGTAAATAAAATTTGCAAGAGTTCACATGGTGGAAAGATAAGATCTCTGACCAGCAAAGATGGAGGATTCTCAGTGATCACCCAGGCACTTCCCAAAGACAACAAAATATGACCTGAACTACAGCACCTACACAAACAGCAAAAAACTCGCATCAATGCAGTTTCCACCTTAGGAGGCTAGACCCTTCAGCCTTTCCACTACGTAAGAACTCTCATACATTGCTGACAGTTCCGCCTTTTTTTTTTTTACAAAAGTAAACATACTTTTATCATACTTGGTATTTAACCAAAGGAATTGAAAACTTATGTCCATCCAAAAATGTGCACATAAATGTGCATAGCAGCTTTATTCATAATTGCCCAAACTTGGGATTAACCAAGATATTCTTCCATAACTGGATGGATAAATAAACTGTGCTATGTCCAAACAATGAAATACTATCAGCACTAAAAATAAATGAGTTATCAAGCCATGAAAACACATGAAGAAGCCTCAAATGCATTACTAAGTGAAAGAAACCCATCGAAAAAGGCTATATACTGCATGATTTTACTTACATGACATTCTGGAAAAGACAAACTATGGAAACAGTGAAAAGATCAGTGTTGCCAGGGGCTAGCAGGAGGGAGGGGTGAACAGGTGGAACCCAGAGAATTTGGGAGATGATGAAAATACCTTGTATGGTACTATAGTCGTATATACTTGTTATTATACATTTGCCCAAACCCATAAAATGTGCAACATCAAGAGAGAAACCAAATGCAAACTATGAACTTGGGGTGACTATGATGTGTCAGTGTAGGTTCATCAGTTGTAACCAATGTACCCCTCTCATGGTGGATGCAGATGGTGGGGGAGGCTGAATGTGTGTGGGGACAGGTGGGACATGAGAAATCTCTACACCATCATTCAATTTTGCTGTGAACCTAAAACTGTTCTAAAAATAAAATCTATTTTTGAGAACCATATTTTTGACATAACAATTGCATTAAGAATTTCTCTCATAGATATACCTCTCTGTGTAGACAAACAAAAATGTCCAAGGAATTCATTGCTTGCAGCCACTGCTGCGCCCTCACTCAATAAAACTTGCACCACCTCCTGAGCTGCCGCTAAAGGAGAAGGGGAGTCAGTAAAGAGGTCTCTGTACCAAGGTTCTGACAAAGCAAAGCAGCTCACAAGAGTGCGCCCACTACTGGACGGATGAAGAAATCTCACTGTGACAGGCCTGGCACCGCGGCACTTTGTGAAATTAGATGTTTCCAGAAGTCCACTGAACTTCTGGTTCGCAAACTTCCCTTACAGCGCCTGGAGTAAGAAATTTCTCAGGACTTCAAACAGATCTGAGAGCCCAGAGCACAGCTATTGGTGCTTTGCAGGTAGCAAGTGAGACCTATCTGGTCCGCCTTTTTGAAGACACCAACCGATGTGCTGTCCGTGCCAGACATATAACAATTATACCAAAAGACATCCAGCTAGCACATCCCATATGTGGAGAACGTGTTTAAGAATTCAGTATGATGGAAAACATTTCATTCTTTTAAAAAAAATCTCTTCTTCCTGTTATTAGTTCCGAATGTTCAATATTTTTTTCTCATGGGGTCAAAATGTATCTAAGCATAATACTGCAAGTGGAAAATAGGGGACAGAAACCAGGTACTGGCAGTTTTTCCATTTTCCTTTGTCTGTAAATTTTAAAATATAAATGCAGGGACATACGGCATAAATGCAAGTTTCAGCGAACAAGTTTCAGCAGTTCAACTTTATAATAATTAACAAACCTGTTAAATGTTTCCAGACAATGCCAGCATTTGGAATTTTTAAAAAACAAGTAAATTTCTTACTAATGGCTACTAAATGGAATTTGTAGCATTTTTATCATTCAGGATATTCCATTCATTCACTATACTTTTCTGAGTTGTCCTGCATGTAAGCACATTTTTAATGTTGTCTGCCTTCTGTGCTGTTTCTGTAAGTTTGCTATTAAAATACATTAAACTAGTTTAAAAATTCCAAGAAATTTTACTACAGTATTTTTATAGCAAGAGCCTGGAAACATTCTTAATATTCATCAACATAGGATTGGTTTAAAAAAATTATGGTGTGTCAATACAATAGAATATAAAGCAGCCATGTGAAAGAGTGAGGCATTGTGGAAAACAGTATGGAAGCTCCTCAAAAATGAAACATAAAATTGCCATATGATCCGGCAACTCCATTTCTGAATATATAGCCAGAAGTAGCCAGAAGATTTGAAGCAAGAACTCAAGCCAATACTTGTACATCTATCTTCATAGCAGCATTATTCACAGTAGCCAAAAAAAAAAAAGAAGAAGAAACAAAATGTGATATAGACATACAATGGAGTATTATTCAGCCCTTAAAAAGGTAGGAATAATCATACATGCTACAACACAGCTGAACCAACCTTGAAATATGCTAAGTGAAATAAGCCAGCCACAAAAGGACAAATACTACATGATTGCAGTTACATGAGGTACTTAGAGTAGTTAAATTTTTGGAGACATAGAGTAGAATGGTGGTTGCCAGGGGCTGCAGGGAGGGAGATGGGGAGCCAGTGTTTGATGGATACAGAGGATTAGTTTGAGACGATGCAAAAGTCTGGAGATGGGTGATGGTGGTGGTTGCACAAAACCGTGAATGGACTTAATGCCCCTGAACGCATAAATGGTTTAAATGGTGAATTTTATGTTATGTATATTTTGCCATAAAAAAATACTACCCCCAAATTGAGATCATTTGATGATACAAAAGAAATAAATAAAAGTTTGGTTTCAGAAACAGAAAAGTCATTTCTGTGTGTACTGGTATGGAATGATATGAATATTTTAAGTGAAAAAAAAGGCAGAACAATGGACTATGACTACCATCAGTAAAACAAAGAAAAGAGTGTTTTTGCAAGCATATGTGTCTGCAAATATGAGCTCTTTATAAGTTATATGTAAGTATGAGATTCAGACACACACACCACCATGCATGATAGAATCCTTGTGAAAGGGCTTATAGGTGGCTGGCAGGGCTGCATCTCTGGGGTGCAGAACTGCGGGATGGCCGTGTGGGTATCAGGAAAGTCACTTTTAAATGTATATCCTTTTCAAGTTCTTGAACTTTGAACCATGTGCATGTACTAACCTTTCAAACATTTTTAAAAATGTATTTTTAATAAAAATTTGTGCACTGCCTTTGCAGGATTTGGAAAGGCAGGAAAGAGCTATCATCCCAGCTGCTGATGAAACTGACGAAGAAAGAGGCAGAAATGGAAACTTCTATGTTGCTTCTAAAGCAAGGCAAATAGATCATGTGGGCCCCTGAGAATAACTTTGGGCAGGCACAACGGAATGTTCCCACAGGTGGAGTGATTGATTGGAAGGAGACTGCAAGGGAGGGGTGGATTGGACTTTACCCAGGAGGCAGAACAGAACTGGGGAAGATTCTGGCAGGGAAATGACAAGATAAAAGGAAAGGGCATCGGGGGAAGATAGATCAAGCTGCAACGTGGGTTTAACCTCCAGGGCTTGAGTGGGCAGCTGCCTGAGGGTTGGCAGGTTGGGAATAGCAGAAAACAACCAGGGAGGACAGATAAGGGGAAAACAAGCACAGCAGAGTGCTGTGGAAGAGACAGAAGCCCTGAGCTAGACGAGGAGCAAAGAACAGGAGCAGTGGAGGTTCAAGTGGATGACCGGTAGAAAGGAGGGTATGATTTCTCACCCCAGGCACTGGTTTTGAAATCTGGCCATGCCTCAGATTCACCTATAGAACTTTTTTTTTAGATTATATTTATTTATTTTTAGAGAGAGGGGAAGGGAGGGGGAGAGAGGGAAACATCAATGTGCAGTTGCCTCTCACGTGCCCCCTACTGAGGACTTGGTCTGCAACCCAGGTATGTGCCTTGACTGGGAATCCAACCAGCAACCCTTTGGTTTCCAGGCCAACAGCAGTCAATCCACTAAGCGACACCAGCCAGGGCAGATTCACCTATAGAACCTTTTAAAAAATATAGATTCCTAGCTCCTATACTAAATCTTCTAAATTAAAAGTGGAGGGGTGGAAGAGGCAGTAGAACAATAGATGTTTATACCCTCTCCACCTCTAGCCCCCAAGTCCAGACCACCATCATCTCCCACCCGAAATATGGCATGTATGTACTGGTCCCCCACTGTTATTCTTGTCCCTTCTCTTATAATCTATGCTCTTCCGCAGGACAGCTGAGAGTGATCCTTTGAAAAACAAAGTCAGGCAGTGCCCTTCGGCCATCCCCTGAATCTGTCTCTTGCTTCAACAGGGTTTGAAAGGAGCAGACCCACAGATGCCCCTTCTTCTAGCCTCCAACCACCCTCCAGCCTCTTTTTCAGGCACCACCTTCGGAACCACCTCCACCATCCTCAGCCTCCAAAACCAGCCAATGTGTTTTTTGACCTTAAATTCTCATTGCCAAAAAACCGTGAGCTCTTATATTTGTCAGAATTTTTCCACCAAGGTGGAGGCTGCCATCAACCACCTGGTCAACCTGCACGTGTGGGAGCCCCACACCTACCTCTCTCTGGGCTTCTATTTCCACCAGGATGTTGTGGCCCTGAAGGACGTGGGCCGCTTCTTCCAAGAGTTGGCTGAGTAGAAGTGGGAGGGCGCTGAGTGTCTCTTAAAGATGCAAAATCAGTGCAGTGGCCACATTCTCTTCCAGGACATGCTGAAGTCTCCCAAGATGAGTGGGGTGAAACTCAGGAGAAGAACCTGGACCAGGCCTGGGGTTCTACTGTGCAGACCCTCATCTTTACAACTTCCTATGAACCACTTCCTGGATGAGGAAGTGAAACTCATCAAGAAGATGGGCAACCAGCTGACTAACTTCCACAGGCTGCTGACCTCCATGCTGGGCTGGGCAAGTATCTCTTCCAAAAGGCTCACCCTCGAGCATGACTAGGAGCCTTTGGAGTCCAGAGGCCTTTGAGGGGCCCTTCTGCATTCCCCTGGTGTCTTGGTTTTTCTGGGGAGTAACTCTCCCTGAAACCACTGGGCATCCTTTTAACCACCCTGGAGCTCCCTACCCATACACTGCACCAAATGGAAACCATAAAGCTTTTTGCAAGAAAAAAAAAAGTCAGATCTTATCATTCATCTGCTCCAAACTTTCAATGCCTTTCTGTTGTACTCAGTGTAAGACCCTAACTGTCTTCAATGGCCAAAAGTTCCCTCCTAATCTGTACCCAGCTTCCAGCTTCCTGCTCTTACCTCCTAAGTCTTCCTCCACCCCAACCTTTTCATCTTCAGTTGCTGGCCTTTCTGCTATTTCCTAAAGAAGAAAAAAAAATGCCCCTACCTCAGAACATTTGCACCTGCTATTCCTCCTGCAAAATGGCTCTTTGCCCAGACGTCCACATGCCTCCTTCTCCCACATCCTTAAGGCCTCTGGTCACATGTTACCTTACCAAACAGATCTTCTCTGAGCCCCTGTCTAAAATAACATATTCCCAGCCCATCATCCCTGTGACCATCACTCTGCCTTAATTTTCTTCATAGCACTGTTGACCATCTGACATATTATATATTTACATGTTTGTTTACCACTTACCTTCCCACACTCAGTGTAACCTCCACATGAGCCAAAACTGTGTTCCATTCGTTGCTATATCCCCATGTCTAGAGTACAGGTTAGTACCTGTTAGAGACAAAATAAATATTTTTAAGTGAACGACACTGTATATGAGTAGCCCCCAGGGAGTCTTATGCAGCCAGCCTGGTGAACTACTGGTATAGCTAATATGAAGTAAATTCTAAAATATTAAAATGTGGGTTTGGTGTGGCATTTTTCTCAATTATCACTGCTTTCACTGACACCGAGGGAATAGATACCACACAAGTGTATGCTGTTAAAGCTATGTTGCCCATCATTGGGGGTAGGGCACCCGCTGCGGGCACATCAAGGAGCAGAACCATGCTGCTCATCTTGTTCCCTGTCTGGTTCGTTCTCCAAAGCAACAACAGCCCCCGGACTGGTCCGGATGGGGACAAGCCTGCTTCCCAGCAGCCGCAGGGAAGGGAGCTGTGGATTCATCACAGCAGCCATGGAGAGCTTAAAGAATCCAGAGCTTGCTGAGTGCTACTTGCTTTGGTCATGAAATCTTTCTCTTTTGGTTTTAATTTTCTAATTTGATAGTCTTAGAACTTAAATGACATATTAGAAGTAACACAGCAAAGAATAGAACTGTGCTGAAGGGATAGTCAGAGGGACAACCACATAAATAATACTTTCTATGTAATTAGAGCCTTATCATTTTCAAAGGCTTTCACATGTCTATCCCACCTTTAGCCTCTCCACAGCCCTGTGATTAAAGACAGTGGCAGCATCCAGGCTTTCATTTTGTAGGTAAGGAAATTGGGTCTCATAAAAGTTGGTTCTTTCTGATTAAAAAGTAAACCAAATAGGCTTTGGAGAGGAGCTTAATAAGCACCTCTCCAAAGAAGATATACAGATGGCAAATAAGCATACAGAAAGATGCTTCACATCCTACAGGTATCAGGACAATGTAAATTAAAACAATGAGATACCACTACACACCTATTAGAATGGCCAGAATCCAGAACACTGACCCCAAACACTGGCCAGGATGTGGAGCAGTAAGAACTCTCCTTCACTGCTGGTGGCAATGCCAAGTAGTACAGCCACTTTGGAAAACAGTTCAATGGTTTCTTACAAAGCTAAATATGTTCTTATCATACAATACAGCAATCATACTCCTTGGTATTTTTCCAAAGGTGTTCAAAACTTATCTCTACACAGAAACCTGCACATAAATGAGTATAGTAGTTTTATTCAGAACTGTCAAAACTTGGAAGCAATGAAGCTATCCTTCAGTGGATGAACGGATAAAGAAATGGCAGTACGTCCAAACAATGAGATATTATTCAGCACTGAAAAAAGAGCTGTCAAGCCATGAAAATACACGGAGGAATCTTAAATGCATAGCATTAAGTCAAAGAAGCCAAAATAAAAAGCTGCATCCTATATGATTCCAATTATATGACATTCTGAAAAAAGCAAAGCTATGGAAATAGTAACAAGAAGAGTGTAGCCAAGAGCTGTGGGGGAGAGAGGGATAGATGAATGGGCAAAGCAAAGAGGATTTTTAGGGCAGTGAGATTATTCTGTATGATACTGTCATGGTGGACACATGTAACCCATAGAATGTACAGCACCAAGAGTGAACCCTGATGTAACTACAAACTTCAGGTGATTATGGTGTGTCATTGTAGGCCCATCAATTGTGATAAATGTGCCACTCTGTGGGGAATGCTGATGCTGAGAGGGAGGGGCTGTACCTGTGTTAGGTGTAGGACTGTATGGGAACTCTCTGTACCTTCCCCTTAATTTTGCTCTAAACCTAAACTTATTTAAAAATCTCTGCTGTTCCAAATGACTTCCCTGACAAATGTTAAACTCCATATCATCTCATTACATGCCATCACAAACGAATCCTGACCTGCTTTTCCAGGCTCATTGTTGTAGCCTTACTCCATTCAACCTACACTACATTCCCCCTATGGTGTCCCTGGACTTCTCTGTGCTTTTGTACACAATATTTTCTCTGCATGTGATAATCTTACCTGTCTTTTCCATCTGGCAGACTTTTATTTACCTGTACTAGTAGGTATAAGTTAGGTTGCTCTATAAAACTAAAAGTTCACTTTTCACTTACTTTAGATGCACATTATGAGTCAGCTTGGGGTCCTACTCTGATTCCTCCTTACTCCAGAACCCAAGCTTATAACGCAGCCCCCATTTGGATTGCTGTCAGACACTGAGGCAGAAAAGAACGAAAGAGAGAGAAGGGAGGGAAAGAAGGAGGGAAGGAAGGGAGGAATCAAAGGAGGGAGAGAGGGAGGGAAGGAGGGAGGGAAGGAGGGAGGGAAGGAGGGAAGGGAAGGAAGGAAATTTTGCATTGATTTTTAAAGCTTCTATTCAGAAATAACACACATCAACTCCAATCACTTTCATTCACCAAGCAAGTTATATGCTTGGGTTCAGGCATGTAGTCAGCAGATAATTGAATTTAATTAGGTTTGGGATATGACAGGAGGGTGGGACAGAGGAATAGAGCCAAGGGAGGAATGTTAAAATTCTGGACCCCAGAGTCTAAGAAGTGGATAAGAAGTGAGGTCATAGTGGGGTGTCAGAAAATGGTGGGGTAAATGAATTGGAGACCCCTATAAGACTGAAGATGTATGGTCTCTGGAGGAATCCCATGTTTATTAGGAAAGATATATGTAAACAGGTTTGGGGGGCACAATTCAACCTACAACAACTATCTACTATTTTTCTTGTTTATTGATTTTTATTTTCCCACAACTAAGCTGTTTTTATTTTCATCAAAGCAGGGACTTTGCCTTTTTTTTTTTACGATTATATCAAGGCTAGAACGGAGCCCAACACATAGTAGATGGTCTCTAAAAAGCTGAAAATGAATGAATGAATGAATGAATGAACAAGTGAATGAACAGTGGGTGTCTTCCATCTTCACAATATTCCTGAGAAAAGTTAATAAATGACCCAGTCACCTTGCCATAATACATAACCTCCAAAGATGACACATATGCTTTCTTCCCTCTTGTATGCCTGCGCTTTTCTGCCATTTAGAAGTGGAGCTCATTTTCCCTTTTTTTAAATCTAAGCACACTTCAACCCAGGACTGCTCAGATCAACACAATGCATAGAAATACATTCTGGGACCTCTCGGCCATACTTAAAACTAGAAGCTTCTATTTCCTTCCTCTTAGGACTCAGTTCTCATACTGTAGAAACATGCCACATGGAGTGGCTGTAGGGGGGACACCAGGTCCTCTGTTTGACCCTTCAGCTGAGCTCCCAGATGATGACCAACACCATCTACCAATCATATGCATGAATCATCTTGGACATTCCAGCCCAGTCTCACCTCTGCAACCCAAATAACACCACATGGAACAAACCAACCTCCCAGCTAAGACCAATCAACCAACATAATCACAAAAAATAATACAAGGGCGGTTGCCTTAAGCCACTAAGTTTGGAGGTGATTTGTTCCACAGTGATTTGTCCCACACAGAAACAGAGGCTGGCAACTAGTTATGTGATGCTGCCATGAGAAACTTCTAAAACATGTAGGATTGGTTTTGGAATCAGAAGGTGGGTGGAGGCCTGAAGAGTCTCAAGAAGACCACTGTGAAGGCTGGCAGAGCAGTGAGGCTAACAGAATGCAATTTATAAACCAGGAGAAAATGTGAGAGAGAAACATTGATCAGTTGCCTTCCATACATGCCTTGACCAGGGATGGAACCTACAATGTAGGCTCAGAGTTTGACTACTCCTGGCCGAGATGGAGGTGTAAGTAGATATGCTCCACTTCTTCACACAACCAAAAGAAGGATAACAACCAACTTAAAAACAAAAAACAGCCAGAAAATCAAACTGTATGGAAGTCCAACAACCAAGGAGTTGAAGAAGAAACATTGATCCAGATTGGTGCACCAAGACAAAGAAATATGGCCCAAATGAAAGAACAGATCAAAACTCCAGAAAAAGAACTAAGTGATGAGAAGATAGCCAACCTCTCTGACGCAGAGTTCAAAACACTGGTAATCAGGATGCTCACAGAAATGATTGAGCTTGGTCGCAAAATAAAGGAAGAAATGAAGGCTATCCAAAGTGAAATAAAGGAAAATATACAGGGAACCAAAAGTGAAGGGAAGGAAACCAGAACTCAAATCAATGATTTAGAACTAAAGGAAGAAATAAACATTCAACTAGAACAGAATGAAGAAACAAGAATTCAAAAAAAATGAGGAGAGGCTTAGGAACCTCTGGGACAACTTCAAACCTTCCAACATCCAAATCGTAGGTGATGCAGATCCTGGCCTGCAGGATCTGTGCATGTTGTGGCTGCTAGTGAACAAATACACACGGACCACAGAAGTCCTGTGGAAAAAAAGGGACTGCATGTCTGCTCTCAAAGTGAGAGAGAGAAGGCCACAACCCCCACCTGGAAAGGCTTTTATTGTTTTTCTGGTTAAACTACATGGAGGGTAATCCTCATTTACTATACACAAGTTTGCATTAGATGGTTACCTTTTACAGACAACAAAGGAGAGGATATTGCTAATTACATCAAAGAAGAAAGATATTTGCAAATGTATGGGGGAAAATGGTTGGACTATTTACACTCCATACTTGGGAGGTCTGGCTCAGATTTTAGGAAGTTGCAGTAAGCCCTTGCTGCCTCAATTCAGGGTGAGGGAGTTTCAGCAAAAGCAAGCCTCATAGCAGCCTAGGTATAATGCAGGCCTGATTCCCCACAGGAAAACCTCTCCTCAGGCATGGTCCTGCATGCCAACTCACTCCCCACTGGTTTTCCACGTGAGTGCTGAGCTACATTTCCACGCCATGTAAAATGGTTCCCTACAGTAGGGGTGCCAGAAGGAGAAGAGGAAAAGCAAGAAATTGAAGAGTTTTTGAAAAAATAATCAAAGGAAACTTCCCTAATCTGGCAAAGGAAATAGACATACAAGTCCAGGAAGCTTAAAGAGTCCCAAAGAAGTTGGACCCAAGGAGGAACACACCAAGGCACATCATAATTAAATTACCCAAGATTAAAGATAAGCAGGGAATCTTAAAAGCAGCAAGAGAAAAGGAGACAGTTACCTACAAAGGACCTCCCTGTCAGCTGATTTCTCAAAAGAAATCTTGCTGGCAAGAAGGGGCTGGAAAGAAGTATTCCAAGTCATGAAAAGCAAGGACCTACAACCTACAGTACTCTCTCCAGAAAAGCTATCATTTAGAATGGAAGGTCAGGTAAAGTGCTTCCCAGAAAAGGTCAAGTTAAAGGAGTTCAACGTCACCAAGCCCTTATTATATGAAATGTTAAAGGGACTTACCTAAGAAAAGGAAGAAGATCAAAACTATAAACAGTAAAATATCAACAAACTCACAACTATCAACAACTGAAACAAAAACTAAGCAAACAACTAGAACAGGAACAGAATCACAAAAATGGAGATCACATGGAAGGTTATCAGCAGGGACAGGGAGTGGGGAGAATGGGGGGAAACTACAGGGAATAAGAAGCATAAATGCTAGGTACAAAATAGATTGGGGGAGGTTAAGAATAGCATGGGAAATGGAGAAGCCCAAGAACTTATATGCACGACCCATGGACATGAATTAAGTTGGGGAGGGGGTGATGCTGGAGGGAGCGGGGTGCAGGGCAGAAGGGGATAAAAGGAGGGAAAAATGGGATAATTGTAATAGTATAATCGATAAATATACTTTAAAAATAAACCAGGAGAAATGTTACTGCGATGACATCACGAATAGAAAGGGTACCCATGAACTCGCAGATCTGGTAAGCCAATTTCCAGGCAAAATGAAATTACCAATTGGCTTCTTTTAGCTGTATATGCTATGATAAAACACAGGAAGACGGGAATAAACTAAATAAGGAACTACTTGATCAGAATTTTAAGGAAACAAAGGGTCAGGAAAGTCTTCAAGGCAGAAAAATGTTCTCAATGTGAGAAATGGCCTTAAGGCGAAGATCAAATCCTGGGCACCACCAGGAAAACACAGCTTCAGTATGAAATTCAGATCAAAAGCACAGCTCTACATTTTTTTTGCAAAACCTTAGAAAGATTTAAGTGAATGCTTTAGAGACCCTTAAGCCAGAAAAAAAATACCTGTAAAAATCTCAAAGGTATGACTGTAGCCCCCCAACAATGCAGTTTCTTGGGGGATTCAGGCTGCTATTCCACAGCACGTTAAAGCAATTTTGATGACATTGTGTACCTAGTAAACTAGCCAAAAATAAGTAATAAGGTTAACAATCCAGTGTGAATTTGGTTTCAGGGAAACATATTGTTGATAATGCTATAAAATTCTTTCAGTCTTTCTAGAAAGCAGTCTGGCAATAGGTAACAAAATGTTCATTTCATTTTTCCAAGCAATTCATCTTTAAGGATATTGACCTAAAGTAATGACCCCAAAAAGATAATGTTAAAAGCTATTGGTTTAAACAAACCTTCACAGCCTCATTATTTATAATAAGGAGAACCTGGAAGCAACTCAAATATCTAAAAATAAAGATATGGATGAGCAAATTCTGGCATATTTTCATGATAGACTGCTCTATAATAATTAAAAAGACAAGTTTATGGATTGTGTTGACTGAAAGTTATGTGGGCTTGAAATATTATTAATAAGAGAACAAAGTACAAAATGGTAACTCCAAAGCTATTTCAACTTAATAAAAATAAATACTGTCTATATATTTTTAATAAAATAAAGAAAATGTGCATTGTAACAACTTAATGTTTAGTACATTTTTAAATTGTAGTACTTAACATCCTAGTTTGAAAGGGTGAGGTGGATATTTTTGGAATTATTAGAAAGGACTTAAGGGAAGTTAGGCCATGTATACACATAAATACACATGTATTTATGCGTATGAGACATTTATTAATTAAGAGACATTGACAGGGGCCTACATTGTACTCAGCCCTGAGTCAGGCACAGCAAACAGAACAAAGGAAAAATAAGATATGGTCCCTGGACTTAAGAAACATTCAAGAAACAAAAAGAACACAACAGAGTATACATAGGTGAAATTTTTTGTTCATTTCTGTATAAAAGACCAAAGGGTTTTTTTATATCGTGTGTGTTTTTAGAAGCTCTAAGTTTTATAAACACTTGCTAGAGTTCCGTGAGCATTTTGCAAATGGAACTAGGCTTTAGATAATTTTATGAAATTGTTGATTTTTAATTATTTATTTGAAAATGCTGATTTTTAACTATTGTTTTTATTTTAGAATGTTCTTTTAAAATATTTGAACACTGTAGGAAAAAGAGAAGAAAGTTCAAAAGCATGTCACCTAAAATGAATCCTATTTCTGAGAAATAATCATTGCCAACATTCGTAAACATCATTTTAGCCAGGTTCACTTAGTCAAAGTTCAACCAGAGGAGCAGAACCAGTAGGAGGTATGTGTTCATGGATTTATTGAAAAGAATTGGTTTGCACAATGGTGGGAGCTGACTGGACAAGTTCAACGTCAATAGGACAGACTGCCTGGAGGACACAATAGAGCTTGGGGACACAAGCTAAAGCAGCTGCACACAGGTGCCATTTCTTCTTCCTCAGGGAAACCTCAGCCCTGGCACTCAACAGAATCAGGCCCACCCAGATTATCTGAGAAAGTCTCCCTTGCATAAAGCCAACTGATCATGGAGTTTCATCATATCCAAGAATTACGCTTCACAACAACACCTAGATTAGTGTTTGAGTAAATAACGGAAAAGTTTAGCCCAGTCAAGTTGACATGTCAAAAAGACCATCACAGTCTACCCTACATCAATGTGGCACCCATACACGTCTCCTTAAATCATACTTAATCTCCAAATAAAGATAATAACGTATCATACTTCCGCTTAACATGATACAACTATCTTGTGTACAACTAACATTTTGCTAACCCTTTTCCAGAAAAGGAAGCAAAGTCTTTAGGTAGTGTTCTCTTTTCTCCTTTGAAGGGACTTCTATTTCAGTCCTTAACAGGAGGTCTGTCTGGAACAAGTCCAGCCATTGTTAATATAATGAGAACTGTTTGTGCCACATTGCTATAACCTGGCAGCCAAGGAGAGTGGACTGGAATGTGCATGCATGAACAATGACAACTTCAGTGGAGGCCATAGACACCCCAGTTGAGTGAGCATGTGTACATTGTGGTCATCAAATACAATATGACTGAGCAAGCAGAACAACAAATCTGCATCAAATTTTGCATTAAGCTTGAACATTCCTCCATAGAAACTCTTAAGATCATTCAGAAGGCCACAGCTATGGGCAAGTGGTGATTGGCAGCTCATCACTACAACATGCCTGCTCATGCATCATGTCTCATGCAGAGTTTTTTGGCAAACCATCAAACTACCCAGGTAATTCAGTCCCCCTACAGTCCAGATTTGGTGCCCTGAGACTTCTGGCTTTTCCCAAAACTAAAATCACCTTTGAAAGGGAAGAGATTTCAGACCATTGATGATATTCAAGAAAATATGATGGGGCAGCTGATGGCAACTGGGAGAACTGTGTGAGGCCCCAAGGTACCCACTTTGAAGGGGACTAAGGAATCATTGTTATATGTATGATGTTTCTGGTATCTTGAATCTTCTTCAATAAAGGTCTCTATTTCTCATATTACATGACTAGATACCTTCTGGACAGACTTCATATTTTAATATTCAAGCTGAAAGCAATACAGTATTAAAATGCTATTAAAACTATGACCTATATACCTCAGGGATTAAATATTTCTGGAGATCTTTCTCAAGGTGTGCACAGAGGGAATAAACTGCCTGCCAGCCTCCCCTGCCCACTACCATCCAATGTAAATAACGGAAAAGATTCCAACAGTGGTCCTATCTCGGGAAGAAGAGCAGATTCACCCTTCTGGCAATGGCCTAAGCCTTAGATTGGATCTTGAAGTGGGTGCTGAACTGTGTAGGTGATGTAGCAGAGAAGATGGGGCAAGAAATATCGATGAAGCTAACACCAGTGAGAGGACTAAGACATTTTTGCCTCTTGTCATCTTGTTAGTTAACACCTGGTGCTTAGCCGTCCTCATTATTTATATTTCTTGCTCCTCCCCAGGCTCTTCAGTCTCTGGGTTAAGCCCAAAGTGCAAAGCTCGACAGAACATCTTCCACCTTCCTAGGTATTCACAGCACATCACACCACACCCAGCAGCTCTGCTGATTGAAGGCACTTCAGCAAGGCCTGTGCAGTATCTATCATTTTCCAAAAAATCTAATAACACTTTTCATGGATAAGGCCAAGTCCATCGTACTGCTAGGTGGTTATCTGAGAGGCTATTCTGAAGTCTTTCTCTCCTGAGAGCTGAGAAATGATTAGCTATCATCACTTTTCTCTGTCCTCTCTCAGTGCCCTCCCCTTACCTTCCTCAGCCAGCTAGTCTGAGGCAGGTGGGGTGTGGGGGAGCAGTCCGGAAACTGTACACAGGGAGCTGTCGAATGAGTTAATTGTGCATTTTTCATTGAGGATGCTATGCTTGACATTTTGTTTTTTTATTCACCCAGCATTCACTTTTGTGATACAAAATATGGTACAAGAGCAGATCACTTCCCCTGTCCCTTAAAGCAGTGCTCTGGCTCAGATGGGTCAGCTAAGCACAGGAAGAATTAACGAGCTTTGCATCATGAGAAACTACATTACAAAATCTTAACAAGGAATCATTTGGCAGAAAAAAAGAAAAGGAGAGAGAATTGGTGTGGCAATACAGTGGGAAAGGGTAGGAAAGGGCCAAATCTCCAGGCTTAAAAGGCCCTATTTTCTAGTATTTACTTCCTACTCATCACTTTAAATATCTATTCTTTTGTGTTTCTGCACCCTTGTAATCAGTTCTTGTTGGTAGGAATTGCATTGTGAATTCACACCTTAAACTCCTTATTTCTGACACTAAGTGAGCTCATAGAACCTAAAAGATCAACCTGCATAAGGTCTTAGAAGAGATGGGGGATGGCCGGAAAGTAGGAGTCCATGGGAGGTTCTCCCAGAGAAAAGGAAAGCTGACTGCTTAGCACCAGGAAAGACCTAAAGAAGGGCTGAGTGCTCAACACCCCAAGTTAAGTTAGCAAGCGAGGTCCTTTGTTGAGGCCTCAATTGGATGCTGGTCCCATGGAATTAATGAGGCATTATGTTTAAGGTCAAGTTACGCGCAACAGAATCAGTCCCATGATTGGTCTGGTTTGCTTCAGAATCACCTGGGGTAGGGCTTCTAAACTTTTCACACTCACACAAACACACACACAAAAACTGATTTTGGAATGAGCCCTGGCACAGGAGAGAAAGGTTTAAAAAGCTCCCTAGGTGATTCTGCTATATGCCCTTATCCACAACCCAGCCATTTCTCTGGCTTAACATGAAAAGCCACAGGAAACCCTCCTTTCCTTCTCACCCACAGATGCTGCTTCCCTGGATGAGCCATTTATGGCAGTAAGCATGACGCAAACTGGCTTAAGACTAGGGAATGTAGTGGCTTGCTTTAGTGTGGCTTCAGGTGCAACTTGATCTAGGAATCAAAGGGTATCATTGGGACATGATTCCCATTCCCTCCACTTCCTTTGTCTTAGCTCTAATCTCTGACCCCCTGTGGTGGTTATAGATGGTGCAGCAGTTCCAATAACTGCCTCCTCTCTCATGTCCAACAAAAAGAGAGGGAGAGCCACTTTCCCAGGATTCCTGGTGACTGTGTCATTGGCTTATTCCTGGAAGAATCGCTGTGGCCAAGAAACTGTGATATGCTGGTTAGCCAATCAAGGCCACTTCTGGACCTCAGGTTTGAAGTCAATCTCATCTACACCACAAAGCTGGAAGTGGAAGAAGTAATTTCCCAAAGGAAATTTGGAATGTTTCTGTCAGAAGGACAGACAGATGCTGGGCATTAACCCACTGGTAACCACTACACTCCTTGTGTGCAGTCAGCCAAGCAAGCGTCTCAGGAATCTCTCTGAGCATTTCAGGACCGACCTCACCTGGCTGCTTTGGAGGGCGTGCCATTCCTCAAACCTATCAGTCTAAGGCTCACAGAAAACAAGTGTCAAGGAAGCTTGTTTCTGACTTCAAGCAGCCTACAATTTAGTCAACAAACATGTTTTCACTTTAAAAACAAATAAAAGAAGCTGATCCATCTAACCAGACATTCCCTTTCTCGGAATTCAACTCTTAATGACCCTGCAAAGTTCTTAAAGTGTTTTTTTAAGTCACTCATTTTCTTCAACCGGGTACTTAATACCATTCATTTCAAATTTTCCCTCTGAGATTGCCACCTGTTAAAATTGCTTGAGCCATCCCCAAATCTGTCTGATGCACTCAGTTTCATCTGGGGATGTCTGGTGATGAGAGGAAAGAGCAACAGGTAAGAACAGGTAAGAGGGCAGAAGACCTGGTTTCTATCCACTTCTCAGCCATTACTATTGATGATACTACGTTAGTGGTTTTGCTCCCTAAATAGGTAAGGGCTTTTTAAACTTTACAACAACTTGGAAATCAGGGGAATATTGTTCTTCTTAAGTAAATAACCTTTTCCAGTTTACATTTAAAGGGGCTACCCCCAAAGAGGAGCTTCTGCTTTCAGAAAAATAAAGATAGTCATCAAGGGCAGCTGTTGTGCACCCACTAGATGCAGGCACCGTGCTGGGCTCTAGGAATGGAAACTACAAAGGGCCCAGATCCTATTCTGGATGAATTCCCATGTTAGAGAGCCAGACAGGTAGATAAACAATTATAATGCAACGTACTCCATGCTGTAACTGAGATATGCATGGGCTGCTATTTGAATTGAAAGGCTGCACATCAGTCTCAATGGTTGAGGATGAGTGTATCGTGTGAACAAGGCAAAAGAGACAGGGGCTTGGGGTTAGTGAGCATTTCAGGCCGAGGGAGAAGCACATGCTAAGGTATGATGAAGCGCAATGCATATGCTCCGTATTGTTTGCCTCTCCACCCCTGTCCACCCTGCTCTGTGCACTGGGGCTGGCTTCTTCAGAACGTGTCTCCAGGGCTCCCTTGCCTTCTAGCTTCTAATTGGGCTCAACCAAGGGGCTAACACCAGATGGCGAATGGAGGGAAGTGGGAAACAAAGTTCAGATAATTATCTCCCAAGCTCCCTCCCTGCTAGGCAGGGAAGAGTCCAAAGCCCCAACTCCATAGGATGACCTGTCTCTCTTGAGGTCCTGGGAACAGCCCCCTCACATTGCCCCTTCAGGCCAAGAACTGATAATTAATGACCTTCCATTCTTATTTCCCTTAGCTCTGCCCACACTTTTGTATACAGCCTACTAAACTCTTCAGTTACCCCTTTTGTGCATATTATCTGTTTCCTTCCAGGACCTGACATGTGTGTGGATTATGCAAAAATTGCAGAGCTGAAACAGGGTGTTTATGTCTGTACATGGTGAACATGATGAAGACAGAAAGTTGGAGAGAACCAGGTCCTTGGGGGACTTAGATTCCCTGTAAGGAGTGAGTGTAGATCTTATCTTGAACGTAATGGGAAGCCATTTCCTAAATCATTAGATTTTTTAAAAGTCATTTGTCATCATTATGGGTAATATATGCAATATGCATAATTCAAAAGCAGCTACTTGCATGCTACTAGATCTTAGCAGAAATAAAGTGTCTCATCTTAGTAGGGATGGAGCATGGAATATCAGATGGCCATGCAGCTAATGCTGCCCATCATGACACAGGTTCTGTCAAAGATGAGAGATCCATCATAAGGCAAAAGTGGTGTAGACAGGGTCAGGCACCAGCAGGGCCAGAGGGTGCAAGCAAACAGCACACACAGAAGGCCCAGAACTGCTCTATTTTAGTTCATATCTGAGGTTATAAGGGGGAGCAATGGGACTTATTACCAACTAAAAGAGGAGGAGAAAAGGCTGATTTTGGTTTATGGGCAAGTTGGCTTACCCTATGGCCTGAATTTTGTACCCCTCAGAAGTGTATGCTGAAGCCCAAACCCACAGTGTGGTGATATTTAGAGATGAGGTCTTTGGAGCATAATTAGATTTAGATGACATTATGAGGATAGGGTCCCCATAGTGGGGTTGGTATCTTTATAAGAAGAGATACCAGGCAGCTTTCTCTTTCTCTCTCTCTCTCTCTCTCTCTCTCTCTCTCTCTCTCTCTCTCTCTCTCTCTTTCTCTCTCTCTCTCTCTCTGTCTCTCTCTCTCTCTCTCTCTCTCCCCACACACACACACCCCAGCCCACCATGTGAGGACACAGTGAGAAGGTAGCTATCTGAGAGCCAGGAAGACTGCCTTCATCAGAACCTGACCATACTAACAAACTTGTCTGGAACTTCCAGCCTCCAACACTATAATAAATTCCCATTGTTCAAGCCACCCAGTGTGTAGCGTTTTGTTATAGCAGCCCAAGCAGACTAATCCAACTTAGCATGTTGATGTGAACCTGCTGCTGATTACACCACTTAGCCATGGCTCTGAAAGGAAATCCTCCCGAAACACAGAGATCCAGACAGTGCACCAAGTCACCCACTGTGTGCGGGAAAAATGGCCTGAGGTAGAATATACATGGACTCAGAGAGAGTGGTAGCAGCCTGGCAGGGAACTGAAAAAGGAAAGGTTGGAATATCAAGGTCAAAAATATCTCAGAAAAAGACATATGGAAGAATGGTAGTGGGCAAAAATATCAATTTATCATGTGCTAACACCTGACAGAGATTGTCCCCAACGGAAGAGGTGCTATAAACAACCCAGTAGACAGAGTGTTGGTCAGGTGTCATCAGCCAGCCCCTAACTTCACCCACTTCACTGCTGGCACATTGGGCTCATGAATGACAGCCATAGTGGCAGGGATGGAGGTGATGCCCAGCAGCATGGACTTCCACTCACCAAAGCTATCTAGCTACTGCCACTGTTGAATGTCCAACATGCCAGCAACAGAGCTTAGCTGCTGGGTATGACACCATCTCTCATGGAGACTAACTATTTTCACCCCAAAAGAGGCAGCAATATATTTCGACTGAGATCAATGCATTTTGGATAGAAGTTTGACCTTCCTTTCTTCAGGGCCTTGGCCCAGAATCACCAACCAAGGACTTAGAGAGAGTTTGATTTGCCTACACATAACACCACAAAATATTGCCTCTGAATGAAGGACTCACACTCCAGGAAAGAAGATGGAGCTATGAGAGCATGATCACAGCATCCTTTGGTCCTATTACATTGCCCACCACTAGAAGCCATCAGCCTGATGGTGGCAAATGGGCTCTTAAGGACATCTGAGGTGCCAATTCAGAAATGATAAAATTAAAGGACTGGGTGCCATTTCCAATCCAGGACCATGACATAGAGCTATGTCCCAGTTGGTAGAATACATGGGTTCAGGAGACCAAGAGATTTTCACTCATCAAAATACAAGATCAACAAGAATCCTGTGAAAGCTATTCCAAGGTGGGGCAAACTTACTACAAGAAGAAAGTCAATACAAATGGCTCAAAAGTGGGTTGCAATGAATCTACACAGATCTGCTCTTTGGAGTCAATGCCCTTGTTCCCCTAGCTACTAATATCAACCACTGATGACTCACCTGTGTCTCTCAATGAACATTGTCTTCAGCCACAGGGCTTTGCCTTGCCCAAGGCTAGGCCCCTTCTTAGAGGGCAGCCTACAGCCATGACTGGTTGATGGAATGATACAAAAGCCAGGCCTTGTTGCCTCCATGTGGGCAACTATGAAGGCCTTTCCTACCTCCAGCACTCCTCGAAGGATGAGCTGAAGCCTCAGTTGCTACCACATTGTTTTATAGCTTCTCACTTTAACCAATCCTGCCTTCCTTATGTCCTTACAAGTAAATGTCCCAGTACCACTCCCCCAAAACATCCTTTGGCATTCAGATCTCTCAGAATCTGTTTCCAAGGGAACATACTATTAAATTTTAAGCTTCATTCATTCTAACAAAGTAAATACAATGGAAAAGAAAGCAAGGACTAACTTTAATTTTAGGTTATACTAGGTGCAATTAGATTTTCATTTTGAATTTAGACAACTCTATTGTTTTTTTAAAAGCAAATGTTGCACATAGTGACAGGAATTCTCACAGCTACCTCCACCAGCTCCTCCTTGGCATGTTAGGTACCCATAACTATTGTTTAAGCCACCCAATTTATGGTGTTTTATTATGGTAGCCTATGTAAACTAATACAGAGAGCCAACAAACTGGTCTGGGCTATCAGGAATATTGCCCATGGAAAAGAAAGCCTAGTTCTAGCTAAAAGGAGAGAAAAAAAGGTTGAGTATTTTGTAACCCACATGGGTTTTATTATATAAATTCAGTCTACTATTTAGCACCACTGATGATAGGCTAAGTTATACATGCTGTGGTAATAAATGGTTCTAAGCACCTTAGTGACTTACAACAACAAAGATATGTTCCTTTTTTATTCTACTTGTCCAGCCAGGGTCAGCTGCTGCTCTGATCCAATTAATTTAACTTTGGGACTCAGGTTAATGGAGAAGTTGCATTGTGGCATTGTGAACCACACATGCTGGCTCTTACTGCTTCTGCTCAGAAGTAGCCCATGTTATATTGGCTGAAGCAAGTCACATGGCCACTTCTAAGTTCAACAGGGCAGGGATGTATAATCTTCCCATAAACATACGATAGAGAGGAAGACCAAAATTACGAGAAACAGTAATATAGCCCACCACAGTGAGTTGGCTCCTTTGGCTCCTTAAAATTTGGCTCATATACTCAGAAATTCAGCCAAAGTGGCCCTTCAACTATAATGTATTTTGTATTTTATATTCATGGGACTTAAAGAGTAATAATACACGACATTTAATCTAAAGACACCAAATATTTTGGATATGCGGTAGACATCCTATGATCTTTCTCATCAGAGAACATTCTTGTATTGTTTTAGCATGTGATAAACATATTTCTGTTTCTAACTGTCAGAAAATTAGAATCTTGAAATCTGAAATACAAGGGGACAAATTAGATAGATATACATAGTTTTCCTGTATTCCTGTAGTATCTTTGTAATAAAAAGTATGTGAAAGGATGGGGGAAAGAGAGGAAGGGAAGGGGAGGAAGAAATGGAGAGAAAAATGGGGGAGTGAGAGGGGAAGAGAGAGAGAAAGAGAGAGTCAGAAATTCAGTACCATGTCTGGCACTGGAAGGTCCTAATATAACTTGCTAGTTCTGTAAGGAGCCACCATGGACAGTTCCCATGGTGGGCCTCTGCTGGAGAGAAAGATCATATATTTCTAACTGTGGAGAGAGGTATGAAGGTCTGGGGTAAACAACTAGGCTTTATCATTTTTCAAAGAGGACCATTTGATCCATGGATATTCACCCACAGGATCTAATAATCCAAAAATACTTGGCTTAACAACAGGGTACTTCCCTATTTTTCTTGTCTAACCTTATGCTGTACACCTGAAACTAATACAAAATAATATTGAATGTAAACTGTAATTGAAAGATAATTTTTTAAAAAAAACAAGGTATTTCCAAGTGATAAGCATTTTGGCAGGCTTACAAATAGCTCTTTATCTTGAGGTGTCAGAGAAATGCCTGAAAAGTAATACTGACAAGGCAGAGGAAAAGAAAAAGATCTTTGTCAGTGATCCTGTCTTGGCTGTGTCCCCAGAATCAAGACGTGAGTTTCAGCCCTGTGAGCAGATCAAAACCTAATCCAAGTTTGTGGATCTGTGTGACTTGTTCTAGCAAAGTTAATGGTCTTTGGAGTCGAGCATACCTCCACCAGACAGTCTGAATCCTGTCTCTGCCATTCACCAGCCATGTGAACTTGAACAACCTACAGCCTTGGATTCCTCATCTATAAATGGGGATAATATTAGCACTTACTCGTATGGTTGCAGTGAAGATGAAATGAGATGATACTCTTGGAACATGGTAAACCCTTTATACGTATAGCCATTATCATGGTTGCCGTCATCATCAGCTTCATCTTCTTCATCTTCATCATCATTGTGATGAGCCAATCCATAGAAAAAACCAGGGAGGTACAAATGTAGCTCAATCATGAAACATTCCAGAGGCTGGGGAGACAATGTTTGTTTTCACAAATATATTCATATTGTGATCACACTGTCTAGATTCTTGATTTAGAAAACATTGTGATAAGTTGCATTAATTAACTGATTAATGTCTGAATGTTTTATTTAAAAGGATTGAGAAATTTGGGGATATAACAATCCTAATTGTTTTTCCCATTAAATTTAGCAGCAGCCACAGCACCACAAAAATAAATGTCTTCATAATTAAACTACTTACATTCTTATTAAGAAGTCTCTGAAATTTGTGATTTCATGAATTGAAATAATTTCTTTGTTCTCATTCAGAAAGAGAAAGCATCTGTTTTCTAATAATAATGTTGTAAAAAAATTACCACAGAAATCAATAATTTTGTATTTCCTCCTTGGATAAATTTGCAAAATTTTATAACTTTGTAGGGTTTCCTCAAGGGAAAAGTCAAATTTAAATCCATCAAAAATTGTTGGCTTCCAAACCTGACTTCTACCAAGCTATTTTATTTGCATAATGACCCCAAAGCACAAGAGTGATGATACTGGCAATTCAAATGTGCCAAGGAGAAGCCATAAACTGCTTCCTTTAACTGAAAAAGTGAGTACACATAGGCAAAAGTATAGTATGAAGTTTACCCTTGAACAATGTTGGGGTTGAGGGCACCAACTTCCTGTGCAATGGGAAATCCAGGTGTAACTAGAACAGGCCCTCTGTATACATAGATTCCCAGCCACAGAGTTGACCATTGACCAATGTGGGCTTGAATTGTTTGGGCCAGTTGAAAGAAATCTGCATATAAGTGGACACATGTAATTCAAACCTATGTTGTTCAAGGGTCAACTCGAACATAGGGTTCAGTACTATCCATGGTTTCAGGCATCCACTAGGGTCCTTGGAATGCATAACCCATGGATAAGGTGCGGGGCAGGGGGGAGTATACTGGTGTAGGGGTGGACTTCTCAACCCAGAATTTTATGCCCAGAAAAAATATCTTTCAAAAGCAGAGGTCAAATAAAGACTTTTTTTCAGATAAAATCTGTCTGAATGCTAAAGACTCAATAAATAAAAAACAATCCCTGCCCTCAAAAAGATCAGAGAGCCTAATCAGGGAGATATACTGGTAAAAAGAATTTCACTCTAATGGTGTAAGTGGTAGGGAAGATAATGAGTTCGATTTGAATGATCTCTGGTGTGCAAGGTATTTAGTGCACAGATGGAAATGTGGGTCTGGAGTTCAGGTAGGAGGAAGAGCACCTGGCAGTTACTGGCATGTGATTAGCAGTTAATGCCATGGAAACACATGAAATCACTCTGCAAAAGTATGTAGTGATGGAAGAGAAAGAGGGTGGTCCAAAGATGGCACAGGGAACACAAATGCTAAAAAACACAAAAAGGAAGCTTTGTGCTAGGCTTTATTTTCATCTGCTTTCTTAAAAGGATCATGAGCCAAGGAATAGGGAGAGAAAAACACATGAGAGGGAGAGGAAGAACAAATACTGGTTGCCCTCTCAGCACTTCCCATGTATCATCTTATTTAATCCTCACAGCAGCCCCACCAGGCAGCTGCTTCTATTCTAGATAACAAATGAGGAAGGAGGCCCAGAGGTTAAATAGTAACCTCAGTGTCACACAGTAGTGAGTGGTAGAGCTGGGATCTCCAGCCAGATGTCCAGCTTAAACACCTTCTCCTTCCCACTATGCTATACTATTTCCAAAGAAAGCAGGAAAGATGTACCACTGCATTCATAACCACTTAGCCTTCAACCACAGTGGAGACTAAAACCTAAAGGAGCAACAGATGCTATGTGAAAAGGGGAAGAAATTAGGAGTACGAACTGATAGTTACGGAACAGCCCTGGGGATGCAAAGCACAGCTTAGGGAATATAGTCAGTAATGTTGTACTAACCATGTGTGGTATCGGATGGGTACTAGATTTATCGGCTGATCATACCAGAAGTTATATAAACATCTAATCACTGGGTTGTATACCAGAAACTAATATAGCACTGTATGTATGTCAACTGTAATTGAAAAACAGAGTCATTGTTTTAAAAAGAAAACTTGTATTGCTACATTTCTAGAGAAGATAAACATGCCAACAGACTGATGAGGGGTCAAGACACTTCAAAGAAACTGTTGGAATATGACCAGAAGGGTAGGAATAAGAGTGTAGATTCCTAGTCAGTAGGTCTGTGTGATCCAAGATTCTGCACGGCTAGCAAGCTCCCAGGAGATGGCTGCAGTGCTGGGGCGAGGACCACACTCAGAATAGCAAGGATATAGGCAGCAAGGGGTCGAAGTTGGCTGAGAGGCAAGTCTTCACTGAGCAGGACAGCAGAGCCTGTGCAGTCAAGAGGGACCAGAAAGAGCTAGCATACCAGTGCAGACATTAACCTTGTGGTCAAGCGGTCAAGGCAGGCTCTACCAGAGCAGAGCATCTCTACAAGGGTACTCCAAGATGCTGACCCCTTGATTGTCAAGTGACTGGAGCCCCGAGCTGGTCACTCCCATCCCCTGAAGCCTCCACTGAGGCTCAAAACTATGCCAGTTCATCATGGTGAGAAATAAAAACATCACTTTCTCGATGTACTATGATGGGGAAAGGTTAGGAAACACTGCTTTCCAGGTCTGGAGGCTGAAGATTAAGGTTTGAAAAGCAGATGCCTAAGAAAAAGTCTCAGAGGCCATGCAGAGGACAGAACACGGAAGAAAATGTGAGCAGAAACAAGCCCAGCACGTGGAAGCCCAGAGGCCAAAAGAGGTGAGGCCCCTTGCCCTGACCGGTGTGGCTCAGGGGGTTGGGCGTTGTCCCCCAAACTGAAAGGTCACCTATTCTATTCCCAGTCAGGGTTCATGCCTGGATTGTCCACCAGGTCTCTAGTTGGGGGCGTTGCAAGAGGCAACCGATCAATGTTCTCCCTCCTATCGGTGTTTCTCGCTCTCCCTTTCTCCCTCCCTTGTCCTCTCTCTAAAAACAAATAAATAAAATCTTCAAAAAATGAAATAAAAGAGGCAAGGCCGGATGGCTGCATGAGAATGCATTGTAGCGTGGGACCAAGGAGACCCAGCAGTTTGAGAGGTGAAGATCAATGTGAAATTCTAGTGATGAGAACAGGCTGGGACCAGAAGGACAGGATCGGAACACGTGGGCTGGAATCAGATTTGAGATCAGCAACTCATGGCTAGAAGAGTTTGCCAATATCTTCAGAAGGAACTGGAATCTAAGCAAGAACACTCCTGTACTGTGTATTATTTTATTCAGTATTGAAAGGCATGTGAATCCTCTTTTTTTAGCAGACTGTGTATCATTCATCCATAGTTACGTCTGTGTTCTCAGCTAGTTCCTTTTGTTGTTTCCAAAAATGGGAATGTCTTCAGATTAAAGAATGTCTTCAGATATTGTAAACCAGTTCTGGGTAATGAACTGAACCCTGGCAAACCCAACCAACTACCTGCTCTTCATCTTAATGTCTTAGGTGAGGAGTCCCCTTAAATATGTTAGCCACACACCCAGTGCTTACAAGGGGTCTCAGTGTGTGGTCTCCAGAAACAAAAGAATTGTGGGGTTCAGTTCCCCTTTCTGACCCTTCCCTTTTCTCTGTTTGTACTTTACAGAGATTCAGCTTGGGATCCTCTAACACCAGTTCCACAAGAGGCAGGCACCTTCTGGTCCAATCTGTAGTGAAGTGATTTGTTCCATCAATTCAGTAACTGAACCAGAGCTAAATAACCAAGTGTGGAAAAAGCATCCTGTGATTGAAAGACACATATCCCCAAGGCATTTGGCTATGAGATGAAAGTGAATTCTTAAGATTACATTTTTTAATATTTTATTTAACATTTTGAGAAATGTCACTCAAATTCTCCCTGCTAGCAACAGAACTATGCCCCCAAAGTGTCTCCTCTCAGGAGGCCCTAACGTCAGACAAAGGCCCCCAAAGATGCCCTCTGCGCTCACAACCCCATGGCCAACCTTCTTGGGGGGAAACTGAATTTGCAGAGCAAAACTGCCAACAGTTCTTAATTTCCAGGATGTTGTCTAGGCAGGAAGTCCATCTCTATGGTTACTGGATCCCTGACTACACCCCAGATAATAGACTGGCAAACCTAAAGTCAAGATCTGCATGCTCCCATAAACTAGTGAACTAGGGGTTCCGGCACGTACCTCAGTACCAGGAGGTCCTAGTTCACTGCAGACTTCAATCTGTAGTCTGGCTCCTTGAAGAACTCGTGGGCTGGGGGACTCATCAGGGTGCTTATGTGCTGCTGCCAGTCTCAAAAGTGGCAGGCATTCCACCTGGCTGCCAGGTGAAGAGCTGTCCTCTTTAAATAGAAACATCTTGTTCAAGGGCATCTGCAACTCCCCATAGAATTGCGTTTTGATTAGAATGAGGTCAGTAGTGAAAGGATCTTTAAACAAATGGATCAGGCAGAGAAGCAAGTGCCATTGCTTTGCTCTGAGGGTCGGATGAAGAAAATGTGTCAACTTGCCCAACAAACAACTATCAGCGATGGTGGGAACTTCTGTACAATTGTTCCCATAAGCTCATAAGAGAGGACTAAATGTTCAAGAAGCTGAGCCTCCAAGATTTCAGGGCCCAGAACCAAAATTGTGGTGTTAAGGGAGGTGATAGACAAAAGGGAGCTAGCCAGAAAACAGCGTTACCAAATTGAGCGAGCTAGTATCTGCCTATTTGGGAAAGAGCCGGAACTCGGGAAGGGGTGGGAAGAGGAAGGAGGAAGAGAGGCTGAGCCAGGTGGAGCCCGAGGGGCACCTAAGGGGCTGGGCAGGGGACACGGGGCAGTAGTCTAGCAGACGGTCCTTGCCAAAATGCCAAGCTAAGGGAGGGGGTGGCATTTTATGTTTGATTGCACTGTTGTTAACACTCCCTGCTATTATTTAGCTCTATTCCAACATCTCCTGATGTGGATAAATTATTGTTTTTATTCTGTTCCATAGTCCACTGGTTCTCAGACTTTCGTGTGCATCGGAATCACCTGGAGGGCTTTTGAAACACAGCTGTGTGGGCCCCAGCCCAGGGTTTCTGACTCAGCGTGGATGGGGGCCAGAGGACTGGCCTTCCCACAAGTTCCCAAGTGATGCTGCTGCTGGTCCAGGGACCACACTTTAAGCACCATCCTACCCTTAAACAGGCAAAAAGAAGAAGTTGGAAGGAAGCTGGAGACAGAAAGAAGAGAACGGGGCCTGGGAAGAGGCACTGTGTGACAGTGTGGGTAGGGCAGTCCACTCTGCGGATACTGTGATTTCAGTGGCCGTGGAAAACTTAAGAATTCTTTTTTAAAAGTTTGTATGCATTGACCAATGCAATAAATTTCATAGGCAGAATTTACCACATTGATTTGAAAGCAAACACCTCTGAGAGAAAAATAATTCTCATCGAGGTTATCAGTCATTTACACTTTACTCTGAACAAGTTTTTAAATGCATATGTATGTGGAAAATTATCATGTGCAAAAAAAGAAGATAGTTTTACTTCTTCCTTTCCAATGTGGAAGGCCTCTCTCTTTCTTGCCTAACTGCTCTGGCTAGGACATCCAGTTCTAAGTTGAATAGCAGGGTCAAGTGTAAGCATCCTTGTCTTGTTCCTGAGCTTGGGGAAAAGCTTTCTACTGCGTGTGAGGTTAGCCGTGGGAAAACGCCTTCTGAGAAATGAAAGGGCACAAAAGGTGGGGAAGACCTGCAATTTATTCATTTTACGCCATTTTGCCCCTGGCCAGCCTGGGCTGAAAATTTTAAAGTCCTAGTTACCAAACAGGGTTTCAGGTTAACACTGATTACTTAGGTCTAGTTCAGGTCACCACTCTACCTTGCAACAGCTGGGGGTCCTCGGGCAAGGCTCTTGACTTCTCTGAACCTTCATCTCCTTCTCCATAAAACAAGCCAGCAAGTGGCACTAGGCTATCCTGCAAGTAACACTGCTCAAAGGGGTGCCTGGCCTGACCACAGGAAAATCAACCATCACTTTAAACTGGTTAACAGTTAAAACCCACCAAGACCAGCTCAGCCACAACTTGGACTAGGACTGCCTCTCCTCTCCCCCAGCGGTCTTCCTTTTCTACACCCAGCTCAGATACGGGTTCCTCGTACATTACTACAGTGAATTAATATACTACAACTTCTTTAAACTCCCATTTTATGGACTGGAAAAGTGGGGTTCAGAGGGGTTTAACCACTCACCCAAGGCCACATGGCTAATATATGGTAGAGCCGAGATTTTTCTTACCTGTCTAAAGTATTTCATCTTTCTACTTTACTGCTCTCTGAGACTCCCACCACAGGACTCACATTTTCACTGAGAACCTTGGTCCGTGCCAAGTGCACCTGCAACACCTCCACCTGAGCTTCTGCCCCGATTTCCCCTCTGTCCTTGGTTATGGCACTCCAAACCAGGAAGGGGGCATCGATCACCTGCCTGCACCCTCCCACCCTGGCCACAGGGCGTGATCACACGCTCCCACAGCCTCCCATGCGCTCTTTGTGAAAGGGATGGGCTACAGGGTGGAATAAGCCCTGTTAATTTATTCCTGTCACAGGAAAGTTGAATATTAGCTAAGCCACAGCAGGAAGCTGGCCATTTGAGAGTAATGCAATCAAACATTTGACTCAGTCTGAACATACCTGCAGAAAGGAAAAGGGTTCCAGCTGACTTTGAATCTGAAGGAATCGCTGAGCATTTTGTATTACAGGCATGAGCACATCATGTATTATTTCCAGGACAAAGGTTCTGGTTTTAACATTAAGTTGGTCTAAATTGGTCTTAGCTACAAGGCAGCAGGACAGAGACCCCACCCACTCTGACTCCTCCTCAGGAAGGAAGGGTGCTGAGGTCAGTCCTGAATGAGAAGCAGGCAGGGCTGCCCAACAGCTGAACTCAGGAATGCCTGCTTCCAGGAACTTGCTGCCCTGGGGGTTTTTTTGTGCGGTGGGCAGAGCAGGGTGGAGCCATGAGGAAGGCAGCTGACTGACTGCTCAGGGCTGCACTGTGTCCCCTGCCAAACTCTGGAAAAGCCAGGCTGACCTAGGGCTGAGTGGAAAGGAACATTCGTGAGGGATGTCAGAATCACTAAGTAATGAACCTGGTGTCTTCCATTTTAAAATGGCTTGTAAATAATGTAATCAGAGTGGGGGTATCAAAACCCCCCTATGGTGAAGGAATGCAGGATGAGTGGGGAGGGATAATAATCTCATGTTGAATTGTTAAAAAAAAAAAAAAAGGAGAGGTTGTTTCAATTAAGATGCACTTGTAAGTAAAAGAAGCCACGAGTAAGAATAGCTTAGGTAATCTTGGTACTCATCGTCTCACAGAACAGAAAACGGGAGGCAGGAGTTGCCAAGACTGATCCAGCCGCACAACAGTATCTTCAAAACCCAGGCTTTTTTTTTTTTCCTTCTATCTCTGTCATCATCAGTATTTTGCTTGTTTGTTCTTCCTCACAACTGGCTGTGATCACAAGATGGCTGCCACTGTTCCGAGATTACGTCCTCACACCATTGTTTGAAGGCAGGGCACAGAGGACTATTTCCCTCAGAGATTTTCTTTTCACAAGCCTCCTCTTGGAGAGGAAAAAATATTTCTCCATAAGGCTCCAACAGGCTTTCTTTTATGTCTCTCTCATTAGTCAGACGGGGCCACTTAGCCACTGCGTGCTACAAAGGAGTCAGAGAAAGCGAGTATGCGGCTTCCCCAACATCCATCATTGGAAGTGGGCAAGAGCTGGGAAGGGCTTTGGAGTAGACAGCTAAGCGTAGCTGCCACAGAGATGAATAGAAGTGTGGCCGAAAATAAAAATGAAAACAAAAATGCCTCCCCTAAGGCCAAAGAAGAGGTTTCAGAATGTATCTATACATAAGAATGTATAGATACATCAAAAGAAAAGAAAAAAAAAGAAAGTTTTGCATGTAAACATCTCTTATATAAAAGAAAAAGAAACAAGTCAGGCTGTATATGCAAATAGAGTTTTTTAAAAAGTAGCAGGACAACTTCAGAATTCTGCATTTTTCTGACCCAATTTATCCCAGGGGAGAATGAGGGACGTGCATAAAATTATTTACGTAAAATGCTTAAGTGTATAAACTGATGTTCTCCATTGACGCTTACAATGGCAAGAAGTTGGAACGATCGAGCACACCTGCTCCATGCTGCTCCTCCAGGCACCAGGGTCAATTACAAGTTACTCAAGATGGGCTGCCAAACAAGTTTTCTCAATGTACCCAACCATGCCTGCATCCCCGTGGTGGGGCCTAGGCTCAAATCGAGGCCCCTAGTGCAAATGATAAGCTGTCTGCATCCCACCTGGTGCAAGAAGGGCCTTTAATTAAGGCAGAGGAGCAGCAAGTCTGCGTATCAGGCTTTCAGTCCAGGCGAAGGATCAGTGGGATGAGATCTGGGACTGAGGGTTCTCCTTAGAGCAGTGACATACTGCTGACGCGCTGACGCACCGACGCTGCTTGTCTTCGCTCAGCGTAGAACAAAATGGCAATTATTCACTATTGGGACTTGTGATTCGTTCATTAGCTTTAAAAGGGAACAGCAACAAAGGATGTTAAATCTGCATGGATAATAAAGGCGAACTGAATCTCATGTGCTCCTAATGCTGTGGGCAAAGTAAAGCTATATTATTTGTTAAGGAAACACAAGAATATATTTCCCAGCCGGATAAATGCTGGATACTAAAACTATTTAGAAATTTATGCAAAAATTTGAATGACCAGTCTGTCAGATGGACATGAAACTCACACAATGAAATTGTTAATGGGACAGAGCAAGAAACCCATAACACAACCCCAGAGGGACTACTGACTATGAGGTCTCTCTAAGCTACTGGGCATGTGCCAGGCACAGAGCTGGAATTTCAGTGCCAGAGAGAAGCTTTGAGATACTAGCTTCAATTGCTGAGTACTTAGTGTATGCCGGGTGCTATTTTCATTGTCCTGCATGATACCACATAGGAAGTCCATACTGCTGTTCTTCCCAGTATCACGGATAATAACCTGCCAAAGTCACCCAGCCAGCAAGTGGTAGAACCAAGATCTGAACCCAGGTAGTTTGGCTCTAAGGCCTGTGCTCCTCCTCACCACAGCAGCGTCCCACATTTTGAGGTGCTTTCCAGGTCAAGGCAGATTCATAGAATGGAGCATCATTAAGTGACCCCCAGCCTCCAGGAAACCTGCTCCCTGGACCTGAATTGTGAAGACACGCCCACCTGTCCCTACCCTAGATATCACCATCCCAGACTGAGGTGGGTGGGAGCTTCGGATATCCAGGCCACAGGGACTCACATGACCCCTTCTGGGACAACTGACAAGAGCTAGTCTGTTCCCCTCGATCCTCAGATCCTCTCAGAATGGGCCAGGGGGGAAGTGCCATCTTTCTGCCATTTCTGACTCTGCCCTCTGCACCATCCCCTCTGCGGAAGTAAATACCAACATCACAGGCAACTCTGTGATTGGTCCAGGCCTCCTGACAGCTCACAAGAACATGTGGTATGGTCAGCTGCTTCATTACTACTCAGCATCCATTTGTAAAAAGAGGCTTTTCCTCGTCCTGTCCTGTCGGTATAGAAATGCAGGGCTTCCCCCGTGGCACTGTTCCTCAGACTTCCATCTCTACACAGCCAGCCTGGGTTGTGGTACCCAAGGGCTCCAGCAGGGAGCTGGCCCTTCCTAAAGGGTGGGTGCTGAGCATGAATTTCCTCCATGTGTCCAGCCCAGTGGCCCAACTGCATATGGAAACAGAATCTTCCTTTTATTCAGTCTACCTCCTCAGTTCCTGCAGGGAAGGAGCAGCCTCAGCTGAAAAAAACCAGCGGGTCAAGAGCTCCACCGTGTGGAAGTCAGGAAGTGAGCTCTCCAACAAAACATTTCCACGACCATTTCCCCGAGCAGGCACCGCCCACAAGAAGCCCAAGGCTGGAGATGGGGAGCAGGGGCCCAATGGAGTATCCAGGCCACAGTTCTGGTCTGTAGAGCATGGAAGGATTCTTGGCAGTGTTGCCCCACCCAAACCCCCACCTCTTCTGCTTCCCCCAGCCCCAGGGAAAGCTTTCTCCAGCTCCAGGAGGGACCCATGGAGGGCTGGCAACTCTGAGCTTATCAGTGGCAGCTGGCAAGGTGCTGAAGCTATTCTTCCCTTTCAGAAAATTAGAATTAGCTTTGCTAAATTCTTCCGTTAGCCCTGGGAACCAAATCCCCCACTGATCGCAACAGGGCCACCTGACAGCTGCTAGCAGGAAGAAGCAGAGTCTGGCCCTCACCTGCAGCGCCTTCTCCCTTGAAGCCTGAGCCACACCTGCAGTGGCCAGCCGCCTCTCCCAGGCGACCTGGGCACCCCAGGCCTTGCAGCCCTTTGAAGTGGGATGGGGCCTGCAACTCTGTGCCTGTCGGAGGCCCAGGAACGTTTTCACCGGGGATTCTGGAGAAAGCACAAGCCTTGAGACCAAACAGAGCTGGGCCAGTTTGGCTCTGTCAGTACCACTTTAAAAAAAATTATTTTAAAGCCAGGGGTGGGGAGAGAGAGAGGGATTTGTTGTTCCACCTATTTATGCATTCACTGGTTGATTTTTTATGTGCCCTGACCAGGAATCGAAGCCTTGGTATATTGGGACGACGCTCTAACCAGCTGAACTACCCAGCCAAGGCCATCTGTACCACTTTAAGCAAGTAGACAAGGAGATTTTTCTGAAAGTCACCTGAAAAATGGAGGAAGTAGCATTTCTTTACTTTGCTTGTTTATTATGTGTCCATGGAGCCTCTATGCTCCACGAAGCAGACATCCTACCTTTTCATGGTTTGATCTCCGGCACCCAGCGCAGTGCCTGGCACTCAGGATGCACTCAACAAATGACAGTGGAAGGAAGGGGGAAAACACCTTCCCAACAGGGTTGTTAAGAGCATTAAGTGAGATGACACATGTAAAGCATGGGAGTCGCCTGTGCTCTGTGAATGACGGTTTTTGGCTACCAGCTTATTCTGATCACGTGACACGAGGCTTCATGATAGGACTGATTACAACTGTCACTCAGTCATTCTTTGAGGAAATACTTACTGAGCAACTACCCCGTGTCTCATGACAATGCAAATATGGAGAGCACTGCCCTCACCTGGAAGTGGCTCAGTTATAATTTTAATACATTGTGTGCCACACATAGAGCATAGAGAGCTATGAACACACAGAGAAATGGGCCTTCTCAAAGAACAGGGAGGAGCTAACCAGTAAGAGAGCAAGAGCAGGGGAGGGGGTGGGTATGAAAGGGGAAGGAACTTTCCGTATCAAGCTCTCATGGCCCATTCACCAAGCTGAGTCCCCAGAGATGAGCAGTGGGTGATGACTTCTGTCACACACAGGAGGTATGCTTGGAAGAGATTTTTCCTCGTCTATTTTCTCAAGAGCTGTAAAGGTTCCTCAAGTTAGATGCCCTTCAAGACTGGTGTGAAGGACAGTGCAAGTTCTCTGAGATCTGAGGCTCCAAACTTAGAGCCCTGCACCGACTAGATGGCAGTAACTAGAGACAGGTGCTGCTTTATGGTCAGAAATTTAAACAAATCAAAGCCAGCATATCTTTGTTTGCCATCACTTTACTACCCTGAGCTCTGGGCAGGACTTCTTGGGACGTTCCAGCCTGGGCAGCTCTGCATATTTGAGAGACGTGGTTTTAGGTTTCCAAAGTTTGTCCTGTGCAGCCACTGTCAGGACATGTCATTCTGCATTCCACCTATTCTGTTACTTTACCTGACACTTTAAAATGAATTACTCTTTACTTAAATACTCTTGAAGATTTATTGACATATATGATGAGCAAACACGTATCGATTGCCCTTGTCTTCACAGTATTGATACTCCAGCTAGGTCCCCACAGGCGAGCCCTTTCCTCACCCTCCATGAAGAGATGCTCAAACGCAATTCTCAGCAACCTCTGGGGCAGGACCCCAACCAAGATGGAACAATGAAGCCCTAAATTGGTACCTGCTAATGCAGTACGTTAGAAAGAGGGTGTGGGTCAAGGGGATTATATCCCACCACGAGTCTTGAGTAGCACCAGCAGTAGGGATAGAAATGTGGGCGCACCCAGTGAGAACATGCGGCATTTAAAGGCATGACACTCAGGTTGGAGTCCTGCCTCTACCTTTTACTAGATGTGTGGCCTTGGGCAAGTGACTTGTCTGAAATACAGGTTCCTTATCAATAATGTTATTATGACACAGCAAGTTCTTGTAATATATTAGTGAACCAGTGAGATGATTGGAATGACATGATTGCAAAACTGCCTTGTAGTCTTTAAAGCAGGTATCAATGTGTATCATTTTACTGGGAATTAAATTTTCAAGACACCGAGAAGCACACACTTTTACTCTCCGAACTTGGACACCCTCGTTAACGATGAGGGAACATCAGGTACACCCTCCTTGGCCATTACACACACCGTTCTTGTTTCTTCTGATGTGTGAACACGCTAACCTGGAGGAATGAATGCAGAGCAGACGCGGCTGTGAGCTGGCACATGGTGCAGAAGGCCCGGACACCTTAGTCACCCGGAAAGGCTGCATAAAACAAGGACATCAGCTTCGTCACTGCAGGATGACCACGCAGACCGTGGACACCAGTCTCTTTGGTAACAACCCTGCTCTGCTACGATTCACACCTTGGCTCTGTCTCACCCTTCGACTCTTAACCTTGGCCTCCAGGCAGCATGTCCCCTTCCCTGAAGACTTACACACCTGGCTCTCAGGATCCACTCAGGGTGCAAACTTCGGGCTCTCGCAGCCTCACTGATCCACACACGAACACCCTCATTCTTTCCATTTATTTTTTTGTTTCCAGGAACCAATTTCTGGGATTTTTCCTATTATTTTATCTATTTATTTTTAGAGAGAAAGGGAAGTGAGGGAGAAAGAAGAGAAACATCAATGTGTGGCTGCCTCTCATGCGCCCCCTACTGAGGACCAGGCCTGCAACCCAGGCATGTGCCCTGACTGGGAATCAAATAAGTGAAACTTTGCTTCACAGTTCAGTACTCAATCCCCTAAGCCACACCAGCTAGGGCCCAATTTCTGTTTTAACAGAAATTTTACAGGGTCCAAGTTCTGTTTACAGTTCTTTGGGTGGTACGTCAAGAAGGTTAATCAACTATCTGGATACAAAGCAGCCATTTATTACCTTGATAACAAAAGGTTGGTAAAGGGAATACAGTTGGGCCTTGGGGGAGTTAGAACCAGGACTCTTTCTCTAGTTTGCCATGAGAATAAGTGATCCTCTTCCTTTCATTTCAACTAGAAACCCGTAGGGAAGGTCCTGGCCCTGCCTGATCACATGCTAACCCTGCGCCCAGACAAGTGGCATTTGTAGTAGCATTGGCAGCCCTTGAAGAACCACATGCTGGGAGTGAGAGCAGCATCTCCCAGAGTTAAGTGGCTGTTATTCCCAGAAAAAGGGAGGGAAACACAGGTATTCTCCTTAATCACTCTGTGATGGTAATGCCTCTACAGAACAAAAACCATGCATAGAAATTTGTATCTTGAATTCCACTGCCAACTTCTTAGTCTCTAGACTTGACATCTATACCCTGTCTAATGGCATGCCCTGACAGTGGCTGCACGGGATAAACTTTGGAAACCTGAAACCACATCTCTCAAATGTTCAGAGCTGCCCAGGGTCCCAAGAAGTCCTGCCCAGAGCTCAGGGTAGTAAAGTGATGGCAAACAAAGATATGCTGGCTTTGATGTTTAAATTCCTGACCATAAAGCAGCACCTGTCTCTAGTTACTCCATCTGTTGGTTTGAGGCTGTTTCTTGTGAGGACTCTGAGAATGTCTCGTGTGTCCACAGTGCAAAGGAAAAGCAGATGATAAAGGCAGCTCTTTGAGGAGGGAGGGTAGAAGCAGAGTGGAGACAGTGTGAAATAGCAGCTGTGGAGAACAGAGATGCAGTTAACCAGGAAATCACAGAGGACTGCAAGGAAGTTCTGAGGTAGGTGTGTCCCACCAAAATTCATGTTGAAACCTAATCCCCGCCTGATGGATTTAGAGGTGGGGCCTTGAGCTCTCATGAATGGGGTTAGTGCCCTTATTAAAAAGAAAAGACCTCAGGGAGCTCTCTTCCCCTTCCCCTACGTGAGGACACAGCAAGGAGATGCCTGCCTGCGAACCAGGAAGTGAGGTTCGCCAGACAGGGAGCCTGTCAGCACCTTGACATTGAACTTCCCAGCCTACAGAACTGTGAGCAACAGATGTCTGGTTTAAGCCACCTAGCATAGGTGGCTGCTTTTTCTTTGATAGCAGCCTGAACAGACTAAGACAGTGGGTAAATGTGAATTTATAGTGGTCCAATCTGTCTCTTATGACATTCTCTCTAGCAGTCTTTTGCTAGGATGCAAATCTGGAAAAATGGGATTGTTGGGTCCATAATGGGTTGGGAAAATGTGTATGTTTCTTCATTAGGGTAACCCCTGCATTTATAAAGAAATGCTCTTACTTATAAAGGACACACACAAATGATGTAGCTATGATAGTTTACTTCAACATACTAAACAAAAACAAAACAAGTTACTTCTTTGGGGAAAAAAACAAATTCTGTAATACATATACAGGGTTGTCTTAATTGACCAATGGGTATTTTAGCAAAAAATACTTAGGTACACACCTCATAAAGCTCTCTGTACACAGTAGATACCAAGTAACTTTGCAACGAGACATTTGGAAAAATCAAAACATAGTTGTAAAACTGAATCAAATGCATAAGAATCTTGTGAACTTAGAGATTGTTATTTTTTCTTATCTGTATTAAAAAAATCATGCTTCAGCCTTCCCTTTTCACCTCTATTTTCTTTAAAAAAATTAAGCCTAAAATTTGAAGGCTTAAATCCTTTCTTTCTAAAGCCTCAGGAATATATGATTCTCCTTCAAACCTGTCTGAAAAGGATCTGACCTTTTAAAACAAAGATGTACAGATTTTACTTCTGTCCCACTTATGCAGATTCTGCTGGGTATGAGTTCCTCAGTTGGCTACCGATTCACTCAGTGCAGGTCAAGCACAGAAGACCTGCTAAGAGGACTAACCTCTCACACAGCCCATCAGCGGCTTCCTTGGTTGCTGACAATGAGTTAGCGACTTTTCACCTTCAGCTTCATCTGCACACATGCAATTTGGGAATTCTATGACAGTGGTGGGAGCCCCTGCATTTATAAAGAAATACTCTTCTTACTTTAAAAGAACATACACAGATGATGTAGCTATGATACAGTTTATTTCAAAATACGAATGTAAAATGCAAGATTCTGATAATTATTTTTTAAATAAACAACACTTTCTCCATAATTACTTTTCTTCATTGAAATTTTATTCTGCGTCAAAATAAAATCCTCACTTTGAGTTGTACGGTGCACTGCAGGCAGGCCACGCTGCCAGACATTACTGGGGCAGCGAATGGCCCACCAGTGACCCAGAGGGCTTGGAAAACGTGTAAATTCATATTTTTAGAGCACGTTTTTAGAGGTGGTATGTGCAGTTTTTCTTTTGAATCAGCAGGGACATCTCAAACACTCTAAGCTCTAAGGGGGTTGTCACAGCACTTGCTTTGATGTTCCGAACGCCTCGGAAATGTGTTCAACGTCATGGCTTGTGGGTCCTCCCAAAGGCTTTGTTGTTAACATGCAAGAAAAGCGTATGAAACAATATTCTCTAAATTATGGCTGCCAAGTATTAAAACTTAATAATAATCAAATCACAAAACATTTTCTTGCAGAGCTTTACAAAAGATATAAAATTAAAAATATCAATCATCGTTGAATATTCCAATTTTCCTATGGTACGGTTTCCCACATCTTTATTACTAGTGAATACTTTAAGGAAAATCAAGAGATAAAAATATTTAAATCTTTGAATTGCTTTATTCTATGTTGTTCACAAAAACACAAAAGTAGCTCAGACTTTTTTCCCAATAGAGCTTAAAAGATCAAAAAGATTTACTAGTAATTTATATTAGCAATGAACTCTACACTGAGTCATACAGGCCCCAGGCCCAGTGCTATGACATCTCCTAGGTCCCCAAAGTAATTTCTGACACTCTCAGTCCTCTCAAAATATAATGGAATGAGTCAACTTATCACAACAAAATTCCAGGCATTAGCAGGAAGAACAAGTGAATTGATGCCCAGTTTTATTGCCTTAGAAAAGGGAGGGTGTTATGTATTTGAAAATACAGCTAAGTACATTCTTATCTATGATTACTTACATTCATATCCTGAAAAAATCTATTATTTGGACAAATCCTGTCATACATCATTTACTATAAAATGAAGTTCTTACAATGAGGATGAGTAATTTATCCTTTTCATATAATAAAAGAATGTATCTTTATTTGTGTTCCAAACATTAAAAAAGAAAAATTAAAAATCCAAAGCCTAGAAAGCTATGAATCAAAAACCCACGCATAGCTCTGTTCCTCAGCACATCAACTTCTGCAAGGACACAGCATGTTTATTGACTTGGGAATGTTTATTCTTTAAAAAATTAGTTGCTTTGCATACAGCTCTAAAAAGTTCTTAATGTTTCGTTGGCAATGGAATATAATGGAATTTTACAACATAGTTACCTTTGCCTAAGAAACAGTATTTACTGTGCGTACATAGTTTACTGACAAAATTTTCTACCATCTAGCACTAATTAATTGATGAAATAAGCTATCTCAAAAGGATTATTACAGATTTCTAAAAGGAAAGGGCAAAAGATACACAGGCACACACACATGTGCACATGCATGTACCTGCAGGCATGCACCCAGCCTTCTGAGGCTCAAAACATGGTATCACAGCCCTATCTGCAGGCAACTTGCAGTAACTGCCAAATACAATTTACTGATAAGAAAGATCCCTTCAGTTATTAGTCCTATTGAAGTACTGCCTTAGTTTAACTATATATTAAAAATTGCTTAACCTTTTGCTATTTCAAATACATTTGATGCTCATTTTTAAAGGTGAGCTGCCCTCACCCCCAACCTGGCCCAATATAACTGCATTATCTTTGATATTATGCAGAAAAACACACAAAAACCCAGTGCTGGTGACAAATATCCAACGAGTTCCCTTCTTCATTGTTGGCAAAGACTGAAACCAATTCTCAGGACCATGGAGAGCTAGAAATTCACCTATTTTCAAAGACTTGTTTGTACGCCATTGTGTTGTCTTTCCTGCATTCGCAGTATGCAAACTCCCTGCCACCAGCAGGAGGAAATCCCCCGGGGTAAAGATCCCTGCCACATGGGAACCAAGACCTGGGCCTCTGCACCCCCTGCAGACATAGTTCGGACAAAGTGGGATTCCAAATGTTTCAGCATTTAATCTTTCTTCAGCTCAGGCTGGTCTCCATTCTCTCCTGTCATCACAAGAAATATTATTAAAGAAGGACTTAGCGTTGTCACGATAGCAATTAGGGCCACATGGGTCATCTTCCTCTGCTTTTCTTCACTGTTTGAGTATCAGCTCCTGCCAATAATTGCTTTTTTAATGAACAAATGAAAAACAAAAGAAGCAGAAAACTCTGGATGTCCCCAAATGAGAGGACTGTAAAAATTTCATATGGAAAGACATGACTGGAGTAAGCTTATGTTGCAATAATGACTGTTTATTATTGTATATGCTCGGACAGCAGAACATCCCCGTCGGAACACCGAATCGAGGTGTCTTCCCAAGCCCTTCCAAGATACAACTCCACGTACCGTACCGCACTGAAACATTTTTAGTAAATACAGTGTATCACAGAACTACCAGTGTTTATATTCCCAACAAACTTAACTTTACTAAAGCAATGATTTAAGTACAGGTGATGCTAAAAAATTATAAACATACTCTGAATTTGTTTTATTTATCTGAAAGAGAATATTAAAAAGAAATTCCACAACTTCTTGATTCCTTAACAACTAAGAGCCAAAATATTAAACATAATAAATAAATATGCAACCTGGGGGCCTGGAAAAGGGTACAGAATATCAAATATAATACACCAGTGTATAAAATCCAGTATTTTGGTATTAAAATGGTTTTATCTCAATCCAGTTAGGTTAATTGCTACTGTAAATAAACTTCATATTAAGGCACAGGTCTTTACCTAGGAGAAAAATTTGGATTCAAAACAAGGGAGATGTGGGCTGTAAATGTAGACAGTTTTACTTTCATTCTGATGTCATTACAGATATTATCAATTTTAAATGTTATGTTTTTGTATCGCAGTAGATACATTTCTTTGAATATATTACCTGATTGTAATTAAAATGTTTATGATACTTTGAGACTTTAATTAATGTATTTGATCATTAAAACATATGATACTTTAGTGGGAAACAGGCAAAATCAAATTGAGATGCTGACAAAACACTTAACACAAGAAACATGATATCCTGTAAAAAATTACATTGTAGGGACATTTATAGGGATAGCAACTATGAACAGTTCTTGGCCAAGTCACTTAACTTTTCTGAGCCTTACTCTTCCCAGCGGTTAAACTTCAATACTAACTGCTCTGTCAAGTTCACAGAGCTGCTATAAGATTAAATGAAGTGATGATGTAAAAACACATGGCAAACTAAGAAGCACTAAACAAATAAATGATATTATTGTAGGCCAACTACCTCGTCTCTGATATTCTAACAAATAAGGTTATAGTCACTTCCTTTTGCATCCACTTGAGAATTCCCTGTTTTAATCAATTAGATAGTTGTGGCATAAATGGAGCAAAAATGTATACAAAGAGAAAATCTCTAAATTTTAACTTGCAGAATTTCATAAAGTAGCATACTGTGAGTGGGGGACCCCACAGCTTTCTGGGGCTCAGGGTGCCTCTTGACACCTCCTTACATTAAAGAGGGCAGACTTCTCAGAGACCTTGGCTCCTGACCTTCCCTCAGTCTCCTGCAGAGACTCTGCCTCCCCCACCATCTGCCTCTGCGCAGCCTGCCCGGTCCCATTAAAAGAACTACATCTCACAACAGCACAAAGCAGTGATAGGAAGATTAAGGAAACACACCTGAACCCAATCACATACCTCACTCAGCTGGGCACAGACGTGAAATGGGTTTATAACCCCACCGGGTTCTCCGTGACTTAGTCCATAAGCCCTTCTTCTATGTATGAATGGGTCTAGACCAGCTTTTTCCAAACTATGTTCTGAAGACCACTAGCCAGGTTAGATGTTAACACATGAAAATCAAATCTGTGTTAAGTTTGGAATAAGCCAGGGGAAATAAGTTTACGTTCTGTAGAATGTCTGTCTTTGATGTGCTGACTGAACGCTGTGAGGAGGAAGAGACAACACAGCATTTTCCAGACTCACGAGACCACAGAATCTCTTTTCTCCACAAAACATCTAGAGAGGCTAATAGCTCTTAGAATATTCTTTGGGAAATGCTATTCTAGCATATTTACCTGGTTTTAAACCTTCCAGGGTTAAGTCTGATAATAGTTACCTTTTTTAATTTCTAAAGGAGCAGAATCATTTTGCTCACAAGGCAAACTACCACAATAACCTCCTGGATTCTACTCCTTAAGCATCCTGCCCAAAGCAACTAAGAACTAAATTTCCTTTACTACATACTGAGAAACTCAAAGTTGTTACTCTCAAATTAATGAGAAGTATAATTCTTAGGAAATCTTTATATCCTTCCTCAAACACTAAAAATACGAAGATCCAACTCCAGGTCTCAGAATCTAGTTCACGACTGCTTTGAGATGGGAGCGTTTTATCACAGTATCACTGTGATTAACACTATTAATCACAGTAAGCAGAAGTAGTAATAGTAGCAGTGGTGGTGGTGTTGGTGGCATTAAGTACTTAATTTGTGCCTTACTCTTCATGTCCACTCTATGAAACTAGGACTTCCTATTATACTCATTTTAAAGACAAGTGCACTGAGGTAGAGAGAGATTAACTGACTCGCCAAGCATCACATAAAGTAGGAAGGACAGAATCTTGAACTTGTATCTGACACCTACACTCAAGCTCGCAATCACTACATAATGCCATCTTCTATATCAGTAACAAAACAAAAACACTTATGTCACACTCTGCTTGATAAACTGGAAAGTTACAGTGCATTCATATAAATCCAAATGGATTGACATGTGGTTTTGGATTTCCTGTTGAGCAAACTCCTACTCCTCAAAGGAGATACTGTAAGGTTTGGATTTGTTTTCAATTAGAGAAGAACAGGCTGCTATTTACCAGTGACAGGTTTCAATACGGGGAGGGTTTCAAAAATCCGCATCCAAGGTGAAGACGTTATCTGTGGTTTCCGTCATCACTGCAAAACGCTGATACTCTGAAACTCGTTTCTCAAAGAAATTTGTTTTCCCTTCCAAAGAAATGTTTTCCATAAAATCAAAGGGATTTTCTGCATGAAAAACCTGAAAGACAAAATAAAGGAAATGTTGGTAGACATCCTGAGGCGACCAAATTATATCCCACAAGAAGAGCAACAGACAACCAACGCAGAGCTCAGGTCTCCCGACACCTGCCCAGGCCGCTTCAGGATCCCACCATTCCCTGAGGTCCTGGAGGTGCTCAGGGCTGATGCATTTTCAGATGACTGAGATCACCTACTAGCATCCTTAAGAAACTGTACTAGCATCTCTGGTATTCTACTAAGTAGAAAAGGGAAAAAAAGATTATTTTAGGAAATGAAAGATTTAAAACCAACCATCTAAAATGTTTTCACAGTTTGAGAAATTGAATACATCATAGATATTACAGGTATTTCTCACAGGCATTACCAATAGGTAGTCACCTATACAGGATACTACAAATTATTAAATCGCCAACAATGTAGTGTAGCCCTAAGTATTTCTTAGTTCATAAAAGAACAGATGGTCACATCAGTTAAGGGACCATCATGAGGTAAGGCGGAATAAATTCTATCCATAGTGACCCCCCGAAAGTGGGACTTATGTTGACAAGAAGCTTTTTCACTGCTTCTCAATTCAAGAGGCAGATTTTGGGATACAGCTTGGTGGAAACTGTGAGACATTTTAATGATTCATGAGGGTCAACAAAAGAAGGGCTTTTTTTTAATTAGGAGTATTCCAGCAGAAATTATGAACACCACAGATAAAAATATATTCAAATAACTCAATTAAAAGTGGGCAAAAAATGTGACTAGACAAATAGACATTTCTCTAAAGAAAATACACAAAAAGCCAATAAGCATGGGAAAAGATGCTCAAAATCACTGTCCACTAGGTAAATGCAAGTCAGGACCACAATGAAATACCATTTCACACACATCAGGGTGGTGATAACGGGGAAAAACGGATAACAAGTGTAGGTGAGGATGTTGAGAAATTGGAACTCTCACACGCTGCTGGCATTAGTGTAAAATGGTGCAGTCACTTTAGAAAACAGACTGAGGGTCCCTCTAAAGATTAAAAATGGAGTATATGACCCAGCAAAAAGTTCATTTGTTTTTTTTTCTGTAAGATGGCTCTAGTAGTGCTTAGCTGTCTTTAACTTGATTCGAAACAATTTTGTTAGACTGTATTGTGACAGCTGTTATATCAGCATGCATTTAAAAAAAACTCATCAAAATTGGTGAAGTTATGTGTAGCTATTTTAATGTTGAAGATGGAAGAAAATAAGCAACATTTTCAGCATATTATGTTTATTTCATGAAAGGCAAAAATGCAACTGAAATGCAAAAAAAGACTTGTGCAGTGTGTGGAGAAGGTGCTGTGATTGTTGGAACGTGTCAAAATGGTTTGTGGAGTTTCGTGTTGAAGATTCCTTGCTGGACGATGCTCCACAGTCAGGTGGACCAGCTGAAGCTGATAGTGATCAAATTGAGACATTAATTGGGAACAATCAACATTGTACCATGTGGAAGTGAGCTGACAAACTCAAAATATCCAAATCAATAAAATTATTGGTGAAAATGTAAAATGTCTTTTATTTTAAGGAAAAATTAAATGAACTTTTTGGCCAATCCAATACATATCCAAGAGAAATGAAGACATATGTCCACACAAAAGCTTCTATATGACTGTTCATATCAGCATTATTTGAAATAGTCAAAAAATGAAACCACTCAAATGTCTATCAACCCACAAATGGATAAATCAAATTTGGTATGGCCATACAAAGGAATATTAATGGGTCATAAAAAGGAATAAAGTACTGATACAGGCACATAAGAACCTTTAAAACATTATACTATGTTAAGAAGCCAAACACAAAATACCATATTCTGTATGACTCCAGTTATGTGAAATGGGTTTTACAGAACAGGCAAATCTAAAGAGACAGAAATGAGATTAGAGGTTCCCAGGGCTGAGATGGGTGCAGGGGAAAGAGATTTGACTGCTTGCTAATGGGTACAGTGTTTCTTTGTGGGGTGACAAAAATAATGTTCTACAATAGATTGTTGTGATAATTGCATAACTCTGTGAATATGCTAAAAATTACTGAGTTGTACATTTATTAATAGGTGAACTGCATACTCTGTGGTTTGTATCTTCGTGTGTGTATGTGTGTGTGTGTGTGTGTGTGTATTTTAACTCCAAAAAAAGCTCGTACGCTGGTGTGGTTGGGTGGCAGAATCCCATGAAATTTGTCAGGAACACTGTAAGAGGGAGTGAATGGAGCTGTCACGCACAGCAGGGTAAGCGGAGGGAGCACTAGACCCATAGTTACGGAATCACTGGATTTTAAAACCAGTGACCTTCCAAAAAGATCTGATCCAAATCACTCATGGCATGGACAAGGTAAGTGAGAACAAACTAAATTAAGTGGCTTGTTTTTGATACATTGAAAGCACTCATATATTTATTGACTAATTCTAAACTAAAGAAGTTGAAAATATCATCAATGTGGCTCCTAATTAGAATTCTGTATAAATGACAACCACTTGCTAATCTAAATAATCTCTTATTTTTACCAAAAATTGCTACTATCAGAATAGTTCTTCTTATAGCTCCTTGAGTTCAAAGTTTAGTTTATGTATGTTAAATTGTGTTGTTTTCTTAACATACTCATTCAAGGCTATAAATTTGCCTGTGAGGATCTGTTTGGTTAGATTCTACAAGTTTTGATATGCAGTCATCCTAATGTCATTTAGTTTATATTTCCCACTAGTTTATATTTTCATTTTTAATCTTGTTTTAAAGGTATCTTTTCAATTTCTAAGTTAATGGATCTTTTGACAATCTTTGGTTGTGAATTTCTCATTTTAATGCATTAAAATCTAAAAGGTCTGTATAATTTCTGCTCTTGGGAATTTATTGAGATATGAGGAAGACCTCGAAAAATGCTGTTTTACACCGGGTTTAGATATTCTTCTGTAGGAGGCATGTAGGGAAAACTTGTCTTCGAGGAAGCCATCATTTTCCAATAGGCCAGAGAACATGGATGTGTGAATGGGAGGACATGGTGGTGGGATAAAGGATGGTGAATCCTCTTTGAGGTTTAAGGAAGCAAATTAATTTTCCTATAACAAACATATTGGTATAAATTAGGAACAAATACACATTTTTAATACACAGTTTATAAATTTAAGAGATTATTACAATTGTAATCTTGATTTCTCTCATTAATTACAGATAAATATAGAGAGGATCTTGCAACTACAATAATAAAGTACAAATAATTTATCTTACAAAAACCTTTCCCTCACCTGATTCCCTCTTTACAGTATTTCTGTGGTTACCGGAATATAAAGGCACTACCAAGAAAGGTAATAATTACCCCAGAATTGCAGATTTCATAAGTCTTCTCATTAAATACAGTTTAAACTTAAATTTCCATGCTCAAAAATCAAAACCTGTCATTTTTAACCACCATGGTGTAGTGCATCGTAAAGTTACGTGAATGTTCCACTTGCTTTGAATGCAACACGCCCACTCAGTGCACATTTACTGCATGTCTGACCCTGTTTCAAGTGCTTTAAGTTACTCATCAAAAATCCTTTGTGGTATTATTATTATTATCATCATCTCCATTCTACAGATGAGGAAACTGAGGTAAAGGTTAAGCAACTTGCCTAAGGTCACATAGCTAGAAAGTGGTGGAACCAGGATTCAAACCCAGGTAGTCTGGCTGCAGCCTCCACCTGCTAAGTCATATGAAAAGCATACCTCTTCATGAAACTCAGGTACATTACCTCTGATAAACAGAACTACAGAAACAACTTAAAGGCAACTGAATTCAGAGTCAAGTTAGGACAGCTAATGTCTTCATAATAACTATTTCCTACTTAAAAGTATCAACCCCCAAATTACAACAAAGATACATGAGGATTTATATGAGGGTAAAACACATATGTACATATTAAGTCCAATTACTTAATAATAATCCTATTTTTAAATAGACTCCTGCAATTTTTACAAAGTAATTTATTGAGCTTATTCTAAGATTTATCAACCTCCTACTTCTGTTATGAATTTCATTTCAAGCTTCAAAGGATTTTGCAAAGCCTTTCTGTTCATGCAAAACAAGGCTCTGTTGTGGACATTTTAAAACTAAACTAGTATGTTACAAATGCTTTCAGCTCAATTATAACATTTTAGTGTACTTAGTAGTAATACATATAAAACACCTTACTTTTGAGAATCCAAGTTCCACAAATAATCTGTCAGCTACAAACTCAATATACTGTTTCATCAAAACACAATTCATTCCAATGAGGCCAACAGGTAAGGCTTCTGTTAAAAATTCCTAAGATAAAAACAAAAACAGAATACAGAACAAAGGCAGAACAAGAAGTATGTATCTTCCACATAAAAAGTGGGTTTTAGTTTTATTCATCTTCTAAGTCACCAATCTTGTCCAAGGAAAGTACACTAGGTTAAATTCTTTCAATACGGCAAATAGCGTCCATTTATTTAAAATGTTTGGGGTATTTACTGTTCATATTTTTCACATTCTCAAATAGCCAAAATAAATTGAAACTAATAGTCAAATCACTGGTAAAGGAACACATTCATATGCTTTTCTATAGGAAAAAAAAGAGACATACTTTGCCCTGAAATATCTAGAAAAAGATTCACCAAAGAAGATCATTGTGGGGAACATGATTATAGACAGTGTTGCAAAAAAAAAAAAAAAAATGAGGAAGAAATAGGATTGAATTTGCAGGCTGGGGGATAAACTGAACTCCAACTATGCTGAAAGACAGTGGTAACTGCTGATAGAGGAAAAATAAAACTATTAATCATCTGAATTTAGTTCTCAAAATGATTAAAAATACCAAAGTGTATTTTATGCCTTTTTCCCCTCCCAATATGAAAAGTATGGCTGTTAGACTATACAGTATTAAATTTTAAAAAAACTATTTTTACTTTTAAGCTAGTTCTTTCAAATGATAAAAACACATTCTAAGTGGAGCAGTCAGATCTTTCTAGTCATATATCATTACATGCTATAAATTAAGTTTTACTATTCACTAATTCATTTATTTATTCATTCCATCAGCATCTGGTGCATCACGCTAGACACCCTGCTAGGTTTTTGACAATACAAAACAAACAAGAAATCATCACTGCCCTCCAGTAGCTAACAATCTAAAAATATAAAGCTAAAATAATTAAAATGGCTTGTTAGGGCATAAAATCTGACAAGTCAATGAGACAGAAAAACCAGTCCTTGAACAGACTTCACATACATAAAATCTTAATGTATAATACTTACAAATCCAAGTAGAAGCTGATGTAATCATTGAAATACATTTATCTATTAGTACTGTCAGACTGACCATATAAAATTGCTGATATTTACTTTGACCTACAAAATGACAGTTTCATTTGAGTCAATCTAATAATATAATGGTATGAACTTCAGAGGTAGTTGTGCAAATCATATAAGCTTCCCTGCTTACCTGCTCAATTTCAACAGCATCAACAATGATCTCCCTGACCCTTTTTTCTGAAGGCTTATTGACTAAGTATTGAAACATGAGGCAAGCAAAGTCACAGTGAAGCCCCTAGAACAGAAGAAAAATACCAATGTCAAAAAAAAATGTAATACTTCCGGCCAAGATGGAGGCGTAGTAGGTGGACACACTGTGCCTCCTTGCATAACCAAAATTAAGGACAACAAAGATTTAGAAACAAGAAAACAACCAGAACTGATAGAAAATTGAACTGTACGGAAGCCCAACAACCATTCATCCAGACCAGGAAGAAGGGTGGAGTTGCGGCAGGAAAAAGTGGAGGTTGGCACACCCAGGCGCGCAGGCAGTGGCTGGCAGATCCCAGGTGCACAGGCAGCTAGCGGACCCCAGGCGCAGGGTGGCAAGGGGCAGACCCAGTGAGGCTGTGCAAGGTGGCTGGCTGACCAGGCGGTCCCACATTCATGGGCAGATAATCTAGTACAGGGAGCGAGACAGACCTCACAACCCAGGGCCCCAGTGCCAAGAAATTAAAACCTAAAAACACTGATAGAAAACACTTGTGGGGTTTGAGGTGCTAGGACTCCCAGCCTCACAGGAGAATTCATTGGAGAGACCCACAGGGTCCTAGAACATACACAAGCCCACCTACATGGAAATCAGCACCAGAAGGGCCCAATTTGCTTGGGGGAAGCAGTGGAAAGGACTGAAATCCAAGAGAGAGCAGAGCAAGCACCATTGTTCCCTCTCAACCCCGCCCCCACATACAGCGTCACTACCTAGCAACTGGGCTGCCCCGCCCTGGGGAACACCTAAGGCTCTGCACCCCTCACTACATAACAGCTGTGACCAGACCAAAACAACCCCAAAAATGGCTCAAATGGGAGAACAGATCAAAGCCCCAGAGCCAATTCATCTAAGCAACCAAGAGATAGCCAACCTATCAGATGCACAGTTCAAAGCACTGGTGATCAGGATGCTCACAGAATTGGTTGATTTTGCTCACATATTAGATGAACAAATGAAGGCTACAATAAGTAAAATGAAGGAAAACACACAGGGAACCAATAGTGGTGGGAGGAAAACTGAGACTCAAATCAATGGAGTGGATCAGAAGGAAGAAAGAAACAACCAAACAGAAAAGAATGAAGAAACAAGAATTCAAAAAAATGAGGAGAGGCTTAGGAACCTCCAGGTCATCTTTAAACGTCCCAACATCCGAATTATAGGGGTACTAGAAGGGGAAGAGGAAGAGCAACAAGTGGAAAACTTATTTGAACAAATAATAAAGGAGAACTTTCCCAATCTGACAAAGGAAATAGACTTCCAGGAAGTCCAGGAAGCTCAGAGAGCCCCAAAGAAGGTGGACCCAAGGAGGAACACACCAAGGCACATCATCATTACATTAGCCAAGATTAAAATGAAGGAGAGAATTCTAGAAGCAGCAAGGGATAAAGGCAGAGTCACCTACAAAGGAGTTCCCATCAGACTGTCAGCTGATTTCTCAAAAGAGACCTATCAGGCAAGAAGGGACTGGAAAGAGGTATTCCAAGTCATGAAAGTCAAAGACCTACATCCGAGATTGCTCTATCCAGCAAAGCTGTTAGAATGGAAGGGAAGTTAAAGCGCTTCTCGGATAAGGTCAAGTTAAAGGAGTTCATCATCACCAAGCTCTTATTATATGAAATGTTAAAGGGACTTATCTACGAAAAAGAAGATAAAGAATAGGACAGTAAAAAGACAGCAAACTCACAGGTATTAACAACCACACCTAAAACAAAAGCAAACTAAGCAAACACCTGCAACAGGAACAGAAACACAGAAATGGAGATCACATGAAGGGTTAGCAACAGGGGAGTGGGAGGAGGAGAGAGGGGGACAAGGTACAGAGATTAAGTAGCATAGATGGTGGGTAGAAAATAGACAGGGGGAGGGCAGGAATAATGTGGGAAATGTAGAAGCTAAAGAACTTATGACACATGGACATGAACTAAAGGGGGGGAATGTGGGTGGGAGGGGGGGTGGAGGGGAGTGAAGGGGGAAAATGGGACAACTGTAATAGCATAATCAATAAAATATATTTTAAAAAATGTAATAGCTATTTTCGCACACTGATGTGCCAGGTATCATATAGAGCAGGTTCTAGGAATGCAACGCGTAGCCTCTGGAAAATACAAGAAGGATCAAGAAGGCCAGGAACTCCTTTTCTTCAAATCTCATTAAAATGCCAATTATAATAAGCTATAGTGAAAATATTTCAGTGTCAGCAAATCTTAGCTCCTCAACATGAAAGAAGAATAAATGACAATAGAAATCTGCAACCACAAGCATTTTTTAAAGGAAAACAAAGAAGAGCCAAAATAAAAGTTCATTCATTTTTAATTTCTAAAAAAATTAAGAAATGATTGGATGGAAGTTAGTGGCCCTCAATGAGATAGGGAAAACAGAAGGAAGACTAAATCTTGGAATAAAGACAATGAGTTTGATTTATCCTTCCAAGAGAAACCATCTAACATGCACTCGAATATACAGGTTTGGAGCTCAGGAAAGAATATATGGGCTAAAGATAAAGTTTTAGTTGTTATGAGCATCTAGAAGGTAGCCAGCTCCATGGGAATAAATAAGATCAGCCAGGACGTCACATATAGTGAAAGAAAGAGGCGACGATGGGAACCTGGAGTATAATATTTAAGGATGAACAGAAGAGACTAAGGAGAAACAGTAAGAGGCAGGAGGAAAGCACAGTGTCTTAAAAGCCAGGGAGGAAATTACCTCTTATTTTCTTTTACCAGTAATTACCGGGATCCTGGGTTACAAGCATTTTCCAGGGGAAAGAAAAATAAATGAATACAAATATAACTAGAAGAACACTCCATTCCTTACTTCATCTCTGCTGATGAGTTCATTGGAAAAGGTGAGTCCAGGCATGAGACCTCTTTTCTTTAACCAGAATATAGCAGCAAAAGATCCCGAGAAGAAAATTCCTTCTACAGCAGCAAAAGCCACTACCCTTTCCCCTAAGAAACAAAAAATAGTTTCATTTTCTGAAATCATATACTGCAGACATTTTAAAGCTATATATACACACACTTTTATACATTTTTTATAACAATACCACAGCTAACCTGCCAAGAAATAAAATCAACAAGTTAGTGTGATAGCCAAGGGTCTGCATAGGGGGAACTCTGCCACCTCCACCTACCACAGCAGAAAGGCATGTCTACTTCACATCTTATGTCAGACACTGAACCCCTGTAGGTCTTGGTATGTAGACAAAGAGCCTTTCATACCAAAAAAAAAAAAAAAGAGGTGATTTATCTGTGCACCA
>PVKU01000444.1:42281-355412 GCA_004027475.1 Anoura caudifer | reverse complement strand
TTTTAGAAATATCTTAGTGTAGCTGTAAACATTTCAAAAATCATTGCCCTGCATCTGCAATTAAAGAAAAACAGACAGCCCTGGCTGGTGTGGCTCAGTGGATTGAGTGCCAGCCTGCGAACCAAAGGGTCGCCGGTTCAATTCCCAGTCAGGGCACATGCCTGGGGTGTGGGCCAGGTCCCCAGTAGGGGGTACATTCCAGCTGAAGATTATAAATACATCTACCGGATAAAATGCCCCATCATATAGGAAAAATACAGTCTTCTGCTAAAGATATAAGACCCAATTTCAAAGGTTACTTACTATTAGGCAAGGACTTTGCAGAAGCCCATCTCCTAAAATGAAATGTTGCAGTATATCTGTAACACTACTTTTAGGGGGTGATTATAGGTCTAACCCGAAAGAAGATCATTCTCACGCCCCTTATGCCACAACACTGCCTGCTCAGGAGAAATATTTATCTACGTGTCTGTCTAGGGAGAAAAGATTTAGTCTATGACACGGTGAAAGGCAGCTGAGTAACAAACCAGCTACAACCTGTTTCATAGTGACATCATAGTTTGCATCCCAATACTTGTCATGCAACCAAAAATGCAATAACAGGCACCTAATAAATATGTCCTGATGTGAATCAACGGAAACTATATTAGCACTAGATCAGCAATTTTCAACCTTTTTTCATGTCATGGCACATATAAACTAACTACTAAAATTCTGCAGCACACCAAAAAGTATTTCTGACAAAAAATAGGTATAATTTTGATTCATTCACACTGGATGGCTATTGCTGTGTTGGCTGTTGTCATTATTTTATTTGACAATTTAAGAAAATAGAGGTCGGTGCCCCTGACTAAATAGTCAGGTATTGCATGTTTTAAAATTTCTTGTGGTGCACTGGTGGAAAATCACTGGTGCACTTGATGATAAAAGACATCATAGAAATTGCTATAACTTGATGCAGAAACTGAATAAATATAACTTCCCAAAGGTCATTATAATATTTAATTTCAAAAAGAAGATGACTAAGTTTAAATATTTCCAGCTGTCTCTAAATAGTACTCTGGTTTGTCCTTGTTCTTCTCCCTGATTACTGTAAACAAATCAAGTCAGATAGAGCAATTATACTAAATGTTTATCTATTATTAGCCCAAAATACCAGAGAAACTTTTATAATGCTTTATTTTTTATAGGCACAATTTAAACAATCACTTTGAAAAAATAGAAGAAATAAAAATTAAATAAGTACTTGAGTACATACTATATAGAAGGAATTACCAAGACTCTTCAGCGTAGTATATGTTAAATATGCTAAAATTTAATCTTAAAATATACAATAATAATAATCACTATGCTCTGGTAGTTCTTGAACACAAAAATAGCTCTTTAGACTAGTAATGCTTTTAAGATTTATCATTAGTTTACTATATAAATTACTACTACATTTTCATTTTACTATTAATAATAATTATAATTGATACATTTTTCACTGACACAAAGGTGATGTCATGTGGACACTGATCTGTAAGTAAATGAGACTCTTATTTAATACAAACATTGTGAACAAGAGAAAAACTGTTATTTTAACTACTCTGTGCATTCATGTGAATGCTAAAGAATGAAAATCATAACAGACATATAGAAGCCTATTCTTTTCCAAGAGGACTGAAGGATCATAAAGGGTATATTTTACATATTTCCATGGATGAATGTGAAACAGAAAGAGATTTCCAAAACATTTCTTCTAAAACCTGCACTGAATGTGAAGGCCTCGTGACTTGTTTTAGAGATGGAAAGTAGGAAATATTTTAACAACGCACTGATCTCTATGATGCCGTGTACTAAGATGCACTTTCTGCTGTTTGAATTGAAATTTCACTACATATGTTAAGGTTGAATCTATATATATAATATTTCAAAGTTCTTTAAAGGTAGTTTTTAAAAAACTAAGCAGATATACAATTAAGAATTTTTAGCTCTACAGGAATTGAATCTACTTATATCAATTTCCAAACAACCTAATGCTTGTTTAAGGAATACTTTTAGGTTCTCTTTAGCTAAAAGTTAGAAGAGTCTGAATGTGAGAAAAGAACAGTTGCTCTCCTGAGTCCTACTAGGTGCAGAAGTCATCAAGGTCACCTAAATCACTAGCAAAGCCCAAAGGCAGCTTCATCAACCTAAAGGCACTAACGGTGCAGGTGGCACAATCAGTTCACAAAACAGCACTTCCCCAGCGGGTCAACCGAAAGTGCAGGTGTCTGGGGAAGTGACACAACATTTTCATGTCATTGCTTTTAGCTCCTCTCCCCAAGAGGAGGGCCATCAACGTGTTCTTCACCTTTTTCTTTTCCCACCACCCATTCCACTCCCTCGGCACCCTTTCAGACCATGTCCTTTCCTCTGAGATTCGGACTCAGAACCTTAAATGGAGTTTACCTTGAAAGGGAGCAATATGAAAAATTTAAATGAAGCCCCTGATGTCACATGGTGACTGCCACCCACCTCTTTCTTCTTTATTTCCAGGTTGCTTTCTTTGGCAGTGTCATGAAATGCATGCTTTCTACTCACAGTGCATATTTAGACTTCGAGATAGTCACACCAGGCAAATCTGATATATATAAAGCTACATACCAAAAGTAGATTTTCTATCTGCTATCCACCGCAAGGCCCAATCTGCTTTTTTCTTAACATATGGCATTGTTTCAATTGCATTAAATAAAAATTCCCTGTCAAAACAAAAGAATTAATGGCAAAGTTATTCACTTGTTTTTCTTAATCAGAATTTTCATTTGTTAATCAGAGATAATAATTGCAACTCTATTGTCTACTATCAGAACTGTAATCTTTCTGTATTTTTGCATGTCTATAAAATATAGAAATTAAAGTAAAATTCAAATTAGTGGTTTGGATCTGATCTGATACAAAATTAACTACATTCAAATATTCAGTTGTGAAACAGAATGCACTCCACAGGTTCTATACAAGTTCTTTTTTTAAAACAAACACATTATTGAGCAATAGAAAACATTATACTCCTAAACTTTTATATTTGAATAGTATTTACCTAACATTTAGTTTTGGAGTAAATTCTGCTCTTAACATAATCAAACAATAGGATAAACCTTTGTAAATAAAATGCCAGTGGTGATACCTTTTCTTGGGATCTCTGATGTAAGTGTCTATTAGCAAACTGTACATCTCTGAGTGAACATTCTCGATGAGAATTTGAAAGCCATAAAAACAGCGAGCTTCTGGAACCTGCACCTCCTGACTAAATCGCTCCACCTATGAAAATAAAGGAAACAAATATATCCAATTCTGTGGGCTCTCATTAAACACTATAAATCAGAATCTAGACATCAAAATTATCAATTAGAAATTGCCTGTCATGCCACAAACAGATCAGAAAGACCTTATGGATGATTTTAAACAGTACTGCTTACTCATCAACCCTCTACAATAAATTAGTTGCATAATGTACTGTTAAGCACTTAAATGAATTGTCCTGTTAGGTGGAGAAACAGATTATATTGCCAAATAAATTGCAGAACATCTAACAAAAAATATTATACTTTATAGAATTGACCTTATGTCATTTTGTTTTTCTAACAGCAGACAGCAAAACTACTGAAGCCCCTTCCAGTTCATGATGAAAGTTCGAATCTCTCTCTTTTCTTTAAGAAGAAAGTATGCCCCTGGCCAACCACAACACAGGTTTAAAGACGGGGAGCACAATCCAGAGGACTGTTACAGAGCTTCAGAAGGGTTTCTAAGGTGCAGGTTCTCTATTAGGATAGTTCTCTATTTCATCTCTAAGGGTGAAAATCAAACTCACATTTATGCATTTTAAGTAATTTTGATTGGTACTATATGCTTGATTTAATGATATTTTGCTGGTCAAACAATAGAAATGCATAAGCCATTTCCTGTGACACTTCATCAGAAAAACATATTCAAGCAATAAGCTTCATCTAGTTTGTTTCCTAGGCATAAGTTTTTAGGTTCAGTCTAATTATCCTACTGCCATTATCATCATTTAACTGCTAAATGGAAACAAAAGTTAAAAAAAACAAAAATCTTACCAAATTTTCATTTACAATTCCATCACTGGCTGCAAAAAAGGCTAAGATGTGAGAAATAAAATACTTCTCATCTGATTTAAGCTTGTTCCAGTGAGGGAGATCCTTTGATAAGTCAACCTAAAACAAAAAGGTTTTCAAATTTTTCACTTGAAGTTAAATTCTTCCCAAAACGTCTGGAAAACTTTTAAAGTTAAGGAGGGACATTGCATTAGCAGTAAAATGTTCAAAAAGGAGAAAATGTTAACATCACTGCTACAGATTGAATGTATGTATTCACCCCCAACCCTAATTTCTGTGTTGTAAACTAATTTCCAAGACAATGGCGTTTGGAGGTGGAGTCTTTGGGTGATTAGGTCAAGAGAGTGGACACCCAAAGAACTCCACCGCCCTGTCTGCCATGTGAAGATACTGTCAGAAGACAGCTGTCTAGAAACCAGGAAGCAAGCAAGCCCTTCCCAGATAGCAAAGCTGCTGGCACCTTGATCTTAGAATTCCCAGCCTCCAGAACTATGAGAAATTTCTGTTGTTGATAAGCATCCAGTCTAGGGTATTATTTACTGCAGCCTCCACCAAGACAATTACAAAGGAACACAATAAAATACAAAGATTATAAAGGAATCTATCTTCTGGTAAATTGAAAAGCTGGCAAAATGTACTTTCAGAATACTAAAATTAACATAATCTATTTTCATCACAAAAAAGAAATGGTAATTATGTATTGAGATACAGGTGTTAGTTAATGCTATGGTGGTAATCATTTTTTGCAATATATGTACTGTACATAACTGTATCAAATCAATACGTTGTACACCTAAAACTCACAATGTTGTATATCAATAATATCAATAAAGCCAGGAGAGCCCTGGCTGGTGTGGCTCAGTGGATTGAGCTCAGGCCTGCGAAGCAAAAGGTTATCGGTTCAATTCCCAGTCAGGGCACATGCCTGGGTTGCAGGCCAGGTCCCCAGCAGGGGGTGTGAGAGAGGCATCCACACATTAATGTTTCTTTCCCTCCCTTTCTCCTCCCTCCCCCTCTGTCTAAAAATAAATAAATAAAATATTTAATAAATATAAAATAAAATGAAGCTGGAGGGAACATAATCTAGTGGCACAAATGAGGAAAGGGCAAGAGGCAGAAGAGAGACTAGACACTGGTCAAGGAGGAACTAAGGTGAATGAACGAATGATTTTCAGCAACCACTGCTTTAACATTTTAAACAAAAATTACCTAACACTATTAGTGTTAAGCAGTTAAGCAGTTATAGCTGCTACTTTACTGCAGGCTAATATACTTTCATATCCAGAAGTAATGCCAGGCAGGTAACAAACCTGGGTTTTAAAGGAACTTATAGGTATGTCGTCCTCCGAGAATAGAATTGTTTTTGAAAATGGTTAGTAAAACCAGTCCTTGGAATTAACAGAGAGATGAGCTCTAGAATTTGGTGGAATCTACAATTCAAAATGGTCTTTAAATGTATCTTGTAAATGTCACTTCATTTCTGGAAGATCTCTTAAGTGTTTCACAGTAACCTCATGAACATTGAAATGTGTAACTCTCCTTTGCCCTTCTTTTATTTATCCTACAAAATACGATAAATAAATCTTAAACAAAACCAAATCTCTCTGACCACTCTAAAAAGGACTGGTTCATTCTTTTAATCATTTGTGTTCTTTTCTAAAATCCTTTCCCTCACTACTTTATCCTTTCAGTGTTTACTGAGCAACTCTTCCCAAACTTAAGGAGTTCGTGACTTGGGGTGTTGTGGTAAAGAATGAGAAGTGGCTGTCATCAGGTATTTTTACTTCCTTGCAATATGTAAAGAAGACAGGGGGTTCATATCCTAAGCTCTGTCTCTTAAAAGGGAGGCTCAGTCATTGCTTATACACACTGTTTGGTTAATTATGCATTGATATCTCCTTTGCAGTTGGCTATACTGATCACGTTGGGTATACTTACCATGTAGGTACCTGTCAAGCTCATCCTCTTTACAGATGTATCTGCAAAATATTGTGCTACCTTTCACATTTAGTATGAATAGCATTTAGTAAGAACTGCTCAGTCCTAGGCAACACTACCACATTCTAAACACCATGCTGCGTGTTGGGTATGCAATGGGGCAGGAAGGGGGAAATATCTGTATATATCTTTTAAAATATGCAAGCTAAAAATCAGGTCCTATATTATTTAGAGCTCAACTAAGGTTCAACTGAAAGATGTCTTCCTGGTTTTTAGGTAATTATACTCCTGATATTAAATGTTAATATTACAATATGTTCACTCTTACATATTAAACTAATCTCTTCAAACACTCAGCTTTCACAAGGTCCTATAAATTTTATTTATACTACATTGGTTATTTTCCATTCTCAACATAAACATTTCTATCCAGCTTTATCCTATTTTAGTAAATTCTCCAATTTACTATGTAAATATTGATTCTAAACTACTAGTTAACAGAATTCCCTAGGTAGCTTTAAAAAAAAAAAAAAACAAAAAACCCCAGCCCTGGCTGGTGTGGCTCAGCGGATGGAGCACCAGCCTGCAAACCAAAGGGCCACCAGTTTGATTCCCAGTCGGGGTGTGTGCCTGGGTTGTGGGCCAGGGCCCCAGTAGGGGTCATGGAAGAGGCAATCACACACTGATGTTTCTTCTTTTTCTGACTCCCTTTCTCGAAAAATAAATTATCTTTAAAAAAATAAAAATACAAAAACAAACCCCAGAACTTTGTCTTTTGAATCAAAGTTCCTGATGACCGGCCACATTTAAGAATAAAACTAAACCACTCATAAAACAATGTCTAGAGTTGATAAATTGTAACTGAATTTATTTAAATGAAAAATACGTGAAACTAAATGTGTTTGGCCTCCCTTCAAAATATGTATTTGAATCTTCCTATAAACTGCCTACAAAATACATATCAACCTGTATATTACAGGGTGGTTTACAATTGTTCACATGGAAAATAATATAATAATTAATAAGAATACAATAAACCCTGTGTTTCATGTACTCACAACTGTAAACCTACTTTTGCCCCACCCTGTGTAATTTTTCAAAGTAGTGTTTCTTAGTCATAATATAACATATATTACATTTACTAAAAGATACATATAATTTTCAAATGAATTTCAAGAAAACCAAATGTCACAAGTGCCTTTTTAATATGATAAATGAAAAAGTCATCTGTACACTCCCTTTATTCTCTTAACTACATCTAACAAAAACTTTTCTAAAAACCACAGGTGCCCTGCCTGGTGTGGCTCAGTGGATTGAGCTCCAGCCTGCAAAATGAAAGGTCTCCACTTCGATTACCAATCAGGGCACATGCCTGGGTTGCAGGAGAGGTTCCCAGTTGGGGGTATGAGAGAGGCAACTGATAGATGTTTCTCTTGCATATCCATGTTTCTCTCCCTCTTTCTCCCTCCCTTACCCTCTCTCAAAAATAAATAAACAAAATCTAAAAAAAACCCAGACAGCTAGTGACAGTCAAGTGTGCCAAGCACTATGACCCAATTTGAAAATGCTGGGGTTTGGTTTGGTTTTGCTCTATATGTCAAATACAACAAAGATGTTAACAATATAACAATAAAATATAATGAAGTTGGGTAAGTGGGTAAAATTTGTAATAGAAGCCTCAAAAATTTGTGTTTCTGATTTCTAGTGCAAATTTCCCCCATTCTGGGTAAAATAATAACTTACATTTATTTGGTGCTTCTAAGCGCCAAGTAACATTCTAAATATGGCCTTAATCTCGTTGACAATATTTAGCTCATCAATCCTCATAACAACCCAATGAATTGGTACTATTAGCTCAATATACCGATGAGGTTACATGGACAGGTTAATTAAGCAACTTCTGCAGTTCCACGGTTAGTAAGTGGCAGGCCCAGGATTTGCACCTAGGCAGCTCCTCCAGAGCCTGTATTCTTAACAGCAGGCATTTACATGTACAGAATCAATCTTAAGGAAAAAATGGATAGACATATAGGCCCTAATATGTCTACCTAGACAGACAGACAGACAGATAGCTAGATGGATGGATGGATGGATAGATACACGCATACACAGAGAGTGAGAGTGCTACGCAGGTATCATCCATCATGTTAAAAAATGACAACAATGGCTATCTGTGTGTTCAGTGAGACTACAGAGCAACAACTAACATGACAAATGTCCTTACCAAACCAGCAAGTACTTTCTCATTTGTTGAGTTAAAGTCATTTCCTAGGTGGAAAATGCCACACGAACAGAAAGCATTCTCTAGATGTCCTGTCTATTGGGGCAGCAGTGCCAGGTCTGATGTGGCTAAGGGCAGGGCCAGCCTGGGAGGAGCTCAGAAGTGGGAGCACTGTCCAGTGGTCAAACGTTTCATGCAACAGCTCCTTCTGCACAATCTCAATTGAAGGTAGGGTCCCTAAGGCTTTCACTTTCACTTTATGACTATAGCTGCAATTTTACTTATTCTACTGACAATAAGTAAAGATCAGTTTCATTTAGTCACGGCAAATAAAAAGTCTGTTTAAAAACGGAAAATGTCTGTTTAAAAATAGAAAATGCCCTAAAATACATTGGAAGTAAAAATCTGGCAGACTTGAGATGCCATTTTTGTGGTAGGAAACGTGTATAGACATCAATCTAAACACCAAACACTGGCAAACACTGTATTTAATCTCAGTAATTTCAAACATTCTCTCATACAAGTGATCTTATACAATGTATCTAGCAATATAAGTTAAAGTTCTTTAATGTCCTGTAACAGAAAATGTGAGCACTGCACTACAGAGCATGACTGCTGATGAAGGTGATGCCACTGACCTCTTCTGCTGTCCAGAAGGACGCCTGTGCCTGTTTATACATCTTCCAAATGTCAGGGTACTGGATAGGAAAGATGACAAATCGGCGAGAACTCTTCCTTAGGAGTGGTTCTTCACTTGACTTTGCTTCATTCTCGCTGGGATCAGAAGACAACCTCTATGAAAATTAAAGTACAAACACCCATTTTATGTAGACATTTCCTCTTTATTCATAACTGAACACATTGGGGTGATTAGGGAAACGGCACAGGTCTGGGAGCCAGCCAGTCTGCTTGCGTCCTCACTCTCATCTGCTAGCTGGTTAACAGTGTTTGGTGAGTTGTGTAACTCAGTTTCCAAATCAATAAAATAGCATCTACCTCACTAGTGATCATCAAATTAATTTTGATGACTAGAAGTGCTTTAAACAGAACCTGGCACATAATAAACACTCAACAAATTATTGTAATTAATGCTGCTTTTAGGATAAGCACAAAATTCAACCCATAAATGTCACAGTGGGAAAATTTCTAAGTTTATGAATAAAAAGTCCCCTTTGTTCCTCTCTCAGAGACAGAATGCTGGCACAAATAAGCTACTGTTAAAACCTTTTATTCTTTTTAGTTTAATGTTTTCTTTTCTAATCTTAACTGAAATATAGTAATACTTATCTGAAAACTCCATACCAACAGAGCCTTTGTTTCTCTAAAGCTGACCATATACCAATTTGTTATACTAGTTACATGTTAACATTACTGTCTTTGGTCTCACTGTGGGCTGCCTCAAAGCTTTGAGGAATAAAGTGAGAAACATACACATACATACTACTTGGAAACATCCAGGGTATTCTCACAGGGTACAGTGCCTTTTCTTTTTTTTTTAAATAGTCAGCAAGAGCATCAGAAGAATTACAAGTGCATGAGAATGAGGATATACAAAGTATATACAAACAGACTAAAGCATGTAAATCAAGGTTATTTGGGTTTCATTGTGTTCCTGCATCCTTATCATTGCCTCTACCAATCCTCATGCTAATGTGGATGAAGCTAAGAGGCAAGGCCAGATGAGAGAAAGGCCCACGATCAAAGCCTGAGGCCACACAAACACAGGGGCTTATACATTTCACACATGCTATCTTATTTGGTAACTGCTTATATTGAAGGCATGAGCCTCCCCAGCTACAGCACTTAAGCTGCAGAGTGTAGAAACTAGTTTTTATTTATTGTGATGTTCCCAGAGTACTGTGTCAAGCACATCGTCAATAAGCATTAGCTAAGCAAGTGAATGGGCTGCTAATTTCTTTTTATCCTGGGCTCAGATTACTGGCTGCTGTTAGCATTTTTAATTAACATGAGGCCCCAATCCATCAGTGAGATAATCTAATGACCACTCAAATCAAGTTTTCTCTGAGTGCAAAAGTTTAACTGGAATCAACTCCCCTCACCAACACAAGCCACAACAAGAATAAAAAGTTGAAAACATAAGTCTTTAAAAAGTTGATTTGGTTGATAAAAAAGACAATGGGTTCAATTTCAAGATGTCCAGTCCAGAGCTGAAAATACAATGCTATGGTAGGCAGAGGCACTGTCTCCACTCCCTCCCTAAAGATGCCATCAGTAGTCACCAAAGGGAGGGCGGCGGTTACCCAGAGACATCTTGCAGCAGTAGCAGCAGCAGCAGCAACAGCAGCAGCAGCAGGACTCAGGACGAAGCTAGAGAAAGGGCTGATGGAAGAATGGCAGCCAGCTGAGATTAAAACTGACTGAAGTGTGTGTAAAACAAAGGCAGAAATGATCTGATTTGGCTAAAGTAAAGGGTCAACAGATGAGACAGAGAGGAATTTGGAACAGGATCCACCCCCGGATATGAAACTAAGGGGTTAGGAACTGTATGAGCCAAAGATTTTCAAACATCTGGGGGGCTGGGAGGCTCCTACTCTAATTCACCACACTTGCTCCCAACCCCCAGGTGCGGGCATTCACTATACGGCACGATCTGAAAACCATTTCTATGGAGAGTCACGGAAAGTTCCCGATTAGCAATTGATATGAACAGGGATGGCATAAGGAAGATTAATCAGATATCCATGAATTAGAAAAGAGAAAAACAACCTAGATTTTGGTAGTAACTATGGTGTCCAGTTAGAGATGGAAAGGACAACCTGAATTAAGATATGGCAGTTAGCATGAAAAAGCTGCTTAAGCCCTGACTGGTGTAGCTCAGTGGATTGAGCACGGGCCTGCAAACCAAAGGATCGCAGTTCAATTCCCAGTCAGGGCACATGCCTGGGTTGCAGGCCAGTTCCCCGAAGGGGATGCATGAGAGGGAACCACACATTGGTATTTCTCTCCCTCTCTCCTTCCCTTCCCCTCTAAAGATAAATAAATACAATCTTAAAAAAAAAAAAAGCTGCTTGAACAGGACTTTGCCAGTCTGAGGAGTTGGGCATTTTTTGGTGGGAATTGAAACCCTTTCGGCAGTTTTTATTCGGACGGAGTGACACAGAGGCACCAGTTTAACGATGGATTGATTGGGCAGTGGTGAACAGGACAGGTGAGCAAGTAAGACTGAAGGTAGAAAGACAACTAAGTGGCAGCCGCACAGCTATGAAGTGAGGAGGATCTAAAAGTTTCACTGAGGCACTTCTTGGCAACATTCCGCTGTCTCTTCCACAACAGTGCTGCTAGTTCCCACCTGCCTCAGTTTCTGGTCACCTGGTCTCCAGAGGTGCCTGGACATGCTAGCGCACCCACCTAAGACAAGATTCTCTAGCTCGTGCTTACCTGGCCCTGACCTACAATGGCATTCTACTAGGCCCTTCTCTTCCATGCACCCAAATTCCACCTGCTTTCATTTGCCTTCACCTTTCTTCTACTGCTCTGGTGAAGCAGAATATTTAGATACTGTCATGGTTATACACTGGTTGTAGATTATCATTTTCATTTTCATTCTTCTATTCCCATCAAATCTGACAAAACAAATGGAATATTGGTCCAGGAGCAAGAACTTGGTTTCAAACTTTGTTCCATTACTGAGTAGTGTGGTCTTGGGCACATCACTTAACCTGTGCTTGCCTGAATTTATTCACTTTAAAAAGAGACTATCAATTAGATAGTTAGCTTTGAGAAATGAATGAAAGCTATGGGCCCCTTTCTTAGGAGAGTCACACCTACACATGAAAAGTCTTCAAACTTCAGGAGATTTATAAACCTCTTCCCAAGCCCGTTTATAAACCTTTTAAGGCAGTGTTCTGCAAATATGTGTGCCAGGGTGACCTGAAGTGCTTGTTAAAAATGCAGTCCCAGACCCATCTCAAGAGATTTTGATTCTCTATCAAAATTGAGGGTGTAGGCCCAATAATTTACATTCCTTACAAAGTACTCCAGGTGATTCTGATGCAGGTGGCCCATGAGGCACCATCACATCTAAAGAAACAAAGTATCTTAAGCCATCCTTGGCATCGGAACAGATGCTCACTCAAGTTGATTCTAGACCTAAAGTTCTGCCTCTGTCTTCGTGGGTGTGTATCACTGAGGTAGGAGTAATAAAAGTTAACTTCCAGGCCTTGCATCTGAATGACCACTGGGGCCATTACCACAAAAGGAAAAATCTGACTTGTCTCATTCAAGTGGAGAAATCAGTACTAAAGGTATTTGTTTCAATATGGAAAGAAAAAGTTGGAGGAATGCTAGCAATTTGTTAATTAGTTACTAAATGTTCACAAAATCAAAATAAAATAAAATCACAAATCAGGAATCTACAACTTCCTAAAGAAATGTAGGGTTAAGCATGTCTCTGTGGAATGAAACTATTAAATCAAAGAAACCACATAGTAACGGATTCAAAGGACAAATAGTTTAGTATTCGGAAAATAACAAAGTATGAAAATTATGGAGCAACAATTTGAACTACCCTACAACACTCCAGTCTAATAAATCCTGGTTTCTTTACTGTTAGGTACTTTCATTAATACAGAAGCAGAGAGGATGAATATGTTAACTTAGGTTTTATGAAGCATCCAGAAGTTCCGTAGTACTTTACATAAGTATTTCACTTAATCCTCTGAGCGTGGTATCACTTCCACTGTATAAAAGCAGAAAGTGACACCCCGAAGATTCACAACTAGTTACGTAATCTGGCATGAGCAAAACTGGCCTCCTGAACTGGTTGTTTTGATTGTTATGAAGATTTTCCGTAGCCCTTCTACGGATCGCCTCCACCCCACCGGTGTGTCAATTTCCACCGGCGTCATCCAGTTCCTTCGAACCACCCCAGACATAACATGCATTTCCCCACTTAAGTCCACCAGCCGTCGTACCTTGCCTCAGTTTCCAGGGCCGGGGCTCCAGAAAAGGGAAGGATGGGAGGAGAGTCAAAGAGGGAGTGCGCCTCGCCCCGGCCTGAAGCCTCAGAGCGTTGCCTTCGGCCCCGGTGCAGAGCAGTGGAGCAGAAACCCGGCTCCCTCCTCACCCGTCCCGGGGAACGGCCTCTTGGGCGTTTGAAACCAGGCTCTGGCCAGGGATCCAGACCGGGCCCGCACGAGGTTTCCAACGGCAAGGGGGAAATTTTCCTATAGCGGTCGTGCACCTTGCAAGTCCCCGCCGCAACCTGCAATCTAGAAGCAAAAGCGGCAGCAACGTTTACCTCCTCCAGCTCCGGCCTGGCCTCTTCCGGCCTCTCGGGCTCGCCCATCGCGCAGACTCCGCCAGAGCTACGGGAGCTGAGGGAATCAGGCGCCACAGGCCACCTCCAAGTAGGACTGGACCCAGGTGGCCCGTACGGCTGCAGAATACGCCCCGACCCGCAGCGGCAGAGGCCCCTCCCACGCCGGCCGGCCCCGCCTCGCCTCGCTGCACCGCCCCTGCTTTCTCGTCTGCCCAGTGAGGGACTCTCGCTGCGTAGGCCTGGTCCTGCCTTCCCTGCCTCAGGGACTCGCCCACTCCAGCTGGCCCCGCCCCACTCTTTTGCTCCGGCCCCGCCTCCTTCCTACCCAGGGAGGACTCACCGGGTGTGCCCGGGCTATACCACCTCAGAGGCCCGCCTCCCTGGCTGGCCCCGCCCCATCCTCTGCGCCCGCCCCGACTCCCGCCTGCGCTCCTGCTGGGGAGCTCCGCGGAGCCCGCCGGGCCTCGACTCCCCGCTTGCGGCCCGAGGTAGGTTCGGCCCCGCCTTCCTTGGCAACTTCGGGCTCCACTGCCCTGGTACGGACCAGAGGTGCCTGTCACGCCAGGTCACCTCTGCAGGTCGCGATTCACCCGCAGCTCTCGCGGTGCCCCAGGAGCACGGTAAGTCGTGCTAACTCGGCCTGTCCCGAGAGACGGCCCGGTGGCGGTAGGACCATATTCCGGATAAGATGATAAGGAGAAAGCGCTATCCTTGTGCGAAGTGGTGGGGGGAAGCCACACTCTTGGGGGGAAAAACCTGCGGCGCCGCCAGCAAATGAAGGAGGAGGGAACGCTGCTCTGTTTTGTATTTACGCGTCCAACGAGAAGGGGTCCAGGGGCAAGTGTGCTTGTGCGCGGAGTAGGTGGGGCGTAAGAGTGAGAAGGGAAAGTGACTCAATTTAGGAAAAAAAATTTGAAAGCTCTGAAATTGTTTCAACAGACTGAGCTTTTCGTAATGTTGATTGAGCTCTTACAAAGTGTCAGGCGCCATCCTAAGCACCCTATATAAATTAAGTCATTTAGTTGCGAATACATCTCTGAAGTAGAGATAGCAAGGTCCCTCATGTTGCAGGTGAAGAAGCTGAGGCTTAGGATAGATAAGATTACCCACCTAGAAAGCAGTCGACTGCACAGCCTCCTTGCCAAGTGCTCTTTACAAGGCCAGAAGTTAAAGCCATGGAGGGAGGAAATTCTCCCCTGTAACAGCAGCAGGCAGTGGCTACTGATGGTCACAATAATTTGGTTGAATTACCAAGACCCATCTCTCAGGGGAACTATCTAAAGAAAAGTACAGCAGAAGGAAAAAATAGTTTGATCTAAAATGAGGTGAAAGAGATTTGTTTAGGTAGCTTGAAGCTGAACTATTAAGCCTTGAACAGCATGCACCTGTTTTGTGGATACCTGTGTGAAGTGGGGTAAATAGGATAGAAAATTCAGCTTTGAAAATAACTGAAAGCTCTTTTCTGAAACCTGCCTTAGAGGAGGGGATGAGAGTTATCCTTTCTGGGGCAACTACCAGGGGTCAAGTGTGGAGGAACATTTTTACCTTTAAATAAATTTTATTAAAATAACCTTTAAATAAATAATAAGTTATATGAGAAAACTGAGTTTTAAAGAAGTCAGATCGTTTATCATAGGCCACATGGCAAATAAACTAAGAGCAAAAATTCTGTCATTTAATTAAAGTCATCTAATAATATGTCTATGTCAGATAACATATTTGCTATTGGAGATATGGAAATGAATGAGCTTAGTGAAAAAGAATATGAATTTTAGAACCATGGGCATGAATTTGAGCTGTCCTGTTTATTAGCTGTGTTACCTTGGACATGTTACTTGGCATCTCGATGCTGTTTCCTCATTTGTAGGATAATAATAATAATCCCTTCCCAATAAGATTGTTGTATGGATTTGATAATATATTACTTGGAAAGCACTTATTGGGGTGGGAAATTACTCTGGTAGCTTCCAAGTACACTACTAATCAGGCCATCATAGAGATCATGGAACAGAAAGGTTCAGATCAAATTGAGTTGCTTGAACTTCAGTTTGTTGTTATTTCTTCAGACCAAGGAGCAAACATAATCTGTAGCCCATAATGTCCAACAGTGGGCAGAGAGATCTCTCCTCTTTGGTTAGTTTGGGAGGGAATTGGAGTGAGTGATTAAAATAGTGGTTGTTAATGTGCCCACACTCAGCACAAGTATGAGTGGGGCTAAAGGAGTCTCCTTGCTGGGCAGGTTTTTCTGTTGGATCTGGAGAAGAGGAAACGAGGAAGATGCTGATACTCTTTCTTCCTCAAATCACTTCAACTTTCTTCTACTTGATGCAGTGGTCACAGGACCAGGGCTGCTGTAACTACAAGGGCTAGAAGCAGGAATGATTCCTAAGCAAGAAACTCTGCTTTTAAACTTGGAGTTCCCAAGGGTCTGATGGGGCAGGATGTCCCCATCTGCCAAACTGGGGCTAACAGTGAATTCCACCTGGTAGTAAAAATAGCCCTAGTTCTACACCTTTGTAACCTTACCTTATCTGAACAAGAAGTGGAAAGGACTTGCTAGACTAGTATTGCTGTCTGCAGTGTAGGCAAGCACAGTGGCAGAACCTGAGGTCCTTTCCAAAGGTGGAAAAGTTTGGGTATAAATGGAGAGAAGGAAATATAGTAGTTACGGGTAAAGGAATGAATAAATGGCTATGTAATTAGGGATATCTCATATTACATTACCATACTGAAAGAGGCTCAGACAGACCAAGAGATGATAGTTCCACCCTGGCCAGGTGGCTCAGTTGGTTGGAGCATCATCATCCCGTACACCAAAAGGTTGCAGGTTCAATTCCCAGTTAGGGCACATATGTAGGCTACAGGTTTGATCCGTAGTCAGGGCACATAAGGGAGGCAGCCAGTTGATGTTTCTCTCTCATCAATGTCTCTCCTCACCTGAAGTCAATAAACATATCCTCAAGTGAGGATTTTTTTTTTTGGGGGGGGGGGGGAGGTACTGACTAGTGTGGTTCAGTTGGTTGAGCATCATCCTGAAAGTGAAAAGTGGCCAGTTCAATTTCTAGTCAGGGAGCATGCCTGAGTTGCAGATTCAGTCCCCAGTGGGGGAGGCAACTGATCAGTTTTTCTTTCATATTGATGTTTCTCACCCTCTCTTCCCTTCTCTCTAAAAATAAAAAAAAACTAAATCTTTAAAAAAAAAAACACTTAAAAAATGGTAGTTCCTTTGCTCAGTTACACCAGATGCAGTATGAAGCCATGCACCGCTGATTCTTCCCCTGCTTTTGGAACCTGACACAATCAAATGGAAGCCTGCAAATCTGAGTGGCCTCGCCCTGGGAGACACTTTCAGTGATGGACTGCATAGCTGTGGACTGAATGGGATTCTAGTAATTCGCTTTTTTTTTTTTTTTTTTACCTTTATGATTGTTTTGCCGTAGGTATTTGTGTTCAAAGACCAGGGGTAGACTGTGATTTATAATAAATATTTATGTGGTCTTTTCCGTTTATGACACAGAGCTTTTAAAACCCTTGGAGTTTCCTAAGTGATAAAAATGATAAAGGTGTCCCTTGTTAATGAGGTGACTTTTGGACTGCACCCAAGGATAGGGGCTGGTTGCCAAGGATGCCAGGAGACAATAGGGTTGGAACTTGAGGGCTAACCCACCCCACAGCCAGGGAGGAGAGAGGGGCTGGAGGTTGAACCAATCGCCAATGGCCATCGACTTCGATCATGCCTATGTAATGAAGTTCTGTAAAAACTCCAAAGGTCAGGGTTCTAAGAGCTTCCAGGTCGGTGAACAGTTGAGATTCCAGGAGAGTGGCATACTTGGAGAACATGGAAGCTCCTCCTTTCCCTACACTTACCACTCATCTGGCTCTTCCTAAGTTGTATCTTTCTAATAAACTGGTGATCTAATAAGTAAAATGTTTCTTTGAGGTTGTGAACCACTCTAGCAAATTAACCAAACCCAAGGAAGGAGTCATGGGAACCGCTGGTACAAAACATTGATGTATGTAGCCTGTCAGATGTACAGGTAACAAGCTGTGCTTGCAGTGGGCATCTGGAGTGTGGTCCTATGGGACTGAGCCCTTTACCTGTGGAAGTTGATACTGTCTTCAGGTAGTGTCAGAACTGAGGTGAATTGTAGGACACCCAGCTGGTGTCACAGCATTGCCTGATGGTATGAACACTCACCCCCACCCCAGATATTAGAATTGAGTGATTAGAACCTTCAGTGACCAACTCACTTGCTTATAATCATACCTTCCACAAAACTGCGTAGCCTGATACTTAGGAATGCAAGCTCCAGAATGCCTGGAGCCGTGCCTCACTTCACACTTACTAGCTGTGTAGCCTTGAGCACATTGTTTAACCTGTGTCTAGCTTCCTATTCAAGGGGTTGGTAATAGGCTTTATCTCATAGAACAAAATGAAATATAATAAATGTAAAGCCCTTGACAAAGTACTTGGCACGTAAGTACTAACAAAGGTTAGTAATTAAGAGAAACTTCATGTTACAGTCATAATAGTCCAGTATATATATATAAGAGGTAAGATACTTTCCTTATAGTTAACCTATCTTGACATGAATAAAGTCACACTTTAATTTCTACATTAATCAAATGAGGTGCAGAAAAGAATTATCTGTATGTTCATGCCTACTTACTTAGGTTAATGTAAATATTGAAAATATTTCCAAAAAGGAAAATACTCCCTATCACTGTTCAGGCAGTTTATTGGAGGCACTTCTAACCAGCCATTTATCAGGAGGAAGAACCTAACTCAGGACAAGGTGATTAACAGAAGTACTTTCCTGCAAGTTGTAAGGAGGAACGATTTGGCTCTTGGGAGCTTACCAAGAGGGGAATTTATATTCATAAATAAAAAGTAAGGTTCTTTGGGTAGTGTTTCAGAATCACCTGGAGTCCTGTTTAAGAATAAAGACTTCTATCCTCCATTTAAGATTCACTGAACGTGGGCGTGACTGAGATACACGTTAACATGTCCCACAAGAGAACCCCATGCCTACAGTCACATGAGAACTGCCGCAGGGGAAGAGATCTCAGTTTGCGATTAGACCTAGAAATTGCTACCTTTTAAACTTACAAAAATAGTATCTTTAGAAATGTTTAGAGCAAATACTAAATAGTGAAATCATACTCTTTAAAAGCCCTCTCAAGCCTGCCCGTAAGTCATTATGGAGTCTTTGATATTTAGATTGATGTAAGAAAAGAGTAAAAGCAGCAAAACTATGGAAACCCTCAGTAAAGTTCATTCTTGGTCTTCTCTTCCTAAATTTGTTTTCAAGTCTATTAGATTTAATCACTGAACAAGACCAAAAGAGAACTTTATTTTACATGACTTTATTTTACATTTAGAACCATTTTATGCTTTACTTAAAAAAAAATTCATTCTGCTTTTAATATTCCTAAAAGCATTTTAACCAAAAATCTTGATTTAGGAAGACTTGAGACATTTTGCATTATTTTAAATATTTTCATTCTCTCAGTAATTATTAAAAATAAGTTCACAATTAGGGTTTCAAATGTCCTATTCATATCTAGTTTTTCTCATTTCATATTTTATCAACCCCATCATGTGCATACAGAAGGTAATATATAAATTTTATCTATTTCAGATACATCAATGATCAGCTCTTAATCTAACTACTATTTCATTTACTCAGAAATAGCATTTAGACATAAAAACCAATGTCTTACTTTGTAAAATTACCTTTGGTTAATTTACACAAATCTAACACAGCATGTTGTGTTTTAAGTTAATACAATGAGTTTCACTATCATTTTAGTTTTTAATATTTACTATGTCAGCAGGGCTGAGAATATCATATGGTTCAGTCTTCTGAAGGAAGTTATATAATAAAAGTGTAGTGCCTTTGAACATGAAAAACATCCTGAAGGCCAGGAGTCCTATGAAGGAACTGAAAGGTAGGAGAGATTCCAAAGAATTTTTCTCCTCATTTTCAACCTATAAAGTGAATAGTTTAAATCACTTTATTAAAGACTTCATGAAGAAAAGCGTTCCTTATTATGCCATCCATTTATGCTACTAAAACCACAGAATTTGAGAGATATTGGTCCTAGGCTACATAATTAATGGGTCATCAAAAAGGAACCTCTCAGTTATTAAGTAACTATTAAGTGAGTTAACTTCCTATGCCAAGTAAGGGTCCCAAGGTCACTTCCCCCATCTGTAAAAAGAAAAGGTGGCCTGGCCAGTGCCGTTCAGGATTCTCTGCTAACTGTAAAATGTGGACTGGTTTTCTTGTTTTTTTTTTTAGTCCATGTGTATATAAACTTTTAGTTCTTCAAATCAAAAAATTTTATGCACATAACCGTGTCCATGTATTGCCCTTAGTTTAAAAATGTACAACTACATAAATAAAAACTATTGTTTCTTCAGTATTACTTGACATTTCTTCTGTAATTTATTTAAAAAAAGTAACAAGATACTTAAAAAAGGCTAGATACAAAAGTAGTGAAGCTGCTCACGAACATTTAAAATTTTCCAAAATGTATCTTCAATAATCATGATCTTATAAAACATTTTACAGTTATCAGAAAGTGCCCAGGCTGAGTTTACATAACTGAAATACCTTAGTACAAATGTCTAAGTTAGAACTGAAGTGCAGTAACCTCCTGGCTGACCTCTTGTTGAAATAGGGATACAAAGGAAAAAAAAGTTGATTGTGATCAAGTATTGTGCATTGGCCCCATCATATGTACAAAAAAGTGCCCTCACTCAAATGAACAATTACATGCAAAATATTAGTGATATCATTTAATATCCTAAAGCTCAATGCAGCCAAAATAAACCGCAATAAGTGGTTTTTATAGGTAAAAGTGATTTTATCTCTAAGATCTGAATGTCCAGAACTTTTTTACAAGTTCCATATACATGATACACAATTGCAGCCAACCACAAATTAATTAAACACCATAAAAAAGTTAAAATGAAAACACAGAACATACTTAATTTTTTATTTTGAAATTTCCTATTCCCTCTATACAAGAACCTTTGCTGAAACACTTTCCACAAAGGCAGCAGTGAATTTTCAGAACATTTTACATTTTCCCCCTCAGCAAAAAGATAAATCACAGTGTAAATTATGTTGTTCTGCTGTCATCTTTGGCTGGGGTGCGACCCAGAAGTTGTTGACTAGCAAACCATTATGGTCAAATGTTGCTAGTGCTCCTCAGGCCTTTATGCTACAAACTCAGCAAGGAATGTTTGCACTTAATCTCTGTAAGGTACCTCCAGGGGGTGTGACAGCATTGACTTCCATAAACTTTTATAGACAAATGGAAAAAAATCTACAAAATTAGCTAGTAATATTACACAGCAGTACACACTTTTTATACTCTACACAAAACCAAAATTCTTGGTTTTAATGGCGAGTAGCAATTTCTGTTTGAGAATCTGTTTAGAGGAATAGAGTGGGACGTAAAGTCGAGAAATGCACGTATTTGCAGTAGGAAGATGCTGGTCATCTGGTGGCCTTATTGTGATTGAGGGCATCGGCTGAAATCCTTCCTCACTGGCTGGCAACGATGGGCTCGATGTCCAAAAGTAAACCTAAACAGGAATATAATAATTATAGTTTTGGCTTTCAACAGATTAACATTCAACCCTTAATTGTGGCAATATACACACAGAGCCCCATTCTTGAGTTAAAACCTACAAAAGGGTATTAAAATATTTTGACCTGGGTTCTAAAGTTACTTCTCCATACTGAAAACGAAAGGTTTGGGGGGGGGGGGGGGGGGGGACCAGAAGAGGAGAAAGTGCCAGGTGTGTGGAAAAGGAGCTGTGTTTCAGGCACTCAGCTTCTCAGATGCACCATGAGGCTGTTGGACCAAATGTTCTCTCAGGTCCTTTTCAATGGCTAAACTGCATGGAGAATCCTTTAATGGAAAAAATACACAAAGTCTTCCAAAAATTCATTCAGGTTATCAAAAAAGGTTAAGAAACTCATGCAAGTTATCAAATTTATTTTGCATTTTATCTACTAGCAAAACAACCCAGTATTTTCAGTGCTACATTGTGATACAGAATAACTTTATAATAGTAATCTGTACATCAAAATCCATGTAATAAGCCACGGTAACATTGAGTTTTACTACACCTACTTTGTGTGACGTAAGAGGAATGTTAACTTCTACTTTAATTTTTACTTACATATGACAACCAAGGATATGCTTTCCTGTAATGTTTATATAGTTTATTTTTATTAATATATACCATTCCACATTGACTCATACATCTACACCTGTATACCATTCTTTAGTGATAATTAAATACAGTGCCTATCTCTTAAGGTAAAGCTTTTAAAATCTAATGCATTTATAGTGCAAAATTAAACACAAATACAGGGTCCGGCACAAATAATGCCCTCCTTTATTACAAAATCTTTTGTTACAAAATCATAAGCATGGAATTCTGTAACGTTCACAATATCACAAGCACACCACATGACATTTTAGGTGAAATGTTCAAATAAAAACTATAAATTATTACACCTATATTATTACCCTACCAACCTCACTCAAGCAGGCCTTACTTGTGGCTGGACCCTGCATATTCCATATCCCAGAGTGACTAGGAAATCTAAATGAACTAATCTGCTATTTCCTGAGGCATAGTTTTATGAGAAATACCAGTAACTCTAGAAACGCTATAATTTGCAGGACTAATAATTCAAGGGAGAACAGTTGGGGAAACCCTGTTGTATTCTTATATCCCTCAGTACTTCCCCTCAAACACATCAGGACAAAGCCAACAATATGTGAAGGAAAGGGAAGCGGAGAGAGAAAGGACACCTTGATATACGGCTTGAGTCCCTGGAATAGATTTCATACAGCCATTTAAAAAGTGAAACTCACAAATTAAAGCTATTGATTGGAAATATTGAGGCCTTTAGAGAGAGAGATTGTATCTTTCTGTCTCAAGATTGAAGACTTAGCATATTTCTCTTCCGGGAAAGCAGAAAACTGAAAACTAGGGAATAGATAAAAATCTTTTTTTTTTTTTTTTAGATATTTATACCTTAGAATTCATACCAGATAGCCAACCATTTCTATTTGTTTCTGGTAGATCTTACAGAGTATATTGCCTGTTACAGGGAAAGAAGGTTCCCAAATTCAAAGACTGACTGCAAGTGGTATAACCCTAGGCTATTTAGGTGCTCCTGAAAGCAACGAGGACAGATATGGTATTAGCACAGGTAAGGTAGAGACTTTACGGTCCACAAGATGGGAAAGCCAAGTTATATGGACCCAATTATACAGAATTTACCTACAGAACAATCTAAATGGAAATCACCAGGACTGCTGAACAAACTGAAATATTAGTGAAGAAATATTGGAGGGCTTGGTGGGGGGTACACACATGTAAAGATTAAGGAGTACTAAAAGCAGGACCCTCTCCCCTCCCAAAAATAAGTTACGGCCTGAACTGAAGGTCAATGGGAAACTGCAAGATTGTGCTTTCCTGCACAAGGCTTTCCCCCTCTCAAATAAAATGGGATGTATCTAGAATGGGATCATTTTTATATATCGCATCAATAATCTAGTTTAGATTACTGAGAACTAAGGCTAGTTCAGTAAGGGAAAAGTTCCTCAAATCTTTACAAGAATGTCTAGTGGAGACTTCCATTTCAAGATTGATGGACAAGTTATTGGTTATGGATATACTCCAGGTTGGACATATTCCATTGCCTTTATGACAGACTTTTTTCACTGTGATGAAAGTTAACATCTAATTTCAGCTTCTAAGTTAGTAATAATAGATTCAAATCATAGGTTTAATATCCACACATCACAAGCTACTCTACTGCTAGTGTACAGATAGCAATCAAGATACTATACTATTCAGAAATTTTGCAAAGGCTTGCTACTAGTCAAAAAGATGAAAGATATAGAAGGAACAGCCAACATATGTAGGCACTACAGGGGAAAAAACAGGTCTCAACAATAAGCTGGTATTAATCTTCTGGGAATGACAATGCATATTAATGCCTGAGATGTATTTATTTCACTTTGCTTACAGCTTTATTAATACTTCAGCTGTGGTAGAGTAGAAAAGAAAAAATGCCTGTTATTTCTGACCTTCTATAGTTTCTTTCACCAAAATTCAAATAACCATTACAAACTTAGAAAAGGCTGTCATACACAATTATTTTAAAATTTTATATTTTCTTCTACAAGTTTATGAACTTAACTTACAAGATCTTGCCGCTCTGTCATGCTCATCTTTTCTACTATTGACCAGAACCAACGCTTGAACTGTAAGAGCTTCTCAGCATTTTCTCCTAAGATTGAAGAACATAAATTCAATATACTGTGTCACTAGTTATATTTTTAGAGTATTTCTTATTATAAAAATGTATGTATATAATTAAAATGTTATTTAGATTTAATTTTCAATACAGAAATTTAGGACCATTTGCATAATGTAAAACCTCTGTTGCTTATTAGTCAATCCTGACTCAAGATAACCAAGAAAAATGAACCTTTAGTCTCAAAACTGATAATCACATGACTTTAATCCCATCTGAAAGTCAGGATTCTTCTCATGATCTTAAGCCAGTACTTTCTCAAATTTTAATGAGTTTACAAACCACTTGGGGATCTTTTTAAAATGCAGATTCTCATTCACAAGGTCTATGGGGAGGAGTGGGGAAAAGAAACCAGAAATTTTGCATTTCTAGAAAATTTCAGATGCTGCTGCTGATCTGAGGATTATACCCAGAATATCTTTAGAAATGTTCTTTCCCCTCCTAGCTTTTTGACTTGTAAATGAGACAAATTCTTACCTCAAAAGTATTGAAAACTGTATGAAAAAGTAGCACAAAAACTATTATACAATGACATATATACTACCAAGCATGAAGAAAAAAACAAAAATGTATCCAAATTTAACTTACTATAATTTGGCTGAATTTGTTTGCTAAATATGAAAAATAAAAGGGTAAAAAATGGCACCTTCAATGTATGCAGTAGTCTTGGGCTATAGGTATAATCCTCTCCTAATGAATTTCTTGGAACTTCCAGTGTCTCACTGTACAATCACAGCTGATTCCTAGACTACAGTCTATTTCTTTCTTTGGAAAGAAAGAGCTGCAGCAAACAAGCACTGAAGGTAAATGTTATTATTCTAGGGAGGTTATCACCACCTCTGTTTTCTCTTTTTAGGTTCTCCGGGTGTTTGAATGCTACTATGTTTTTGTGTAAGTGTGCTTTGGGTCCAGTTCCGCAAAGCAAATACCATGCAGTCAAATTCTTTAGAGAGTTTGAGAGACATGAGTCAGGAAAGTTCAATGGAATTGTAGCATGAATTGTTTTTTCTTATTAGTATATAAAATCCTTTTCACACAGTTGCTCACTACAAAGAATTTTTATTTTTACAAACCACATATTCTTTAAAATCCAGAAAAACTAAGCAATAAAAGCCTCATGCTAAGCCATCGTCATTCAATCATGTTAAAAAAACAAAACTTTTAAGCATCTGTGTAATACAGCATTTCCATATAAACATATCTAAAAACATATACACATTCCCTATAAACATATCTAAAAAGAAGAAACTCAGAATATGCTGACTGACCAAACTATCTATGTAACTTATTCCTTAAATAAGTATTTCAAAACTTTCATACCTGATTCATCATTGAAAGAGGTAAAACTGATCAGCATTTGCACATTAACTTCACCACAGCCATTTACCAAAAGCCTAAAATCTTCTGCTGTTAAATCTTCTAATGAGTTTTTTGGAAGCACATCCAGTAGACCTTTCCTCATTGCCTAGAAAATTTCCAAAAGTATCCCTTTATTATTATTCGTACTTTTCCATGTGACCTTTATTGTTCTTAAAGCCCAGTATCTAATTTTAGCAGCTTCTCTCTAAAAATACTAGTTCTCCTTTTAAACCAGAAACAAAAATATTAAGTTCTGCATTTTTAATTTCTTATTAGTAGATCCAAAAGAGAGGCAAAGGGAGGGGTAATCAATAAGCTTCATTTCTAAGGTGAAAAGTAGTATTACATAGCATTCATTAACTGAAATAAACTTTTAAATTGTGTTAACAAAGAGGGTAGTCATTAAATAAACAAGAATAGCTTCATCTGTCAAATGTGCTATCCTGCCAACATCCTAGGATAGGTCTTATAAGGACAAAGCAAACTTCCCCGACACAAACCCAAAATCTAGAAGCTTAGTGAGAAATAATTACCATGTGCCAAGAACTGATCTAAGCACCTTATTCATTTAATCCTATCCTCATTTTTCAGAGGAGGGAAGCAAGGCACAAAGAACTAAGTAGTTTGCTCATGTCACACCTCAGTGAGGGCGCAGCAGCCATGACTGGAACCCTGACAGCAGGGCTCCAGAGCCTGCACAATTATTCCCAGCATAAGGATCAGAAACATCTGATCCTGCCAGTCCTAATCTACATACACAAACATTTTCCCTAGAAGGGGAAAGTGTTAATGTAGCAAGCTTGATTGGCCCTTGGCTGGTATCCGAGAACTTGGTTTCTGGAATATTGCCTACATGACTATCTAATGTGGCTTTTTGGAATGTCTCCGGCAAGGAACCCTGCTGTACAAGTTGCCCAGACTATTTGCGCATACAGTGTGATTCAGGATGAACACGTGCTTCCCTCTGGGAGTCTGATTTTCGGTAATCGTGGCTGGTTGTGAGGGCAGGAGGAATATACTTATGGGACTGGCCTCCAGTTCAAAACACTAGACTGACTCCTAAGCAGGCTTTCCTAAGCAAAAGTACTGCATGTGTTGCTCTAAATCACTGCTAAAGGAAGAAGTGTGTTCTTTGTGACAACCCATGCCCAGCGAGAGAACAAGGGAAGCCTGCACCCCTTGCTGAGAGTCCTTTTGCTATAATAAGCCATAACCATGAGCACAAATGCCTTTGAGTTCTAGGAGTCCATCCAGTAAGTCAACGAAAGTAAAGAGTGGTCATGGATCCCAAAACAGTCATTTCAGTCCCACGAGCATTCTTTCCAAACTTTTGCCCACAAAATTAAGTTTCTGATGATCACATGTTTTTTCCAAGTAGTTTCACCAAAAGAAAGTGAGTAATGGGCTTGGATTTAGGTGTAATTTACATTATAAATAAATTCACTTTGGTTTAAAAATTTTGACCTTTTATAGGCAAGCTGAATATACCATGAACTAGTCTGCCACGCAGGACAACACATACAGCCTCTTCAGGTCAAGTAACCATTTTTAGAAAGCACTTACGTGTAATGGCTGTTCTGCAACTACCAACATTCTGTGCTCTGCGTATTTCCGCACGTATTCATACACATTCTGGGGGGTCACTGGTATATTTACACCATTAGGAATAAGTTCAACCTGTGAAAAATTTAGCAGTGCCATTTAAAAACCTTGCTTAACAGTTCATAAAACAATTTCCTAATTTTTTAAGCCTAAAGACAATTCTGTATCTGGCAAGTATCTAAAAGATACAAAACCTTTTGGCCTAAATACAAAAAACTCTTCTGATTCTCAATCTCTGTTTTCTTGTCTGTTTCTCTCCGCTGCCCCCTCTCTCAGTTCCTGTTAATCTCCTAGGTTTTTTTTCTCTGTATTTGTGTATGTCCCTTTCTTTCTTGGCTCCTATCTAAATTGTTTCTACATAAGACAAACACCACAAACTAACCAAATTCTCTTGCCAGAATCAGAAAACTACATAATGCTTTACCTGTCCTCCACCCTCTTCTTTACACAGGTCAATTGCAAATGCCAGATCCATTGCTGAGAAAACAGCATCAGCATCTGAACTCTGAGAAGCAAGGATAAGTTGCCGCAAACTCTCATACATCACAGGGTCAAAAAAAGCAAAATCATGCCAATTGACCTAAGAAAGTAATCATATGAAAATTATGAAAGAAGTATCTTTACTGGATTCATTAGTAAATTGAAATCTATGATAAAGAATAATTTGAAGATATAATGATGAAAAATAATCTTCCACTATATACAACTGATTTAAAGAAGAAACATTTAATAAATCTTTGGTTCTGATAGCACATTTAATTTTTAAAGTATAAAAAGTATTCGAATATTTTTTCAAAATATTTCAAGAATAGTTTGAAAAATTCAAAACCAAAGTGTAATTTTTTTTAAGTTCCAAAATAATAACACATTTGCAAAAACCAGCACTAATTATTAAAGAATGATTATGCTGAGCAAGTAGTCCTAAAGTAAATATGCATCCTGTTAATCTTGACAATAATTATAAAATATAAATTACTAATTCAGGATAACTCTGATGCTAAAAGAAATTCAATAACTTGCTGAAGATCAGGTTATTGGGTTAAACTTGTAATCTATTTAAATCCATGATCTTTTCCATAAACCTTGTAACCTTGTTAAAGGCTAGACATAGCAATGCTTGTATGTTGCTAAACTTTAATTCCAGTTCTTCTTTGCACAAGAACATTTTATAGCTAGACTACTTTTAAGAATTCAATAGAGCCCCAGCTGGTGTGACTCAGTGGACTGAGCACTGGCCTGCAAACCAAGGAGCTGCCAGTTCCATTCCCAGTCAGGGCACATGCCTGGGTTGTGGGCCAGATTCCCAGTTGGGGGCATATGAGAGGCAATCACACAATGATGTTTCTCTCCTTCTCTTTCTCCCTCCTTTCCCCTCTGTCTAAAGATAAATAAATAAAATCTTAAAAAAAAAAATTTGCCCGACTGGTGTGGCTCAGCGGATTGAGTGCAGGCCTGTGAACCAAAGGGCCACTGGTTCGATTCCCAGTTGGGGCACTGCCTGGGTTGCAGGTCAGGTCCCCAGTGGGGGGCACGGGAGAGGCAACCACACGTTGATGTTTCTGTTCCTCTCCTCTTTCCCTTCCCATCTCTCTAAAAATAAATAAATAAAATCTTTAAAAAATTAAATTAAATTTAAAAACTTCAGTAGGGTCGATCTATGGCCATACAAGCCTGAATGCGCCCCATCTCATCTGATCTCTGAAGCTAAGAATTCAATAGGGTCAGAGTTTGTGTTTTTTTTTTTTTTTTTAAAGAATAATATATTTATCATAGTACAACATTGCTATATTAATAGAAAATAATAATGGGTTTGATTAAATAAAATGCTTGAAAATGATTTACAGTGGCTACAATGCTTTAAAATTAATATTAAAATAATGTTATAAATAGCATGCTAGTATATATTATTTTACAAAAGATAATTTTTGCAATTCTAAAAGCAGTTTGGTTCCTTAAAATCACTTACTTTTCTACCAAGCAACACTTTAATCACATGTCTGTTCAATGTGATAGGGCATAGTTCATTCTGTAACAGACATAGTCCAAGAATCCTAAAGGCAAAAACAAAAATATTTAAATTCAAAAACGATTCTAGAACATGCATAACCCCTTACATAGATATACAATATACATAATTTTGAGAAACTTTCTATAGCCTCATTTCTAATCAGTATGGATTTGAATATATACTTATTTTTAAAACTAATGTATTTTACAAAGTCTAATTAACTGAAATTTTTAAAAACTTGAAATATAAGATTAAGGGTATTTTACCTGCCAATGTTTCGGAAACAATTCAACCTTGCTTCTGTGTTTTTGCCCGGTCGCGGAGTGTAAAACCCTCGTTTCCCGGGTTGGTGGAACAAAGGGGCGTTGTCATCGCCATCATCAGTGTCATCTAGGTCCATGTCCACCACACTCCGACTGGAGCCGTGACGCTTTCGGTTTTCCTAACAACAGTATCAGAATTTGAGTCCCAAGATTAATTTCAAAAACAAAACATATGAACTAGTCATTCAAAGTAAAGTCTGGTAAGTAGGCCAACATTCATACTTAAATGTATGTGTATAACACACTAAAGGCACACTTTGTAATTCATCCTTTGAGAACTGTGATGTACAAAGCTTGTGCCACGCCAGGTCTGTAAATTCTGTTTACATAAATTAAATCACTTAATGAAACTCTGGTGGCTCCTTCCAACTTAATTCCTGAAGGATATTTTCACTGGACATAGAATTCTGGGTTGATAATTCTTAAAACGTTTTTAGGATGATGTTCCATCGTCTTCTGCATCACAGTTTTTGATGAGAAATCCAGTCTTTCAAATCACTGTTAATCTCCATTGTAAGGCACTGCTGACTCTTTGGTTTTACAAAAGCAGTTTGACTATAATGCATCTGGATATGGTTCTCCTTGTTTATCCCGTTTACAGTTCACTAACCTTCTTCAACTGATAAGTCTGTCTTGCATCAAATTGGGGAAGTTTCAGCTATTATTTCTTCAAATATTTTTTCTATCACAAGCTCTCTTTTCTGGGTACTCCAATGACATGAATAGTTAATCATTTGTGGCCCCCAAAGAAGCTGTTTAAAATCTCTGTTTTTCAGAATGGGTAATTTCTAACTCTCTTCAAGCTGACACTTTGCTGTCATTTTCATTCTGTTACTGACCCATCCAGTGCCTTTTTTTTCCAGACAGTGTACTTTTAATTCTGAAATTTTCTTTTCATTTTCTTACAACGTTTCTATTTCTCTGCTTAGAACTTCTCTATCTTGTTATTCCTTGGTGTTTTTGATAATTCTAACAACTGGGTCATCACAACGTTAGCTCCTACTGGTTCTTTCCCTGGGAAAACTGGGCAGTGTTTCCTGGTTCTTTGCATGTTGAGCAATTCTGGAGTGTATCCTGGACTTTGAATATTAAGTTGTGAAAGTTGGGGTCTTGTTAGGGAATGTTGACATTTTGGCTTCAGTAGGCAATCAAGCAGGTTAGCTTCAGACTGGAAGTGTTACCTTCTGTGTGCAGTGGTTCTAACACCAATTAAGTTCCCAAAGCCTTTTACGACTGTACTGTTTAGGGCCTCTTCTGCATATTCACCTCTTCAGGTCGTCTTGGACTCAGACAGTGGTTTATACTACAGGTTAGCTCTCAAAGCCTTTGCTCTACCTTGCTGCTGAGATGGAGTAACAGTGATCAGCTTTACTCTCACCTCCTTGAAACAATGCCATACCAACTGTTTTTCAAGTTTTTATTTCCCTCTCCAATCTGGGTGCTACTATTTACTTTTCAGGATCCCCAGGCAATTCTATTTTGTCTTTTGTCCGGAGTTTTTAGAGTAAGCAGTGAAAGAGGTAAGATACTGGGTTTGCTCCATCTTGGATGAAATGAAGTTCTCAGGTAGCTTAAGAAGGAAATGCACCATGCACTAAAGAGCCTTTCTAACTGCCATACTGTACGTCACATTCCGCTGCTGCTTTGACACTCAGCACTTCTTTGAGGAATAAGCTCTAGGATTCCATATTGCCTCTCCTTCTCTGCTATTAATTCATTCATGACATCTCCAAATTAAAGCTTAATTCAGGCTGTGCTCAAATGGAGGCAGCCAGTGAGTAGTGTTACACTGAGCCCTAATTAAAACCAATCTTATTACCTGAATGTGTAGATGACATCTTTGTTTTTTTCCTACTATAACCAAGCATTTTATTTATAAAGGCATAATTTCTTCATAAATATGGCTTTCCTCCCTTTCTGTAATTCAGGTAACTCATTACTAGTACATGTGCAAAATATTTCTTACCTGTACCTTTTCTGAGGAATCTAATAATCCAAGATCCAGGATACTGTCAGCTCCATTTTCCCTAAAAACAAATAAAAAGCCTTTCACATTCCAGGTAACTGAAACTTCTCAAATTTAGTGCAGAAAAAAACATTTGAATTCAAATTTGTAAGAATGTATAAATACACTTAAGATTTCAAGTAAATTAATATCTGGGGCACTTACTAGTCTTAAGGCAGAGAAGTCAGTAATACATACAAAAAAGCACTAGACGTTCCATCTATGATTCAAGATAATGAACTAAAAGTCTGAGACAAAATAAACGTGGTCTTCACAGAGTTGCTGAAACTTACGCTTGGGGGAGCATTGTGAAGAGCAGGGAATGTTCAGAAAGCAATTACAATAGGAATTAAATTTTTTTTAATTTTATTCCTTTTGTGTTGTATTTTTTCCATTAACATCATATCCCTCTTATGCCACCCCCAGCAATCACCACTCTGCTGTCCGTGGGTCCTTCCTTCCTTTTTGCTTGACCCCTCCACCCCACCCCTCCTCCACAGCTGTCCGCCTGCTCTCTATCTATGAATCTCTCTCTTTTTTGCTTGTTAGTTCAGTTTGTTCATTAGATGGCATTAAGTTCTTTAGTGTATTATTCCAGAATATTAGTAACTTTACTGTTCACTCCATAAAATTAGGTGAAGAAGGCAGTTACATACTAAATTAGCAAACCTTACATATATTTACAAAAACTCTTGTATATTCTCTCAACTTCTTCTATAATAGTCTGAGCTGTATCAGCGTGCTAATACCTCCAGAGACACAAAGAGGATACAATAGTACACAAAGTCTAGAAGAAAAATAGTAATAGCAAAGAAAATAAACTTCTAGCAATAGTCTTTGGCTTGGTCCACTCAAAGTCTCTGGGACAGGGAAGTGACTATTAGTTCCAGTGCTCAGCCTATCTGCTTTCTACCTATAAGCTAAGAGATTATCATCTAAAATAACGAACACCTCAAAGCCTCAAACTATCAGAGTAGCCCCAGGACAGAAGGCATACCTTCCTAATGTCATTTGTCAGCTTGGAAGAAGAAGGGTAAGTAATATATGTTACACATTTAAAATAAAACTTTTTCACTGAAACAAATATATGATATAATGGGAAAGCAAAATCTTGCATGGATTAAGATAAATCAGGAAGCCTAAATGAAGTTGCATGCTTTTGGCAAGAACTTAGGGATTACACCCCAATTCCTGAAGGTTTTTGTTTTCTGCCTTGAGGGGTAACCTGAGAGGTAATTTGAGATGTACTTCTTACAATTTCTAAATATCAGGTACATAAGTGACTGCTAAAACTCTTTATGATACATATGAAACTCAAATGTCTCAATCACGGATTTTAAGCCATCTCTTAAAAAGCCATTTGAAGTCTTGTGCTGTGTAGTATAAATTCTAAGATATGAAAATTCTAAGTATAAATTCTAAGATGTGGCATCCACATCCTCCTAATAAAGTAGGTGACGCCTAAATGGAAATGCCTTCCCAACTGTACACATTACCGTCCGTGTGCAATGATGAGCTCCATGGCCTCATCCACTCGTGCTCTCAGAGAATCTTCACTTGCTAGAAGGAGAAGCAACTGGGCTGGGGATAATTCCAACAACATGCCAGTGATTTTACTTGCAAATGCCTGCAAATGATGAATAAATGTTAATTGCCCCTACTCTCTGACACCTCTTGTCTAAATTAACCTTACTCCTAACCGCAAAAAAGAAAAAATGTATAAGAAACCTAGATAACTATTCAGAATTTCTGAACCAATGGAGTACTTTATTAAACTAGAAGTTCAATTACAGAGAACTTCGGTAAGGAATGAACAGTCCATGCACTAGCACAGTCTTGTTAAAGCTTATTTAATATTTGTATGGCAAGCCTTTTTGTAATGCTTTTGATATTCATGAGTAAACATACAAATACTCAATTTGCTTGTTTTTATTTCCTATCAGGGCACCAGAAACATTTCTTTCATTTAGGTTAGAAAAAAAGAGAAAGGGGTTGGAAGAAGTGAAGGAGGAAGGAGAGAGAAAAAGATGCCTACATTAAAGGCCAAGGATTTAATGAAAGAAATATAACTGGGTTTCTCAGTTTTATTAATCTTTTGCTATATATACATATAGTTATGTATAAAGACAGACAAAATTCACAACCAATTGTTTCATATTGTGAAAGAAACCTGACAGAACATTCAAAATAAAAATCTTGCAATACTTAGCAGTGAAGTACAGTATTTGCAATGTATTCTAGCTACAGGTTGATAACAGATAAAAATCTGCTTTAGAATCTAACAGTAATTTATGCATATAATTTATACAAATAAATACAATGGACAGAATTTTTTTAGCACAGGTAGAATGCCAAGGCAGCATAGGTGGGAAAACCAAACAGACTTCAAGCTATACACAGTTACCTTCCAGCAAGCAAACATGTTCCCTCCTAAGCTTCTTTCTCACCACAGTCCTCAACCACATGGCTTGCAAGGAGCTGACAACTTTCTAAAAATACCAACTTTAATTCAAAAACAAAAATGTTGCACAGCCAGTTAAGTGGCAGCTAAGTGCACTGTACATACTGGTTGCATCGCTTGTACACGGGGATAAAGTCTTTCTCCAAGTGCCTGACGATGTGCTGGCAGAGGATCAGGGTCATCACTAGGGTTCCCTTCAGAGGCTGGCCTGAAGGGTCTGGTGTCGATGGAAAGCTGTCTTCTAAAGTCTCTGAAAGAAGAACAAACCTATTATGACTTCATTTCCTCTGTCTGCAAAATGAAAATATCAGCACAACTAGTAATGAGATTAGAAAACAAGAGCATATAGGTTCGTCCAGGTATGGCACACCAAGGTGGTGAAATGCCTAAACAGATGACAGTTGGGAAACAAAGATCATCTACATTTTGTCACTTGAAAATCTACACATTCACAATGCATAGTTCAATTTGATTCTAAGGGAGTAGGCCCTTAAAATACCATAATCAAGAGCCTACCCATAATTCTTAGAGATTTTAGTCAAAAGTAAAATGCCAATCGTCCGAATAGGAGAAAAATTAAAAGATTTAAATAACATAATTGCCACATTTATAATTTTAAAACAAATGTAAGAATGTTATGAATAAAAGTTTCAAAAAATTAAGAACTTGAGAATGATAAATAACAAGCAAATATAATTCAAATGCCCTTGAGTTTTTAAAGCAGAACATTTTCATAACAGTTGGTTAGACTATTTTTAGTTATTTTATATATATGCAAATATTAACTTTCATTTTCTAAAAAATAGTCCATAATTGAGATTCTTTTATTTACAGGCCTATCTTCAACTCATCCAAAAAGGTAGAATTCAAGAAAAGTTACAAAATTATCTTACCTGTCCCGATCTCTCCGAGAACCTGCTCGCAAGCCACTACTCCTCCTCATTTCCCTTTCTCTCTCCCTTTCCCGATCCCGCTCTCCTCTGTTCCTTAATCTCTGCATTAAACCTGGAAGGAAACAGAAAAATACACTTTGTTTACATGAATGTAAATACAACTACTTTAAAGTCAATGTGAGGACAAGACCAAATGTAGTAAGACATGACAGCCTTAGCTCATCTCCCTTAGCCTCTGTGTTCGTGCCTTTCTTTCACTCTCCCTAATATATCTAGCATGTAACGGATGTTCAACTCAGTATTTGTTTAATGTATTTGTTCTTGACCAAGGTGTTCACGGAAAAAAAATGTCTCTGTTGCCTAACAAAACTTCGGGTCTTGATTCTGTACCCAACAGTCCTTTCATGGTGACACTTGTGTGATCAGTCACATATTTCACAGGTGACAAAGAAGATTCGGTTTTCGAACAGATTGCTTCTCTCAGTATTTGTTCACTCAGTATTTGCTTAATGAATTTTCCCCTTGTCATGGCATAGCTGTGGAACAATATGTAGCAACCAGGGTTATGTTACTTTCACCATAAATTATGCTGAGATTTCTTACAGCATTAGAGCCATATTTGAATCTCTTCTCTATTATTGGTACTTGGTTTTAAGACTAAAGAAAGTCAAATGGTGAAACTCGTGATGTAAGGCTGAGGTACACTCCCAAATCTTTTCACACTCAATCCTTTCTAGAGCTCATTCAGCCTGTATGGTAGTGGTTTTACAGAACACAATAAAACATAGTGGAACCTGGGCTCTTGAACTTAATCTGTTCCAGAAAACTGTTTGAGAAGCACCGAATCTTCTTTGTCACCTTCAAAATGTGTGACTGATCACACAAGTGTCACCATGAAAGGACTGTTGGGTATAGAATCAAGACCCGAAGTTTTGTTAAGACAACAGAGACATTTTTTTCTGCGAACAACTTGGTTGAGAACTGAATTGAGAACCAAAACATTTGAGAACCGAGGTTTGACTATCTATCTACAATCTAGGTAAAATACAGGATTTTCTTAGTAATTCCCTCTCTCTCAATTACTTTATTCATCAACCTACAAAACTGAAAATATTCTGCCCCTACTTTACATGAATTGCCAATTATCACCTATTTAAGGCTTTTATAATTTTCGCACACATTTTACTTCGCTAATTGTAATCCTGAAAATTAGGCAAGGGTTCTAATCCCAAAGTGTGGATCCCCAAAGGAGGTAAAGAGCTTGCACCACAATGTCAACAGAAATCTTACTATCAAAAACCAGTCTTGCTCTATTAAACAGTGGGGTTAGTGACATATCATCAACCAATTTACATTGGGTTACAGGCTCCATTATCTCATTGGGAACCAGAAGCAACTCTACAAATCATACTTTTAACAGCGCTACTCTAGAGAACAGTATTTTATTCTCAGGTATCTGTACCAATGTAACACAGGAGTGGAAAATACAGCAATCTGTTTGGTGAACATTTATATTTTCATGGATCTTATAAACTCCGCTCCCAAACCTGTAACAACTGAGATGAGAAACTCAAAATCATAAAGATTAAGGAAAATAAATGTGGCAGTAAAACAGCAAAGTGCTAATCTGTGGATCAGAGTACTTTAAACAAGATTAAATCAATACTCTAGAAAGAAAGTATATATAAAACCACAATTATTGTTGTTTCAGTCAAACAAGGAAAGATCTGTATGATTGTTACCTGTAGAGTACTTACTTGTATGAGTGCCTTTGTTGGCATTTTGGATGCAATCTAGATTTGGCAATTTTTCATTTGATAAAAATGCTTGCGCGATGGCTGTGTAAAAACTTCGTGCTACACCACTGCCCTCTCCTGGCTCATCCTTAAATGTGACTTTTACTCTGTGCACAGCCATTGGTGTTGTAGCACATCTCCGACCAAAATGATTATTAAGCTGCCTCATGGTCTGCTGAATAAGAAGATCCCGATCCCGATCGACCTATTGAAACATGTCAGAAAGTAGTGAATTCAGTGTTGGAAACTACCCTGAAAATTTTCTATGTAAAATCTGAAAATCTAATTTTAGCTTTTTCTTGACGATTTAAATAATTACAAAGTGATCTGGGTTCTCAGAAACTTATACATTCCAAATAAACAACATTCTAAAGCACATAATGTTTTATGTCTCAAAGGGCACACCTCAAGTAATCAGCTTGGGTGATAGGAGAGCTGAGTCACTGGACCCCACCAGACACTAGAGGCCACGCTACCAAGACAAGGAGCCATAGCAGCTCTACCTAACACAAACACACACACACAGGGAGGCTGCCAAAATGAGGACACAAAGAAATGTGACCCAAAAGAACAGATTAAAACTCCAGAGAAAGAACTAAACAAAATGGAGATAAGCAATCTACCAGATGCATAATTCAAAACACTGGTTATAAGGTTATTCAAGGAGCTTAGTGAGGACCTCAACAGCACAAAAAAGATCCAGTCAGAAACGAAGGACACACTAATTGAAATAAAGAACAATTTACAGGAAATCAGCTCTAGAATGGATGAAGCTGAGAATCATATCAGTGATTTGGAACATAAGGAAGCAAAAAACAACCAATTAAGAACCATAAGGAGAGTCCTGGATGGTGTGGCTCAGTGGACTGAGTGCCGGCCTGCAAACCGAAGAGTCGCTGGTTCAATTCCCAGTCAGGGCACATGCCTGGGTTTGGGCCAGGTCCCCAGTAAAGGGCGTGTGAGGGGCAACCACATATTGGTGTTTCTTGATCTCTCTAAACAATAAATAAAATCTAAAACAACAACAAAAAAAAAACCCAAGAAGAAAAAGAGTCTGAAAACCAAAGACAGTGTGCACAGGCTCTGGGACATCTTCAAGTGTTCCAACATCACAGGGGTGACAGAAGAGAAAGAGCAAGAAACTGGAAATCTGTTAGAAAAAAGAATGAAACACTTCCCTAATTTGGTGAAGGAAATAGAAATGCAAGTTCAGGAAGCACAGCGAGTCCCAAACAAGAGAGATGCAAACAAGTCCGCTCCAAGACACAAAATAATTAAAATGCCAAAGCTTAAAATGCAAAGAGAGAATCTTAAAAGCAGCAAGAGAAAAGCAGTTAGTTACCTACATGGGAGTTCCCATAAGACTGTTAGCTGATTTCTCAAAAAAAAAATTTGCAGGCTAGAAGGGATTGGCAAGAAATACTCAAAGTCATGAAAAGCTTGCTCTACCCAGCAAAGATATCATTTAGAATTGAAGGGCAGATTAAAAGCTTCCCAGACAAGAAAATACTAAAGGAGTTCATCATCACCACACTATTATATGAAATATTAAGGGACTTGTTTAAGAAAAAAATCAAAACTGTGAACAACAAAATGGCAATAATAAACACATATGTACCCATCAACAGTTCAATCTAAATATAAGTAACACACTAAGCAAACAAAGAACAGGGACAGAATCATGGATACAGGGAGCGTTTTGATGGTTGACAGAAGGGAGAGAGTTAAGAAGTACAAATAGGTAGTTACAGAATCGCCATGATGTAAGTTTACAGATGTACAGTGCCATATAGGAAATGAAGTAGTCAAAGAACTTACAAGCGTCTCATATATATAAACAAAGGGGTGGGGACTGCCCATGGGAACTGGGGGTGCTGGTAGGGGAGGGGCAAAGAGGGAAAATTTGGGACAACTGTAACAGCATAATCAATAAAATATAATTTAAAAGAAAAACAAAATGAAACAACAAAAGAAAGGCCTTGAAGGGTGGGTATTGTAAAGAAACAACAATAGGAATGGAAAGTAGGTTTCTCCAAATACATACATCTTCTTTGTGTAATTGTCCTTGCAACGCTGTAGATATTTTACATTAATCAGGGAATAAAAGAACTACAAAAAGGAAAAAGTAACCCCTAAAAACTGAAAGCAAAATGAAACAAAATGTCCTAATTTTATGGAGATAGTAGCAAAAACCACACAGATACAAATTATTTCTATTAACTTTAAAATAAAGTAACGTGACCATGTATCTCCAACTGAATACACTTGAAGGACAAAAAACTGAATCTTAAGCTATTTTCAACAATCCTTTTGTGGTAGTGTTGACCTTATGATTCTAAGACTGTTGTGTGTATGCTGTGGGATAAAAGCAAATAAGGGGTTTTATTAGCATTGTTGGGAATTTGGATATTCAGTTTGGAAGAAAGGAGATAAAGACTAAGGTGAAAATAAAACAACCTTGTGGTCCTTCATCTGCAATTTGATTGAGATTATCATAAATTGATTACCTCAATTTATGAGGTAATCATCATCATCATCTTCTTTTTTTGTAAGGAGCATTTCCTACCTCTCTCCACTAAAAAAGCCTAGAAGCAATGACCAATCTAGGAGGCAGGAGCAACCCAGATTAGATTACAAATGCAATTCCCTACTAAAATGAACAAGGGCTGCTTGAAGAAATGGCTGACCTAAGTAAGTCTGTGACAGGAAATATACTTGATGAGACATCCAAAAACTAAGAAGTTATCAAAGATTACTGGAGTCATGTCACAAGGGCTCTGGAGCCAAAAAGGAACCAGACTCCTACTAGCCAAAGAAGACACTCTCTCAGCATCAATTGGAATAGTATCCTCAACAACATGAAACACATCAAAGACATTTAAATCCATATGTTCAAAATGACATTTAAAAAATAAAAAATTAAAAAAAAAAAAACAACAACAAAAAACTCATTGATCATCCCTAGAGGATGCTCGGAAACGAACTGCCAGAGATAGCCACTACTCTAAGTTTGGTAATTACCATTTATTTTCTTTAAACTTTGAGTTATACAGCACGTATCCCTAAAGCAAGATTGTTAATTTTTGTTTTTATACTTCATGTAAATGGCATACTATACGTATAGTATAAGAAAATCTGAATACCTTTACCTCTAGTGATAAATCTCTTGACTGCTGATTTCTCAGTTTTTCCATTTCTCTACGGAATTTTGATTCTTTTACCTCAAAACCACCCAATTCGGTTAGGATCTTAAAAAAAATGCATGACACAATTATTCTCTGAAATACGTTCTTATAGACAAAGTAGAATTTAAAGTGCTGAAAATACGTACCGATCCAGGTTCTGCGCCAACATCTTCCATGAACACCCTGCCGAACAGCTCTAACGACAGGCGCCAGCGTCCCAGCAGCATGTCGTGGGAAATGACCATTCCCATGAAGCTGCACTGTGGCCTGGAGGAGGTTCAAGGCGAGAGTGCAAAGTCATTTAGCCAACTCTGAAACTTCCTGACTTTTGGCCAATGACAGTCATTTACTTGGTGTTTTAATTTTTCTGAGATTTTAAATACTTCAAACCACATCTTCTCTAGTGGAGAGCTTTCTATAGCTACTCGTTCCTCACAGGACATCTCATTCTCAGTCCACTTTTCCTTCTGTCCTTTATGTAAGTATATATACCTAGGCTGCCTCATATCTTCGTCTTTCATTTTACCTCCTCTCCTCCAAGTACAATGTCTGTCTCCATCTAGGTGACTCCCAGACGCCTCTCTACTTCACACTTCCACAATAAACCAGAATTTCCACTGCGTTGATATAATCACTCCAATGCTACTCAAAGTCAAAATGGTAAAACTGAACATGGCCTCTCACTACAATGATATTTATTGCCTCCTGATTCCTTTCAGTAGTAACATCTGCTTTCCCACTGCACGTACAATGAAACCAATTCTAATTTTTCTTCCCCCCCAGTTCCTCCAGAGGATCAAGTCCTGCAGAGCTTCTCTTCCTTTCCATGATTTTCTTACCATCCCAAAAGGCAATACTCTACTTTAGCCGCTACCCTCCCCACCCCACCCCCCCACCAACTTTACTGCTAACACAGAACTAACAGCAGCTTTCTAACTCGTCTTCCTACCTCTGGCTCTTCTCTCCGTTGATCTACCTGCTTCTACCCATTCAAACTATCTCAGCCTGAGCCAAGCTGTCCCTAGGACACTTGGGCCACCCAGTCCACAATTCTTCCTTGCCTTTTATGGGTTTTAGATCATGTATAGTGCACAGAATTTCCTAAACCAGCTTTAATTCCTCCTAAGCAAAAATATAATCTGATATTATGTAAGCAAAAAACAGAGCATGAAGCAGATACTTTACAAATCATTTGGTGATGAGTCATATTGAGCCACAGTGTATACTGGCAAATTTTTATTGGCAAAGCGAAGAATCTACCTCTTCAAAGAGAATTACCAACTATGGATCTGGCAAAGCAGCCTAAGTGAGCGTGACAGTCACAAATCTAGAAACCTCTTTCTAGTTATTCTGATGCCCCCCCAGCTGAGCTGCTGATAACAAATCTATGATCGGCTATCTAACAGATACACACACAATCAACTTTAACTTAGCACTAAACATTAAAAACATGGTGGTGTTAGAATATCCTCAATAGTAAGGAGAAAATTATAATGCCAATCAACGACAACATAGTCACAAAAAGCCCCCCAAACCCGTATTTATTATTTAAATATCTGCTTATAACATATGAGAACACAAAAATAACATTTAATTTTATTATATACAACTAAAATAAAATTATAAAATATCTAAATAAAAATTCTTACAATTATATAATAACCTAAAAGTAATACAACAGAAAAACTATCCTCATTTAACAATACCTGAAAGATGTAAGAGGCGGCCCTTCGCTCTCAGTCAGCCCTATTTCAGCCAGTAAACTGCTTTTCAGCTGCGCAGCAAGATCATGAGCAGATGGCCCTGGTTTTGAACTCTCGGCTTCTTCTGGCACTATGTTCTGTTCTTCCCCTTCCTTTTTTTGCCGATTTTGCATGTTCATTACATTTTTCAAATTGGCAGCATAGGACATTTTAGTTGGAAGAACCTATGAATTTTTACACTTAAAAGTTACACACTTTTAAAAACTGACCACCAATTCCAGTGCATTTACTACAGCAGCCAACAAGAACTTTTCAAAGAATCTTTGTAATATCTGTGTTTAGTTAAGTCTCTTTTGCACTTTCAAGCTTTCCTTTTATCATTTAGATAATAAAATATTCTATTCCACTAAATTTCTTCTATCCCTGCCCTTAAGCATGTTATTAATTTTTCACTGGAGAAACTACCGGTAAAGTATAATTTTAGGCTCTCAAATCAGACTGTTATCTAAAACCTAGATCTTTTATTTAACTAGCTATATAACAGTAGACATTCCCACCTGAAATTTATGAAATCTTCCCCAAATCTCAATTTATTACCCACCAAATGAGGAAAACAATATTTTCTACCCAACATGACTATAAAGACTGAGGCAGTGCCCAGGAAAGAGAATTATTCAATAATTAATGCTGTTATTTATTTGCATTCCAGACACACAAAAAAGTATAAAAGCTAATATCATGCATGCTCATATATATAAAATGTGTACTTTTATATATATGCATATAAACACGTTTTCAAGAGCATCACAACAATCAACTCTGTCAAGTAGGGAGAGCACGTAACGAAACTACCGTTTTACAGATGAAGCAACCTGACATAGTGAGGTCATCTCAAAACAGGCTAATGAAACACTGGAATTCCTTTTATTGTCATAAAACAGGAATTTCTGGTACTTCCATTATTTGGGAAATATAATATTCTGAATTAATGCATTTCCAAAAACCTGGATGCTGGGGACGAGTGCTCATTCATAAATACTGTATTACAAAGGTTTTTACTATCTTACCTCAAGGCAGTTTCTATCCACTGTAACCTCCATCAAGCATTTCCCACTACTGGCAGATGACGAATAAAGACCCTGACTTGGACGGCCAAAAAGATCCTCTTTTCTAGCATTTGGCTGGAATTTTAGCAGAAATATTCTAGTTACATTGAACACTTAAAAAAAATCAAGTCAATTGAAAAGAAACCTTAGGACCAGTTAGTTCATTTGAATCACCTGCAAGAGATGTGGCTGGTCAGCCAAAGGGATGGCCTCAGCCAGAGGCACTTCGAATGGATTTGGGGGTATGCACCCCAGAAATGTCATGGAGTCTGAGCGCCGGAAAAACGGGTGGTTCTGGCCAGTTTCTGCAGGAAGAGAGTCGTCATCCTTATCATTCAAAGCAGCACCTAAACATGGAGAGAGAAATATTTGGTTTTTAGACAAATCATTTAATTAATGGAAAGAATGAAACATACCTTAATCTGCTCAATCCAAAATCCTCATTACTTTATAAATTTGAATGCCACTTGAAAACCAGTTAACGGTCCAAAATTTTGATAATATTTTAAAGTGATAACTTAAAATATTAGCAGTTTAAAAGGGCTACAATAATAAATTTTAGATTATGTCTTTTTAATAACAGTAAAAACTTGCCAGAAAAATATTGGCTGTAACAAATATTGCTCCATTTTGTATTAGACAGAGTTTCCCACAGCCTCTTCTTTCTCTCTCTAGAGATTTAGATCTGAATATAGGTAGATTCCTGAGCATATTCAGGACCTGGCTCACACATGACTCCAAAAAGAGGGAACAGTCAGAGGCTGAAATTTGAGCATTGCTTAACTTGTAAGTTCTGCTTCCTCTGTAAGAAGATAAACAAGGGAACCTCTGGGCACTTATGAACCCTGACAGGAAGTCAGCACACCAACTCACGTTAAACTTTGAGCAGTGCTTAAAGTGTGCTGTGAAAACATTAGTAAACAGTGGCTGGGTTCTCAAAATCTACCAGTTAGAGGTCAGCTATCTTTTCTGGGGCTGACTAAAAGTTCTAGCTTAGAGTAAGAGTCAAGTGGACTATCTGACCCCATTTTCAAAAAATTTTAATTCCACTTGAAATAATAGCTGAAAACTACAAATAGACTACAGAAGATCCCCCAAATGTCTTGAGTTTAGAGTATTTTCTTTTTCTTGCATTAACTGTTATAGAATTTGATATTTTGGAGTTATAATTGTTATTTCTCATTTTCTTGACTAAATCTATTTTGCATCAATATTAACAAACAGTCTGGCTGGTGTGGCTCAGCGGACTGCCAGCCTGCAAGCCAAAGGGTCACTGATCTGATTCCCAGTCAGGGCCCATGCCTGGGTTGTGGGCCAGGTCCCCAGTTGGGGGTGCATAGAGGCAACCACATATTGGTGTTTCTCTTTCTCACTTTCTCCCTCCCTCCCCCTCTAAAAAATAAATAAATAAACTATTAATTAAAAAAAATTTCTATTAAAAAAATTCACATTCTGCTAAGATTTTAACGTAATACCTACATAAGAGTAAAGGTAAACCTCAAACTAAGAGAAATGTACAGGAGAAATGCAAAGATTATGCAGAAAAAACTGTTGAAAAGTTCGTAACATTCCTTTAATCATCCTTATTTATGAAGCAAATAATGCAGGAATGTATAAGGAAAGATGGACAGAAAAGGTGAGAAATGGGACATAGACAAGAAAAGAGAAATTCCCACCCAGACAGAAAATAATGAAGTTAGAAAGCTTGAAGGGGAACTACTGAGGCAGCCATTCCTTGAAGCAGACTAGCGGGTGTTCTGTGCACTAACTTTGATTGGTGTCATCATCATTTTCATGTTCTGAATCTTCATTGTCAATACCCAGTTCCAAGAGTTCGCGCGTCCTTTAAAAAGACAAACAATTCGTTTCACATGAAATATTTGTCTACTATGAACAGAAGCAAAGATGATGGGAACTACAAGTAAAAAACACTGAAAAGGTCTGTTAAGTATTCAACCAACTTCAAACACTGTGATAAAATTTCAGACTCTGAGAATGGTAGATTAACCAGCCAAATGTACTACAATTACAAAATAGACTTAAAACAGAAGTAAAAAGCTAATCACACCAAGAAACAGTGAGTGGTTACATAAATTCTAATAGAAAACATGACCCACCAGGTCAAACTATCTCAAACACAAAGCTTAACTGAATTCTCAGGTTTCCTGTTTTAAGTGAGAAGTAGCTATGGTGAAAGGCTGGATAAACTCCAGCCCACTTCCCTACACGGTATGTTCCTGCACTATTTATGTTTTGCAATGCTGTTCTCCTTACTCCAAAATCAACAATGTACTAATGAAGATCACACTAAGCAAGTAAGTATTTCTTAAACCAACCTCGTGGCAAGTATGGATACCTTTTGCGTTCCAGTTGAGGTGTGTCCAATGTTGTCTGCTGATTCATTGCTTTAATCCAGTATATAAGGGCTTGAAAAACATATGCTACATGCTTCAGTGAGCAAACATCCAGAACTGGAAGGACATCAGAATGCTCATCATTATGAGACCGCATCAGGGACAGAGCATAATTTAGGAAGTCCCCTCGAGCAGACATCATTCCTTGACGGGCAGAAAGCAATGTGGCACGTCTACAGAAATAAAAAGAAATGGAAGTGTTTACAAAAAGAACACAAACATGAAGTCTGCCACTATCACAAATATGCAAAATTAAGTACTCAGACTATATCCATAAATAAAAACCCATTAAGGCCACAGGCTCTTCTTTAGATCTTTCTTACAGAAAAGGAATTCCAGTATCCTTGGGCCAGCAGGACTCCTCCCCTAAGACAATGGTCTCAAACATTAGCATCCATCAGAATCACCTGGGGGTTTGGTAAAACAGATAGTTGGCCCCACCCCCACAGTTTCATGAGGTCTGGGGTAAGGCCCCAAAATTTGCATTTCTAATAAGCTCTTAGGCGATATATCTACAGAACAAGCTGTTGTTCTGTGAAAATATGATAAACGCCATCTGTAAGTGGACTGCGGGACTAGCCTTGCAAGCCTGGCCTGCTCGCTGGTCATGAAACAGCTAAAGAGAAACCGCTTATAGATGGGAGCTTGGACCTTAAACTGAAAAACAGCTAGTGTTTTGATCTCACACAGTTTGCATGTGAGCAAGTGTCTTTCCCCCTCCCCAGGCCCCATCCTGGGGCAGAAAACAAAACAGCTTTGTTTTCTGTACTCTCTATAACCCTGTGCTGGAAAGCCTGTGTTGCAGAAAACTTCATTGGCCAGGAACCACCAGGACACATGTTAATTCCTAACAAACCCATGTCTTTCACAGCCAGTCTTCTGGGTCACTTCTTTGGAACTGGCAAGCAGCACGCTGAGGTTTTTCTCAGGCCTCAGCTCTTTGCATAACAACATGGATGAACCTTAAAACCATCATGCTAAGTAAAGGAAGCCAGACACAAAAGACCACATATACGATTCCATCTATGTGCGATGTCCAGAACAGGCAAATCTATAGACAGAGAGGAGGAAATCAGTGGTTGCTTAGGGTTGGAAGGTAGGAGAAAATGGGAGGGATGACTGCTAATAGGCACAGAGTTTCCTGCGGACATCAAGTATTTCAAAATTAATTGTGATGGTTGTGCACAGCTCTGAATATACTCAAAACTGTGGAACTATACACTTTAAATGGGTGAATTATATCTCAATAAAGCTGTTATATTAGAGCAAGAGCAAGAGAAAAAGAACCATGTCACCAATGAAGATCTCATCAAAACTGTTCTTCAGGGTAGACTGGCCTAATGAAAACAAGGCATGTGCATGTTCATGGAGCAGGCTTCCCAGGGCAGGAAAGCTGATGCTCCAAAATCCTCTTTGCTCCAGATCTTTCTGTCAAGCGTTCAGTTTTGCATTCTCTTCCAGTTCTCGTCAAGTTCAAAAAGCAAGTATATATGTACATTCGACTTCTCTAGAATTTTCTGTTTTCCTATTATTCAGAATTGAAGTCTAAAAATCTAAAAGTAATTTCTGCTTTTTGCTCCATCCCTCAGCAAGGCCCTCAACTCCATTCACATGAGTTCAAAGCTGCTCTCTCCCCTTCCTGACCTCTACGGCCCCACTGTAGTTCAGCAACTATTACCTCTCCTGTAGGCTCCCACTGTGGTCTTGTTAAGTTTCCTAGGTAGTCTCCTGGACCCCTGCTTTCCCCCTTTGTGGTCCCCCCAGAAAGCAAGGCTGTGTAGCCTGAGCGAGAGCTAGAACCAAACCCCAGGACTCTGACTTTAGGTTCGGTACCCTTCACCGTACAGCACTGCCACTGTTTTACTGACCAATGTTCGACCAGATTCCCAGTTCTAAAAACGGTCGTTCTATAACTGAGTAGAAAACACAACAGATCCAAAAGAAATGTTCTTTATGATTCAGCAGGTAAAAAAAATGTGATTTGAAAAACCACAGAGCAGCACTGGTAATTATACAGACTTTCCCCCTCCCGAGTACAAACTACATTCATATTCAGTCATGGTCAAAATAAGTCTTTCCATGAATATATGCCTTTCAAGGGGGAGAGGTAGCAGGGTGGGGGGGGGGGCTTGGAAATGATAAGATATGGATGTAAACCAACTCCTTCAAAAATGACCACATATTTAGTATTAAATTCCTTATAGTACATTTTTTAAAAATTAGCCTGGAATTTTTTAAAAAGTAGCCTGGATTATAACTAATTTGTTTTGCTTCAGCTACACAATTTAAAAAGTAGAAACATTAGGCTTTTACTCCCTCCTTCACAACAGAGCAAGGTCTGATGTAAAAATCTTTCTAGAATACAAGGGTTCTTTCTAAACATAAACATGAATGAAGATTTTCATACCGTCTGCCTTCAAGGGTCCGTAAACTAGCCTCTTCTCGTGCGGTCATCCTCTCTCTTCGCGCTGAATTCTGAGAAGCATGAAGAGGATGATTTGGATGTCCCGGGTCACCAGCAGATGCTAATGCAGAACCATAACGTAATTGAGCTTCAGTAGAATCCATAATACTGACCATCCAGTTCCAAGTGGGTATAAGTTTTTCTTCTACATAGTTCTATGAAGACCAAACTGAAATAGTTAAAACTGTGAAAACCAAACTGAAATAGTTAAAACTACCCAAATAAAGTTAAATTTGATATACAGCAGGTCCTCAAATAATGTCAGTTCATTGTCGTGATGCTATAGGAACGTAACTCTTGTTTATATCAATTAGCCTATGGTAAAACTGGTTTCATTTTGCTTAAAGTCACAGAACCTACCCACAACATTAAGTGAGGACTTACTATAGTAGTATTATGTAAACATTTAAATATTTGAAACGTTAATTCCCATTATACTGGAATCTCATAACTGACAGCCAAAAAGTGTATCTGAGTAACTTTTCGGTGGTTTCATACCTGTAAGTTTACTGCATCTTGGTAAGTCAGTTTCACAGCTGCTGGAATCTGCGAGTACACTAGGTGATTATACTTAGGAATAAGGCCCATCAGGTCTGAGATTTGTCTGATGACAATGCTGTAAGCCCTGGCTAAACTGCTTGCAGATGTCAAGTAGCTGCTGGCGTTGCTAGCTTCCAGTGCGGCTGCTGCAGCTGCAGCACTCGTGCTGATGGTACCACTCCGGCGTAAGTTTGAAGGATCAATATAAATCAAGCCTGCTGAACTTGCTGTGAGGAAAAAAGGACAAGCACAATAAGCTAATGTCAGTGGCTAATGATGTTTCTCAAGCACTGTGTATATTTAAGGAAGCTAAAAGATCGACTGCATTTGCAAATGTGGTAACAGCAAAACTTTTTTTAAAGGCACACTAATTTAGGAAAGGGAACGATGAGGGAGACAAGAATTAATGTAATGTTCTCAACCAGAGGCAATTTTGACACTGCCCCCATGAAAGAGTGACATTTGGCAACGTATGCCAACATTTTTGGTCGTCACACCAGGGCAAGGGGCTACACTAATGGATGTAGCTAATCATCCTGCAACGCACAATTACTATAAATAATTATTTAGCCTAAGATAGTATAGGTAATATTACAAAAATTGAGAAACCCTTCTACATATAAGCTTAGGTAAATAACTTTTCATATTTGACCTCAGCAAAACAATAAAAAACTACCATGAAACTATTTGTTCTCTAGATGAACATGCACACTTTCCAGAAATACCTAGTAAGAACTCTCAGGAATACCAAGTTTTCAGACTCGCCTGCTGGCGTGGATGTGCTGGAAGGGGCCGTGCTGGCCGCCCGCTGGTGCTGGGTGTTTCGGACAGCCCACTGCATGGAGCGCGGAGCCTGGGCAGCACCGTTGGCGTGGGAGCTGTTCGTGGTTCTCTCTAACGGCTCGTCGAGCATAAAGGTCTCCTGTTCTATGTCATCACTCTGACTGCTGCTGCTGTCAGAGTCACTTGAGTCATTTGACTGTGAATCATCTTCAGAAAAGAAGGCAGGAACACTGCTTGCACCTAAATTTTTAATTTTTAAAACCAAAACCATAGTGAGTCTGTTGATATTTAAAACTACAGTGTAACCCCTCATTCAGGAAAACATATATATTAAATAGAATGGCAGGCTATATTCAACAGTCCACAAAGCACATCACTAAAATAGTTTAATTACGAAAGAACTCTTTTAAATGAACCTTAAAATACATTTAAAAAACCAGAAAAGCAAAAATTATTAAAATAATACCTTCTTTACTAACATCTCTAAGGAAATAGGATAAAGTTATAAAAAGGTTTAGTCACCCTTGTGCCTAGCATGCAGAGTACAGTTTAACAAATTCATGCTGAACACACACACAGCCTTAGCATCAGTAAGGAAGCTGCTAGGAGAAGGTGACATACCCGCTTCTGAGCCGGCAGTTGCTGCAGTGACAACACTTCTGCGCCCACTAGCATTGTCTTGATTGCTATGATTACTTTCACTGTCACTTTCTGTTTCAGCTGCTGCTAACAAGTCCAGTTCCATGTCACTCCCTAGCAGACACATTTAAACAAGAAACAAGAAGTACAAACTCACTGTGGATCCCGATTAGGTCCTATAAGCCAGAATATCATAAGGGAAGGAACTAAGGAAGAGGGGGAAGAAAGGGCAGAGAGAAGTGGTAACTACACTATAGTGAGCATAACTGCCTACTTAGCAGGAAAGGGATGCCTAGGTAAATTATGGTGTTCAGTGGATTCTTACAGAGCAATTCAAAATCTGTCCTGCAGAGCCCCATATAAAAAAGTGTCTAGCAGGAGGACTTTGGTCAGTGGGCACCGCTCTGGGCTAGGTCCACTGCTTCTGCTTTGCATGCTGGGCTTGCAAAAGGGGAAGGAAGTTAAAAATGTCTAGTCTTCATATTTCACGGTATATACACACATCAAAAACGCAAAATGATATATTTATTGTATGTCAGTTATACCACAAGAAGGCTGGTTCCAAAAAAGTCTATCATATGGCTACTGACAAGAACGGTTAAGTTGGCTGTGTAGCAAAAAAACCAAAATGACTATTAGTAAAATGAAAAAGAAAGTCACAAAACTTTCCTACACAGACATGCAGCACCTAAGACACGCACAGGAATGGGGAAGTGCAGGGGAGAACTGTAAGTGACATATGGACTGTGAGTGTATGGGTGGCACTGTGGGTCATTTTTCTTCTAATTTCCAAATGTTTCATAATATTGGTTGTAATTATTTTAATTTCTAAAAGCCTTTAAAAAACTGAAGTGGCAAACCAAAAGGTAATGAGGGAGAAGAGGATAAATTACTTTATATATATATTTATATATGTATAATACTTGTATATATGGGTAATACACACACCACATTATTTCCTAAAATTTGAAAAAGATGCTACAGACTCCCTTGGCAGAAACCATGTTGCATTATCTTTCTCACTCTATGGCAAATGGGGTTGTTCTCCGTACTAGTCTCTCCCTTCAAGCCAAGGGGTCTGGTGCACTCATACTGAGTAACTTCTCAAATGTCCTGCATACCATCTTCATCATGCTCATCGTGCTGTCCCTCAGCCTCAGCATTTTCTTCCCCGTGTTCTTCCTGTTCATCGTGATGATCCTCTTCTCCAGCCACACCTTCCACCACCTCAACCTAAACCAGAATCTTATTTATAGGCAATCAAAGCACATATAAACCCACTTCTCTGCCAAGTTCCTCCACAGCCATTAGTAAATGAAAACACAGGGATCCCTAAACAAAGGGAATCAAACTCTTCATTTGCTAGTTACAATATGCTACCAAAAATTATGTTGACCTATCTCAAACTTTATAATCATTGCCCATATGCAGAACCTCAAAATTTTAAGTATAACAATTGTGAGGAGTCTTTTTTTAAATTCATGCCATTATAAAAGATTTACCTAAAAAATACATATGCAGTATTTATTCTACTTTAAATACATTGCCAAAACTACTAAAACTGCTTTTAAAATTAAGTATCTTTTCTATTAACCCCTAAGTAAATACAAGTTTATGTTTCCAATTTCCTATTACCCAGTAAATTAAGCACTATTAAAATTTTTAAAGATATGTAGCCACAAATGAGAACATATAGCAAAAATCTGGTAACAAACACATTTAATAGTAGCAAGCTACTATTACTAAAACTTAGGAGCGACTGACTACTCCCCCCACCTTCCCTCCCAAATAAAAGCCTCTCATGTACGACCATTGAAACCGTTAAAACTACCTCTTCCACATCTGCTGAAACGATATCATCCTGCTCTTCATCTCTGCCCCGAACAGGCTGGGACTGGCTGATGCGCCTCTGCTGCGGGTTCCGGATGATGTAGGACGACTGAGACTGGCTGGAGCTGGAAGGAAAGCGTGGTCAGAAGCGCACATGGCTGCCGCGCCTCTGCCATCCAGTGTCATTCCACGGGATTTGCTTGCCAGGACGCTTTTTAAAATCCAACCAATTCTTGGAAACCAGTAACAATTAATCTAGTCTCTCAGAGAATATAAACCCCAAAGAAATTATTTTATCATATAGATTTCACTTACAAATCTCAGAATTGTTTTTCCTTTTAGTAAGTCGTTTCAAATCTGTGTTAATGTATGTACTTTTCATGAGTCCTTCCACTGAAATATTCTAAAGGGAGGTTTTCCCCTCTCCCATCGCTTTCAACATCGGCAGCCATCAACCGCCGGGACTCCCAGAGCAGCAGACATTGTTAATGAAGCGTGCTTCTTCCACACAATCACTCCTTAAGAGACCTGACACCGCTTCCCTTACCGCAGCTCAGTGACCTTTGACTTGCTTGGGTGTGAACGGGGGGAAAAGACATTAGTTGGAAAGTATGATGTTAAAACATAATTATAAATGAAAGGTGGGGAGCAAAAGAGTGTCACTTCCCTGAAAATCAGACTGAGAAACGGCCAAGAAAGGACAGATGTATCAGTTATGAAAAAAGAGAGAGAACCAGAGTGCAGTTTAACATGCAGGTGCTTGCTAAAGTACCCTGTGACCTAACGATTATCCTTTATTCGCAGATTTTAAAACATGTCTAGAAGAGGTTAAAGGGCCTTTGAATGTTTACACCACTCTGTCCTTACTACAGCTGCTGTGAAAAACAAGATCAAACCAGTTACACATGAAGAGTCATCAACTGAGACACTGCCTTCGCATATCAACGTGTGTCTCGGGCTGAAGGGGTTTAAAGGAGTCACAGTGTTCACAGAAGACAGCCTGGGGTCTAAGCAAAATAGGGGGTACATCATACAAATCCTCTCTTCCGTCCCCTTCAAATACAGGAAGCCAAACATAAATCATGATAGCGCAACAGATTTCAAGAGACCTAACCTCCTTCAGCCATGGCTGGGTGAAGAGACAGGAAAAAGGCCTCTTCAGAGAACTTCTAACTACAAGCCTGCACTCAGGCGAGTCTGGGGCTGCCATGTGTGCAACCGGGGGTGCAGGCTTCAGTGTTGGTGAATCCGGCATCTCAACTCGACCGGTACGCACCAAGCGGCAATTTCACTCTGCCGTCTAATTCTCTGCCTAATACAACAGGGGAAAGGAAAATTTCTAGATTTCTAAATATCTCTAAACTTCAACAGCTGTGGGGCCTTGTTACCTAACCTACCTGAGTCTGTTTCCTCAATTTTAAAATCAGATTGATCATGGTATCCGCTGGTTACTGGGAAGACTCAGGTAAACACCTATAATACTTAGGAAAGCTCCTAGTTCATGCCAACATCTCAGGAACAATTATATGAGGCACAGAGACAGACACAGGTTATTTAATAAGCACACAAGAGTTTTAAAAGATGGAAGGAAACAAAAAAAGCAAACTACTAAACTTAAGAATTTATACTCAATAGAGTAATAAACACCATCTATCATTCAACACAAGAGAAATTCCAGAAACTGGTCAAGTGTTTATGTTTTATTTAAAACATGCTTGGAACGTTGTTCAAATAACACCCTACACGAAGGACTAACTGTACTGTTATTATAATCAAGGACTTCTACATTACAGCAGCAGTCTGAAACATCAGCACTGCTATCTGGCAATTATGAAGTGAGGTCTCCTTCTGGAAAGACATGAGAGATTGACCTAAGAGTACACCAAGGGGAAGTGGAGTAAAGAGGAGAGCGTAAGAGTGTACAATACTTTACTAAAGAAACTAAGAAGCAGGGCAAGGTGACAAAATGTTAAAACTCAGTAGGCCCTGGATGGTGTGGCTCAGCTGGCTGGAGTGTTGTCCAGAGGATCAAAGCCTGTGAGTTTAATTCCCAGTCAGGGCACATACCCAGGTTGTAGGCTCCATCCCTGGTTGGGGTGTGTATGAGAAGGCAAACTAGTCAATGTTTCTTTCTTTCTTACCACTTCTCCCCTTCCCCCTCTCAAAAGCAATAAAAATTAAAAAAAAAAAAATTCCTCCACTGAGGATTAAAAAAAAAAATTTAATAGGAACAGGCTCATGGATACTCTTTTGAGATGAGATGATCCCAAAATCTGTTTAAAATTTTATGTTCCAAAACTAAACCAAGGGAAGGGCACAAAGAATTAACAAGGTACTATCATGTAAGTAACTGGGGGTTCCTCGCAGGGTGTAAGAATCAGGAGCATCGCAGGAGGCCAAGAGGATTTCACTAGCAGAACCTTTGGACAGTAGGGTATACCTGGCAATTCTGAGAACGTACAGCCTGATTTCTAACAATTTTCAGCAAATCCTGGAAGTACATCAGTTGACCAGGGTGCCATGGGAGAGCTTTGACAGATGAACCTGGATTCAGAGTCCAGGGCCCCCTATGGACCTAAGAATGAAGGAAGAGCTGGGCACATACACTGGCCTATGGAGTAATACGAACAGCAAGAGAGAAGATACTCAACCTCAACCCCAATGAAATTCAGGGACTAAGACTTGGCAACTGTCCAAATACTAAAGCAGGCCATCTTTAGTAACACACAGATGTTCAGAAGAGGAAGAAGGGTCATAGGTCTTAAAGATCTTTATAAAAACACTGTAACACATACATACAGTATGAAAACCAGACTTGAAAAAAACAAATAAAAAAGTTTTCTAAAGAGCTCTGGAGCCTTAGAGAGAAAGAACGCATGGACATGGACAACAGTGTGGTAACTGCGGGGGTGGGGAGGTAGAAGAGAGGGTACTGGGGTGATGAGATAAATGATGATGGAAAGAAAGGTTTTTTAATTATTAAGAAACATATCTCTAGAGCCTTGCAACTCCAAAGTGTGGCCCCTAACCTGGCAACTTTGGAATTATCTGACAGTTCATAAGAAATACAGAACCTAAGGCCCCACCTAGACCTCCAGAAACGGCCTCTGCATTTAAATAAAACCCCAAGTGATTCGCATGTACATTCAAGTCTGAGAAGCACTGTGCTAAATAAAATACACTAGAACATTTACTTTTAGGTTCCAAATATTCTGACTCAACGAGCTTACAGTCTAGTGATGGAAACTATCAAATAAATGGGAAAGATGGCCATGGCAGACGTGGCTCAGTTGGTTGGAGCATTGTCTAGTAGACCAAAAGAAAGGTCGTGGGTTCGATTCCAGTCGGAACATATAACTGGGCTGCAGGTTTGCTCCGCAGTTGGGCTGTGTACAAGAGGTATCCATTCAACGTTTCTTGCTCTCTCTCATTGATGTTTCTCTCCCTCCCTCCCTTCCTCACCCCTCTAAAATCAATAAGCATGTCCTCAGGTGAAGATAAAAAAAAGGAAAAGATGAATGAAATTTAAATAACTGTTAACTAGAAACATTTTATTACTGAGTTGTTTTAGCCCTATCCTAGTTAATATGACTGTTTTAGAGAATATTTAAAACTCATCATTCTGACTGTTATTTAAATTAGACATTATTCACCCCATTAGCCCAAGACTTTGGACACAGAAAGTTCTATCTTTTCATTCTTCAACTTGGCCTTCCAGCAGCTATCATTTAAAGGTAAGAAAGAACAGGAAGTAATGTAATCTACGAAAATCTTAAGTAATCTTTCTTATCAGATTACTTTATCAGCATAACAAATACAGTTCCTTTCCAAACCAAAATCAAAACCCCCAACTGTATGTCTGTTAAATGGTGGAGACACATGCATAATTTGTGAAGTGCCTTCCCATGTTCCAAAGTAAAACCTTTACTATTTATTATACAAATGATCATGTACATCAGCTGAATGTTTAGGGAAAGGTTCTGGTAAGCCAAACGTGACATTTCCAGAGCATGAATTAATCAGCGTTTATTATCAGGTATAAATTTACCTGCTAGACTGGTCAGATGATGGTCGTGGAGGCAGGGGCTCCACTGAAAACAGCTCCTCACTGCCCTGCATGGCGTCGATGCTGGTACTAGCCAGGGTAAAAGGCGCAGTGGGGCGTGCGATGCCCATTCTGACGGGGACGATCAGCGACTCTGCGACGTTGCACAGCTCCTCCACAGCGTAAGGCAGCAGTGCCTGGAACACTCGCTTGCATTTCCCAATTGGCTGCGGGATAAAGTTGCTGGAGCAGAGAGGACAACATTGGAATCTTTTATGAATCCTTTCATATTACGTAGTGTTATCTTTTGCACAAAAAATTTATGAAGAACACTATGAAAGTCAAAATCAAAGAGAATGACTTACTTTTTCTTTTTGGACGAAGCCATTTCCACACTAAGAATGACAAAAACTCTTGCCACTGAACGCAAAAACCTCATTGTCACAGCGATGGCCTCTTCCCGACGCCCAGGCGTGTATTTGTTTTGGAGTTCTTTCACTAGGGTACCTAGTAGAGTATCTAGAAGCTTTAAAAATTTATAATCAGTCTATTAATGCTGATACACCTTAAAAGATGTTTAGACATTATTGAAATAAAAAGTTCTAACACCTTTTCAGTCTCAAAATAAATTTAACCAAAACTTTTACAAAGTCAGTGATTAATTTGTGCCATATGCCTATCACAGTGCTTGACCTAGAAGTCTCAAGTGCCTGATTTCTTGTTTTCAGTCTCACAGTCCTATGTATAGCAATTAATACTTAGAAGGACAATACAAATATGTCAAGTCCGAGGAAGATATGTTTCATTTATTATAGCATACTTACTGAAGCAGCAAAGTAGACTTGAGTATTTACATTAATAAATTCATAATCCCATCCCTCTCACCTAACCATTATTATTACTTTCTAGTCTCATTTCTATGCATGGTCTATCATATAGGTATTAATTACAAAGACCCAATTTCATGTTATTTTATTTAAAATGTTACTTAAAATAACCCCTATTTTTAAACTGCTACATTACATTTCAGTAACTGTTATTTGATTCATCAGTCCACCATTATTGGATCCATAAAATAGTTCCATTTTTAATTTTATATTATTCTGTGACATGATTTTCTCTCTCATATCATAAATTATTTCCTGAGGACAAGTTCTGAGGGCAATGATACTTCTATGGCTCCTGACATTGCTAAGCTGTTTTCCAAAAGAGGACCAAAGGCTATGCCATCCCAACAGTGTGAGTGTTCTTTTTACCATAACCTCCAGCACTGGGTTTTGTGCCTTATATTCTCTTCTAATTCCACAGCAAAAAAGGAGTACTTAAGAGTTTGTGCTGAGTTACTATTAATTTTGAACAATTCTCTTAACATTTTTATACTGTTATGTTTTTCACACATTTCAGGAACTCATTTAGAATGAAAGGAGCTGCTGCTCTTAACTGAGACATTGAAATCATGCCCCCCCTTAAAGTACTGCTTAAATAGAGCTATGAGGATTTCTTAGTTTTAGCTAAATTGTAGGAAAACATCCTTTCCATGTGCTTGTAAATAACCGTTCAAAGGACTTACCAAGATGTCTGCTGTACACTTGACTATAAGGCAGTGAGTGAAGCAGTCCAGCCGAATTGTGCCACTTTGCTGGTTGAGGTACACTTGTTCTTCTGGCAAAAGATGGCCTATCCTACTGCTGGCACTCAGGCTGGAGGGGGAAGGAAAGAGAGAATGCACTGTGATCGCCTACACTAATATGGGAAATACATGAATCTTGAAAAAAATTAATGACTACATACGGGTCTTTATTCTCCTGTGACCCAAACATAATCATAGATTTTAACGCATTCCAGTCCTGCAGAACACGCTCCAGTGCGAGCTGGGCAAACCTTGGGGGCTCTAAATCATGATCAGGCATATCTGAATCTGACGAGAGAAAGAAATTGTGGGTAAGACAGAAATAAACATCTGCTTTTCATATGTGTCATAACTGTAAAATCTACTCACCTTCGGGATTGGCTGTTTTTCGGTTACGATCCTCCCTGATTCGAGGAGGTCGGTACTGGCAGTGCTCCACTGTCTGCCTGGCGACTGTCTGCACCAGGAAGAGTAAGAGGTGCTCTCCCCTGCAAAACAGAGCACTGCTGTGAGGGTAAGTGCGTGTTGGGGCAGGGTGGGGAGAGACCACTGAGATGTGCTGTGCTTTTTCAACCTAATTTATGTCCTAAAAAGCCCACTTGCCTGCTGTTTGGCAGGGTGACCAGATTAGTAGCAGTGAGCAGGCGATAAAGCAGATCAAGACGAGCAGATTTCTGTCCAGCAATTAGAGTTTTACATTTACATTTCTCCCAACAATCACAGTAGGCTGTCGGTGACGTCCGTTTGAGTCTAAAAAGAATTCACACACAAGCACAAAAACTTTTTAAATCAGACAAAGGTCTATATTGAAATTATGGAGGCATAACTCATTGAAACCAAACAAAAGCCTTGCTAATTTTGAAATATAAAGTGCAACTTTTTACATATACATAACAAGAAGGATTACTTAGTGGTATGAAGTCTATAAAACAACACTGAACTCTCCTGAGAAGGGGTGTGTTATAATTGACTCGGGTATAGTCATTTCCTCGGAATGTCTTCCCTATTTCCCCATAGCCCCCGTTCAGTTTAAGTGGCCTTCCTATGTACATCTAATGAACCCCCAAACCCTTATGGGCAGATGTTTCTTGCTTGTGTCCTCTGACAGGACTGTCAACTCTGTGAGGACAGGGACGATCCTGTCCACCATCACCATAGCTTCTCACACAGTGAGTGTACTTAGCAAGCAATGAAAGAATGAACATTATCACTTTTAGATGTTTAAGATGAGAAGACAAACAGCCAACATTCTTTTAATGAAAATCATAAATAAGTATCAATACAGTGCCTATAATAATTTTCCACCTGTCCTACACATAATTATTTATTTTAAACCAGAATAGATGATTTTTATAAACCAATTCCCTCAACAATTATCTAGGCATCCGTAGCAGTTACAGCTGATGTCCCTATGAGATTTGGGCACACAGCAAATGTTAGTGCTAGGGTATTTTACTGCTTCTTAAACCTGGGAGAACAAACTAGTCATGGTAAATATACTGCTGAATTGAAAGGTTATTACATTTACTTTATGACGTAAATGAAGCACAGGCTAAACATTCACTATGATTCTCTTAATGCGATTTCCTGCTACTTAAACCCTGTTATAGGGGACCTACGTCTTTGGCTGGAGCATACAGATAAAACCATCCTGTAGCTGTATCTCAAAAGATTAATCTGATCCTAGTCACAATGTATGATTACATTTCCTGTGCATATTAGCCTACTTTTATTTGAAGAACAAACATTTATCTCAAAGGAAACTTTAAACCAAGAAACATGTTTTAACACATAAACTGGCTTAAAAAGGGCAGGCTGATAAAATCTCTGCTTTCTAAATCATGAAACAAAATATGACTTGGTATAAGTTACTGTCACATGGAAATATGAACCCAAGCAGTTTATGAGTAAATGAGACCGTACTCACTTGCAATCATGACCTTTGTGACAAACCCTTGCACATTCTGTGCAACAACAGAGAGACTCCAGCAAGCCACAAGTCCGACACTCAAAAATATCCTAAATAAAAAGAGTATACTTAAAAAGTGGTATGTATGCATCATAATAATTATTTCTGGTATTTTCTACAACAATTCAATCACGACAACAGAGCAAAATTAATGTGCTCTGGAAACAAAGTCATAGAAAGGTACAGCAAATACACATTTAATGACATTAGACAAAGGCAAATCAGATATTCCCAGGAGGGCAAAAATAATTTACATCATCCGGAAAAAAAGGACTACAGTTATAAAATTTATATCAAGAGCTGTGGATTGGATTATACTACCCAGTCAAGATTTCTAATTTTCATGATATCCCATAATTTAAGTTAAGACTCAACTCCTCTGCCTCATTTATTTAGGACTTCAATAAAAATTAATTTTCTCTGGAGAATTTTATAACTCAGAGTAACATGAAATATTAGACTTGCAATCCCAAGTTATAAACTCTAACTCTAGTGATGGTCACGGGGAAAGGAAAACTGAAGACAGCATAAATACAGGGAGGTGTGCAACAGCTCACCTGGTTAATGTGCTCTGCTCCGGTCCATGTGAAACTGCAGGTGTCATTACAACATAAGACATACAAGGGAGAGTCATCAGGGTTGGTACCTGATGGGCAAACCATTCCCATAAACACATCTTCCTCTTTTTCATTGGAGGATACTTCAGCTAAAAATATTAAAGAAAGGACTTAATCACAGCCATCTACCAATTTCCTCAAATGGAAAAGCTCTAACATTTTCAGAGTATAAATCAGAAACTACCATATATTAATTTAAAGAATTGATGTACAAAGTCACCATGCAAGTAAATTCAGCCAATTCTGGTGCAAAGTAAAGCAAAATATAATTATATCATGACCACATAAGAGGACAATACAAATGCACCACACATCAGCTACCCAGTCCTTAGCTCTGAACTATGCAGTTAGGATTCAAGGCCTGGCTCTATTGAACAACGTACAGACAATAACATCAACTATTTACAACCAGTATTTTAAAGAGGATAACTACTTAAAGCTTTTAAAGAATGGATGACAGAAATGGATATTCCTTAATTCTTTCCATTAAGCATGAATTCCAAATCAAAAGAAAGAACAAGATATCTGGCCTATAATTTCTGTAAAATTTTATTACTACCACCATTTTAACTACTGGCAGCTTTTTACCAATAATCCATTTTTATTCTCAAAAGATAGGTTATTACACTGTATATTATGGAAACTTTTTGAAATTTAAGAAATTTATACCAGCTACTTTTTGATGGAAAGTTAGAAGATATAATACACTTGAAATTTTGCACACAAACAATATACACAAAATAATTATCTTGATAATTTCTAATCAACTATAACTTCCCTATACAGAAATTAAGTTTGAATAATTATGGTGTTGTGTGTACAGAATAGAATCTGCTCAGGTTAAAAAACAAGCAGAGGAACTTCCGGCCAAGATGGAGGCATAGGTGGACACACTATACCTCCTCTCACAACCAAAAATAAGAACAAAAATTTAGAAACAAAAAAATAACCTGAACAGATAGAAAACTGAATTGTATGGAAGTCCAACAACAATTCACGCAGACCAGTAAGACGGGCAGAGTCAGCAGCTAGCAGAGAGGGATCATGGCAGGACAAAACAGTAGCTAGTGGTCCTGTATACGCAGGCGGTGGTAGGCACGCAGGCGGCAGTTAGCAGGTAGGGGGAGGCAACGAGCAGACCAAGCAAGGCGCACAAGGTGGCCGACCACAGTCACATTCGCGCACAGATAAACCAGGCAAAAACAGGCAGCGAGTTAGACTGTGCAACCCAGGGCTCCAGCACCGGGAAATAAAGTCTAAAAGCACTGACTGAAAACACTTGTGGGGGCTGAAGTGCCGGGAGAGACTCCCAGCCTCACAGGAGAGTTTGCTGGAGAGACCCACAGGGTCCTAGAATGTACACAAACCCACCAACACAGAAATCAGCACCAGAATGGCCCAATTTGCTTGGGGAAAACAGTGGAAAGGACTGGAATCTGAGAGAGAGCGGAGCAAGCGCCACTGTTTCCTCCTGGACCCCGCCCCCACATACAGAGTCATAACCCAGAAACTGGGCTGCCCTGCACTGGTGAACACCTAAGGCTCCGCCCCTTACTACATAACAGCTGCGACCAGACCAAAAAAACCCCAAAAATGGCTCAAACAGGAGAACAGATCAAAGCCCCAGAGCCAATTCATCTAAGCGACCAAGAGACAGCCAACCTATCAGATGCACAGTTCAAAGTATTGGTGATCAGGATGCTCACAGAATTGGTTGATTTTGCTCACAAATTAAATGAACAAATGAAGGCTACAATAAGTAAAATGAAGGAAAACACACAGGGAACCAATAGTGATGGGAGGAAAACAGGGACTCAAATCAATGGAGTGGACCAGAAGGAAGAAAGAAACAACCAAACAGAAAAGAATGAAGAAACAAGAATTCAAAAAAATTAGGAGAGGCTTAGGAACCTCCATGACATCTTTAAACGTCCCAACATCTGAATCATAGGGGTACCGGAAGGGGAAGAAGAAGAGCAACAAGTGGAAAACTTATTTAAACAACTAATAAAGGAGAACTTCCCCAATCTGGCAAAGGAAATAGACTTCCAGGAAGTCTAGGAAGCTCAAAGAGTCCCAAAGAAGGTGGACTCAAGGAGGAACACACCAAGGTACATCATAATTACATTACCCAAGATTAAAATGAAAGAGAGAATTCTAGAAGCAGCAAGGGATAAGGGCAGAGTCACCTACAAAGGAGTTCCCATCAGACTGTCAGCTGATTTCTCAAAAGAGACCTATCAGGCAAGAAGGGACTGGAAAGAGGTATTCCAAGTCATGAAAGTCAAAGACCTACATCCGAGATTGCTCTATCCAGCAAAGCTGTTAGAATGGAAGGGAAGTTAAAGCGCTTCTTGGATAAGGTCAAGTTAAAGGAGTTCATCATCACCAAGCCCTTATTATATGAAATGTTAAAGGGACTTATCTAAGAAAAAGAAGATTAAAAAATATGACAGTAAAAAGACAGCAAACTCACAGATATTAACCACCACACCTAAAACAAAAGTGAACTAAGGAAACAACTAGACCAGGAGCAGGAACACAGAAATGGAGATCACAGGGAGGGTTAGCAACAGGGGAGTGGGAGGAGGAAGGAGGGAGAAAAGGTACAGAGAATAGGTGGCATAGATGGTAGGTAGAAAATAGACAGGGGGAGGGCAAGAATAGTGTGGGAAAAGTAGAAGCTACAGAACTTATGACACATGGACATGAACTAAAGAGGGGAATGTGGGTGGGAGAGGGTGTGCAGGGTGGAGGGGAATGATGGGGGGGAAATGGGACAACTGTAATAGCATAATCAAGAAAATATATTAAATTTTTTTAAGAAAGCAGCTCCTTTGGGGCTTGGAATCCATTACCTTTGGCGATTTTCTGGGCTGTTTCTAAGATGGTGATTGCAGCAGGATAAGCTCGGCCACTTACAGCTGACATGAATGGGGTCATCCCTCTTGCATCCCTAAAGTGATAAAAATTATACGTAAAAATATTAATTATCAGCTACTATTCCTTACTGATTGTAAAAGAAACAGATGTTCATGATAAAACAAAAATAAGTTGCTTTTTTAAAAAAATTTTTATTTGTTTATTTTTTTTGGGGGGGGAAGGGAGGGAGAAAGAGAGGGAGAGAAACATCAATGTGTGGTTGCCTCTCATGAGCCCCCTATTGGAGACCTGGCCTGCAAGCCAGGCATGTGCCCTGACTGGGAATTGATCCAGTGACCCTTTGGTTCGCAGGCTGGAGCTCAATCCACTGAGCCACACCAGCCAGGGCTAGTTACGTTTTGTTAAATAATGTCCCATCACTCAAAGAAAATTACTGGTGGTTATTTTTATTCTCTTTTTACCTCATTTAAGAAAGAAAGTCACCTCTGTTGACTCCTTATCTCCCTAAACCACATTTTCCCTTCTTAGTCTTTAGTGATACTATAGACCAGCAAGGGCTCTGGAGTCAAACTAATACTTTTTAAATGTGGGGACAGGAATGGGCCCTATTCACACAACTTTGATGAGAATTAAATAATTACTTAAAAAGCTTTTAGCGCAATGCTTGTGAAATAATACGTACCCAATAAATGTTACCTAGTATTATTATACATTTTCTCTTAAACACACACCTTCAATACTCTTTACCAAATTTCTAATCCCTCCTGGAATTTCCAAGGAGGGATTCTAACCCCACCTATCTGTGCCTCCCTCTCTCATCCACCATGACTATGATGGTAGTGCCAACACCCCTACTTGCTTACTTGACAAAAATGTACTTGGGATTTCCCAGGGCTCCCTCACATTCCATACACCTAACCACTGACATCATCCTTCTCCCTAAATCTGCTCTCTTCCTGACTTCTCTATGTCAGCCACCAATATCACTGTCCCTTGTAACTATGACAAAAACCTTGGATTCTTAGGAAATCTTCCTTCTCAACCATTTTTTTACTTTGCATCTAATCTTTTCCATTTCAACAACTCATTAGAGTTCAAGTTTATTGTAAGTAGGCATACAAAACAGCCTCAACTCTAGTCTCTACTCTTGCCTAGTTTAATCCTTTTTTCGTCCCACCATCATATTGGTATCCTGATAACCCCACTTCCATACCACTATAGTCTAAACAAAGTCATTATTCAGGAGATTCAAACCCAAAGAACAGAGGCCAAAGTGGTGGCTTTAACCTAACTTTTCAGATTCACTGGCTACCGTTCTCCTCTGACCATCCATTTTCAATTAGATGAATTACCATTTCTTAAAATATTTATACTTCTCCATTTCAATCTTGTTGCTCACTCTTCTCCCTATCCATTCCTCATGGTCCTACTCAAACTTCATCTTCATAAAGCTACCTAGTACAGAATAAATACACTTCTCCCTCCTGTTTACTCCAAAATACATGTGGGCCCTTCCTACCCCAAATTAACATCTCAGTTCTGGAAGCAAGAGACAGACCAGGGTTGGGATTCCAGCTGTGCCACTCACTAGTCTTGTAACCCTGGGCAAATTAATTAACCTCTGTATTTTCAAATGTAAAATGGGGATAATATCACCTATTCCAGACCATTACTGGTAGAATTAAAAGAGATAATACAAGTAGAGTTTGGTGCCCATAATGGCTAATTGTTATTAAAATGTTTATTGTTAAGAATTGGTAAAGAAAGGTAAAAATTATGCTGAAAGCAGAGATATAACCTATTAATGGTTAATGAGCATTTACCAGAGAATACTTATTCGAAAACTTGCATAATCTCATAATGCAATCTACAAGCCAAAAAGATTTCCATAGAAACCCTCAGAACCACCCTAGCAGTTTTAAAATACAGGTTCCAGGTCCCATCCCAGGCCTACAAAATCAGGCTTCTGGTGTAGAGCTTGGAGGAGAATCTGTATAATTGTTAAAGTTCTCCAGGTGAAAGTGATAGAACTAATTTGTGGATTCATATTTGAGAATAATAAAACACTGTGATCTTTTTAACATATACACACTCAGATCAAACTAACCTAAAATGATTTTATATTCATTTAGTGTGCACTATAGTTAATGGAGAAGGCATTTTCCACTGAAGAGAGCATAGTTAACAGAGGAAATACAATGCTGGATTCTGATAAATTATTTTGAATTCATATAAGGTTAACTGTCATACGCTGCAAGAAGATCATCTTAACTTAAAAGGAGCTAAGCTAAATTATTTTATCAAAAGCATATTAAACTTCTTACTTGGCAGAGAGGAGCTCCCGTAGATAGGGCTGCAGAACAACACTGTCACATAACAATTTTAGTATGAAATGAGCATTGGCCTTTCGATCCTTGGATTCTACTACAGATGGCTCTGTGGAAGGACCTGTAATTAAGCAGAGCCATTTGGTAACAAGACAGAGTAAAAGAATATTCTGAAATAACATACTAAATCTATTAAAGAAACCACTGGAAAAATATCTAGTATTAGTAATAAATTAGTAACTTCATGAAAGAGAATTTTAACATATTTTACAAGTGTCAACTGATGAAATGTATGTATATGTACACCAAAATTTCACTGACGTGTGTAAGATAATTCAGAGAATTAGATGCTTTTCAAGCCAAGGAAAGTCACCTTGAGATAAAGTATGGATACGTAAAACTTATTTCCAAAGGGAGTTCTTTTATTTTCCAAATGCCTAAGCAAACAAAATAGGAGAGATTCTCACCTGGAATGGTGGAGGTGCTTGGTCCTTGGCCGGTGCCAGTGGCTGCTGTGGTAAGAGATCCCACAGCAGGGGCCAGGATAAAATCAATGTCACCATCTTTCAGTAAACAGAACAGCAGGGTGTGTATCATTACAGGCAACACAGCCCTAACACGCTCTTTTAACTGGCCTTAAGGCTCTTCTGCGCAAGCCAAACGACAAATCGGACAGAGGTTTAAGTGTGCACTTCCTTCCCTAACTATAAGAGAAGGAATCTCCTGGGTAATTTACTGACTTATCTCAACATATTACTAGGTAGCTCCTTACCAGTATGGAAACATTTCAATAGAAGATACCTGACAAGAGTTTCTAGAATTTTAATTTTTAAATTACAAACCCCTTAAACCAAATCTTTATAACTAAATTCATTATAATACACATTAGGCTACTTTAAAATATTTCAGATTTCTCAATATTCCATTAAATGCTCAATTTCTTTTCTTTCATAACCTTGTCTTTTGGTTAAGAACTGAATAAAATAACACCTTACCAGGATCCATTGCAGGAGGGTCAGGAACCCAGCTAGGGGGCGCTATCGGGGGTGAGACTGGATCCTGATGGTCACTGGAGGAGGCTCCAGCTTCGTGTCTACCCAAACCAGCTGCTCTCAATGACCGTCTCATCATTTCCCGCAGTCTCAAACTAGAAGAATGCGGACAAAACCAAAACTCACTACCGTGACCAAATGTAATGAAAAAGGTGCACAGAACTTCTCATCTGAGATCAAAGTTTGTTCTACAAGCAAATAGTCCAGGCAAGGGCAGTGAAGTACAAATGCCAATTCTGGAAGTACAGAATAAGTCAGTGAGGAATAAAAATGAAACTGAGGGCTCCTAGTACCCAGTTCAGCATTAAAGCCACTGTATTAAGCTCCCACACAAACTTAAGCGCAGGGAACAAAAGTTGTGGTGAAGTTTAGAAAATAATCTTTTATACAGTTAAGACAAATGACAGCTGAATACTAAAACAAAAAAATTTTCTGTCCTCTTTATAATCAGTAAGAATTAAGTTTAGTAATAGACATCAGCAAACAGACTGATTAGCACAAAACTAGCAGAGACTGATTTAGCCCACTAAATTCCTTTTCTATGATCTCAAAAGCAACTGAACTAATATCCAGAGTAAAGAGTTTCAAAACAAAGACCAATTTAGATTTATTTTTTACACAAAAAGTTTTTTTTAACAGTACATCTTGCATCCCAAGTAAATTAATGAAGGAAAATGGAGCTTGTAAAATGTGTTGTTAGATTAGTATCTGGGCATAATATTTTTTTCTCCTGCTATTAAAAAAATGCTGCACAGGTGTGCACATCATTAAAAGAAAAAGAAATATTCATAAACACAGACCTCATTAGGGGAACTGGTAACTACCTACACAAAAATCTATACCTCTAAATAACAGCTTACAAAAGCTACAAAATTAATACATTAAGAATTAACAGCAATTAAAAGAGAGCACGGGAGACTAATCCCTTCAACTCAGACACAATGTTAGAGCTTCTAAATGAATAGAGAGTAAAAGTTCAATTTTAAGGGCCAGGCAACACATAAGGGATTTCATTCTTCCTTGCAAGTTTAATCCCCAAAATATGGTATTTCTGATGTAAAAAAACCTAACACCTTACCAGGTGAGCATTATTATGTCTATAAATAAGTAACTTAGAAAGATTTTATTAATATTTGATTCTCTAATTATCATTATTTAATCTGAGAGTAACTGTGTTTTTTCCATAGCAATACGTTTTCAATTTTATAAGGAAATTTCTATTTAAAGCATTTACAAAAATTTCATTTAGAGGCTACTTTCAAGAACATGTCTATTTTATAAGGCTTTTGCATAATGATGTACCTCTGGAAACAGAAACATTCTTTGGAAGACTATGCTGTAAATTTTAGTGTCTCAAATAGTATCTTAGTTATTATAGTATTCACTATGTAAAAATACCTATAGTTAGTTTTTATGTTATCAATGTCTTCTCTCTCCCAATTTAGAAATCTGAGTTTAAGAGTTTTAAAATGTGGAGGGGAGCGGGTCACAGTGATTATCTCAGCTGAAGTCACATTTCTGTCCAAAGACATCACCCACAGAGAAGGCAGGCTCCTTACCAGTAACAGCACACCCCAGGGTGACTGTCCGCACTGTGAGGCTCCTATGCAATTTCAGTTAGGCTCAACACAGACCCTGAGCATCCTGAATGTGTCTTACTCAACCACACACAGAGAGAAAAAAAGTCAGCTATAATTGGGAGGCACTGCAAGTAACCTGAAAGTAAATGCAAGTTTTGGGCTCATCAAGAAGGCTTACACCAGGTTCACAAACTCTACGCCTTCTGGCCCCAGGGGATAAAATAAGTAGAGGAAAGGGCAGTCAGGTGTAAGAAGTAGGAGGTAATGGCAAACTAGCAGTGCGCGTACTCATCTAAAGACATTCATATTTTAAAGAAAAAAAATTTAACATTGCACAGGCCAAACAAAATATATGTGAGCTACTCTCCAACCTCTATCTTAGAGTAGATTAAGAATAAGTGAAGGTAAAGTGGAGACCATAGTCTCATCTTGAACTTGCAAACTCCCAACTTTGTTGTTGTGGTGTATGAGGGGACCATTCCTTGTCATTAAAAAAAGTTGTCCTTAACCTCTTTTCTTCATTAGGTCTTGGAAACATTTTTAAGTACAATGCCCAGCTCCTCATATAGATTCTTTAAAAACAAAAACAAAAAACAAAAAAAAAGAAAATTATTCTTCAAGATGTTGTACACAATTCATGAAGATTCACCTGTATCCTCAGTGGCTGAGGACAGTACTGAGAAGATACCACCTTGGCTGCTAAGGTTCAGAGTTTTGACATTTCTTCGTATAGGCTTGCCTGGAAGTCATCGTATTTTCTGACAATATGGAAGAATTCAAGGATGATGTAATTTCCTCTTTGTAAGCACGTTATATCCATGCTACAGAAGCCTTAGAATCCAGTCATGTTCAAACATACCACTGTGACAAAAAAGCGAAGGTCATGTGTCTTCCAGATTAACAATCTCTAGAGTACATACACCTGCAATCAGATGCATCAATCAAGCTTTCCACTATATCTGCCCTTTGTACTCAGGAACTATTGAGTCACATAACAAAACTTCTGAGTCAAATCATCATTTGAAGGCATTTAACAGTACTCCAGTCAACATTGAAATCGCATCAGTTTTGAGCTTACAGCTCATGAATCCCAGCCTGCATACTCATCAAGGGGCATCGCCTAGAAAATCCATTGTGGGCTAGAGGAGGGTTTCACTTCAGTGAAGCAGAGTCTGTGGATTTCCTACTGCCCGGCGTGGATAATAAGACTCCTGTGCTTTCATCTGTTCAATCGGCAGCCCTGAGTTTGAACTGGGTAAGAGCACTGCAGTGAAATCTTCGGCAAATGCCTCAAAGGAGCTTACTCTGCAAATTATTTCTGTGAGCAACACATCACCCACTCTTGAAGCTCCTTTTAGTCTTTGCCTTCAAAATAATCCTTATATGAAAAAAGATGCCGGCAGCACTGGCATTGGACCAACCATATCAGAGTCCAACTTGATTTGCACCTGTATTCTCCCTGAGGAAATGAAATACCTGAAATAATCCAGACACTAATTTCTTCACGAAGCATTTAAGTTGCTCTCCATTTTTAATCAAACACTTTGTCTGCTTAGTGTAATCCTAAACAAATAAGCTGGTCAGTATTTCCATTTTGTATAGTCTATATAATGTTTTTATACTGTTTTAAATTATAATTTGGTCACCCAAAGAATAGTGTTTGATAAATCTCACCTCAGGATGTTTTTGAACCTGGGAAGCTATAAACCTGGTACCAATTCTAGAGGAATCATTTTTAAAGGGAAAGTTGAATATGGAACAGAAAACAGGCAAAAAACCTCCCCACTGTGGGTAGACTTTCCAACTATCACATCAGCACAGTGAGCAGTGCTCCTGTTCCCAACCTGTCAAGCACCCAAATTCTGGCTGTCAGGTCTAATATATGGGTGCTTTTTCTTCAGGAGAACAACTATATCCTGAATTCTCTGTATTTGTCACCTATTCAAACACCTAGTAATTTTTAAGGTGTTATTTACCTTTGTCCATCCCAAAACTCAGAAAGCCTGAAAATCGGTAATACCAAACATCCATAAGACACACCAGCCTTTCACTGCCTCCCAGATCATTGAGACATGTGAGAAATTGACCTAAGCAAGCTATTTGAAAATGAAAGATTGAGGTTCTTTCAATTACTGTTTTTTAGTTGTTCTCCAACTAAAGAAAATAACTTCCTAGGAAACAAAAATGATCAATTCAAACCACACTCAAAGACTCAAGTTTGAACTACTTGTTTAAATTATCACAAATTTCTGAAGCATCCTAGGCTCTACTGTTGTTCCTAAATTCTGAATAGAATTACCAGGTGTTTTTCCCAGGGTGCTACTGGGAGGAACGAAAACAAAATGAAAGGACCCATCAATTCATGCATATGGTAGGTAAGAGATACATTTTTTTTCCTGCACTTGGATTTTCTTCCGCCAATTAAGCTTTCCTGGTAAAAATCACATTACCTTCGGCTACTCGATGATCCAGCCCGATTACCCGGGCCGTTACTCGAAACAACTGATATTGCATTTGCAATGGCCTCAACAGCAGAGAGCCTTTCAGCAAATGTATTTCTTTCAGAGCGCTCTGCTTCTGAAACATAAGAGAAAAATTAGGATCAACTTAAACTTCAAAAGTGACTAAGCGATCAGGTATGTACAGGCCGCTGGATGCTAACTATGTATTTTAGTGCTCTGATTCACACACTAGAAACGACTACCAGCTTAAATTCTCCTCCCTAGAATAATAAACACCTAAGCTAAACTGAACTATGAATTTTAATATATGAATTATTTCTTTATTCTGCCTTACATTTCAACCCCAAAAAGATGAAAACTACGGTTATTCATAGGCAGAATGAAATACAGCTCTCACTACTAAGAAGGGAAAAGATCTACATCTCAGCACCTCACTCTTGTTTATACGCTACTCACTCAAACCACTACTCAAACATGTGGCTACTCGAGTATCACTGGTGGAGTTCAAAAATAAGAAAAAACATTAAGAATTACACAGCTGCACCTTAGGTTTTCAGTTCCTCCCTTCATTCAGCAACTAAAAACCTTAAAGCAAAACCCTTATTTACTTTTCCAAAACATCTAACGGCTCATTAGGTTATTTTTTCCTCTGCATTTTGAAAATTGGGATTAAGATTGCCTTAATACAATTTGCTTTCACTTGCTGAATAACTCTCATGGAAATAAAAATCACCTGCAGTTATAAAATCAGTAAAGATCATTAATTATTACAGAGAATTTCTACGTATCAGAGAGAATGGAACTCAAGGCAACAAAACACATCAATAAAAATTTTACTTATGTCATATACTCATCCTAACAAGAGGAAAGAAACTTCTACCTTCTGAGAATGTAAAAACTCCTAGATTTTATGAAACAAAGTACCATAAATTCTTCATAAGGATTAACTTCGTTCCTTTAATCATTACTGTACTTCAAAACTGTCTAAAACTCCTAAACAGATCAATATAGTTTTTAATCTCACCCTCTTCTTCTTTAGTTTCCTTATTGCTGGTTGGAAAGCACACTGATACACAAGCATGCAAAATATTCCGATTTCCATCACATCGGTGGCTGATGAATGTCTGTAGCACCTGTAGGTTCTGCTCCAAGACAACCGCTTGCTCAAGATTCATAAGATACTGTCGACAGGCCTCATAGTCACAGCGGAGGATATGCTGCATTAAGGTCTGTTTCTATGTGCGGGCAAATTAGGGAAAATATCTTCAATAAATTTGAGTAGCATTATACACGTCAAAAATTTTTCATGGCCAGCAAAATAATACAATCAGCTCTGCAAATAGGCCAATTTCAGTTAGCCTGGCAAAAGGAGGTGAACTTAAGGGTACCCTTTAAATAGGGTACATAACTGACAGGAATGGAAAGTAGTGGGTACATTTTCTGTACAGAACCTGTAAATATTTTTGGCTATTGCAGGAAAGCACCGATGTACAATGCAGAGTGGAACAGCAGTAGCTGGAGTTGGCCTGCAGGCCGTATTCTGCCAACCCCTGGTTTACATTATATACAGGGTGGGGCAAAAGTACTGGTTTACAGTTGTGAGGATGCAAAACACAGCTTATTCTTCTATTATTACTTACTAACTGTTCCATTATTTGCCATATGAACAACTGTAGACCTAACTTTGCCCCACCCCATATATATAACAACTACCAAATTAGAACCCTAATTAGTACTGTTAACCAATTAAGCAAAGGGTATACCTTTCATTTCAAGCCTCCTCACACCCTCTTAAAGGTGCACCACACTGTGGTACCTAAAAACCAAAACCTTCAACTTCCCAGAAATCATGACACAAGCAACCCCCCAAAGGCGACAGAGAATGTACTTATTATCAAAGACATGGTAGTACTGATAAAACATAGAATGTATCATTCATTACCTGAGAAACAACCTGCTCTAGACTGAATACTTGTGTCCCCTCCCCTTCTCAAAATTCAAATGCTGAAAATTGAAATGCTCCAACCCAATGTGACAGTGTTTGGAGTTGGGACCTTTGGGAGGTGATTAGGTCACCAGGGGGAGCCCTCATAAGTGGGATTAATGCACTTAAAAAAAACTTGAAGCTAACAATTCCCTCCTCCCACCACAGGAGGATAAAGCAGGCCCTCACCGTACACCAAGTCTGCCCATGCCTTAATCTTGGGCTTCTATCCTCCAGAAATGTGAGAAATAAATTTTTGTTGTTTATAAGACAACAGACAACAGAATGTACTAAACCACAGCAGGAACATATCGAAGAGTTTAAATGAACAGCTTTCAGAATGTAAAACTATGGTTATGGGGTATTTAATGGAATGAATATAAAGCATTCATTTTGGAAACCAAGTAATATTGTTCATTTTAACTAGAACTAGAAACTGCTGGAAGAAAGCAGGTGGGGAAAGAATGTGTGGAAATACAAAGGGGAGAGAGAAGAAAGATGCAACTGAACAATTTGCCACCTCCCCATCCCTTCCCTCAACCTCATAGGAAGGACGAAAGTACAGGATGGAGGTGGGGAACAAAGGAAAATACAGCCAGAAACTGTGTTCAGGACCTGCCACATGTGAGATGGGCTGTTCTGAATGTGGAACTATGACTGTAAGGTGACCCCATAAACTGCAATCTCTGGTTCGAGAATACGAGGCGGGCCACATACAACTAACCTCACCAAAGTCATGTGACATACATGCATTAATCAAGATGCTGAGGAAATATGTCCAAGTCTGCCTAAACAATAAGCAGCACACTACTTTTAAGGGTAATAAAAATCAGAATGTTCTGCTGCACGCTGCTGTGATACAGAGTATCTCCCAGCAATTTTGCCAGGAGCAGCTATTCTTCAAGGAACTTCCATCACCAACCTGCTAGACTGGACACAGGCTCTCAGAACTGAGAGTATCAATACCACACTTACTCTGTTACAAGCAAAAAAAAATTATTCTGCATCACCGTATGTTGTATTTGTCACTTATTCTTATAGCAAAAGGCAAGGAGAGTTTACTAAAAATAATTTTTGCAAGTCTACTATGCACCAAGCCCTAGTCACTGCAGTACAAAGATAAACAACACACTGTATCCGTAAACACAGGATGAGGACACACTTTATCTTCACCCTTGAGATGCTGACAAAGTGCAGAATCTAATGCCTACAGAAGCATTTAAAGTAATATAAATGAGTGGAGGCAGCTGGGTGTAAAAAAGATAACACAACCTGTATAATAAATAAATGGCAACAATATTTAGACTTAGACCAATTCCAAGCAGTGGGAACTGCCAGGAACTGCAGAGACCAAGACCATACTCATCCTAGTTTTCAGTCTCTCATGCAGGTTCCTCATCATCTTCCTGGCATTTAAGTGCTGGGACTCCTCTCCCGGCTGAGAGTCCTCAGACCTTTTCTCCTCTCCTTAAGCTTGGTAATATCATTCATCATTATTCCTTTAACTACCAAAGATATACTGACAACTCCTAAGTATATTTCTCTAGCTTGGTCCCTTCTCTCTTCTGGTGTTTGGACTTCCACAATTAACTCTCTGCACCATCTCCTCCTGGATATGAGACAGGCGTCTTAAATCTAACTCATCCAAAACCAAACTCCTGATGTCATACCTCAGCGCCGAACCAGTCTTCGTCTCCGTAAGTGGCAGTTTCATTTTCCCAAAACCTTTTGACCTCCTGCTTCCACTATCTGGCGCCCCATATTTAGCCATAAGTAAATCCTGTTGCCTCTACCTTAAAATACATGTAGCACACCCAGAATCTCATCACTCATAACTATACCTCCCGGGCAAAGCCACCATCGCCTCCCACCTAGCTTATTTTAACAGCCTCCTATCGGCCTCCCTACTTCCCCGTCCCCCTGGTACTCTCAGCATGTAGCTGTGATCCTCTCTAAGTCAACTCAGGTCAACCTCTGCTCAAATTGCTCAGTAACTTCCAATGGTGTTACCTCAGCATCTGACAAAGACCTCAAGAGCAGCATACTCCAAACGAAACTCATCCTCCTCCCTCTTCCCATCTGTTCCCCCTTCTTTGTTTCCTCTCCACATCAACCACACTCACATGAGAAGCTTTCAAACTTTATAGTTCCCACTTTCTTCACAGCTCTCAAATCTACCCATTCTTCCTCATTTCCAAGAGTTCAAGCTTGCTTTGCTTCTCACTTGGATAACTATATTAGCTTTTTTATCTGTCTCTGAACTTCTGTTCTCTGTCCACTACTGGTTGTGGGAGACCCTTCTGCGTGGCAATGGACCCAGCTCCCACTCAGAGATGCACAGGACCCACACCCACAGATAGGTTCTCTCATGGGAAATCAGGTTTGCAATGTGCCTAAGCTGCTTTGAGTCTTGCTTTTGCTAAAACTCCCTCACCCTGAACTGAGATAGCAAGTGCTTATTTTAACTTCCTAAAATCCATGCTAAAACTCCCCAGTATGGCGTGTAACCAGCTCAACCACTTTTCCCTTTTCATCTGCTAATATCCTTGTTCTGTGATGTGATTACCAGCATTGGCTCCTTTGTTGTCTGTAAAAGGTAAATAGCAAACCTGTGCACAGTAAATGAAGACCATCATGTAATGTGACCAGAAACCAAATAAAGACGGTCATGGAGAGGAGGCCACGGGCTTCTGCTCCCCTTGAGAGAAAAGCCATGCTGTCCTTTTGCCCCAACTGGACTCGGTAGTCCGTGCGTATGTCTCATTTCATCCATAACAATGCGGACACTGTGGGCCGGTGTCTGCAGCACTACTCTTCCTTGAGAAAACCAGCTTCAATTCCTTCTCCCAGCTTTTGCACAACCCTTAGGTTACCAAGTCAGACACCTAGTGCCTTTCTCCAGACTTACCAGTGCCGAATCCCTAATATTTGTGAGCCCTACCTTCCAGTTCTATCAATAGAAGGTACACACTCTCCCATGCCTGAGATAACACGGCCCACCTTCACCGTGTGTCCAGGAGACTCCTAACTGATTATTCACAGGTCTATGCGGGGCACTGCCTCCTCAGAGAAGCCTTCTCCACTGTCACAGTGTCCATCCCCATACTGTGCGTGCCTTCCTCAAACACTTGAATGACATGTGATCACTGATTCATTCATCTCTCTTGTCCTAACAGACTATTAGCTCCTGCAGGGAAGGGGCAATGAATGATCGATCCATCAACTTGACTCATCACAATTGTCTCGTGAATTCAAATACCAAGTAGTTTCGAAAGTCACATTACCTCCACAGCCATGATGATAATAGCAGCTTTCTTTTTGATTGTTGAATTGGCGGGAAGATTTATTAAAGAATGTACACCCATTCCGAGGCTACTAATAGGTGGAAGATCAAGCCAATCAGGATCCCTTATTCCTCCCATGCAATCTTTGGCCATTGGGTAGATAGTACCATTTCCATCTCGAAGAATAATAGGAGACTCCTATAAAAAGAAAGGGAATAATAAAATTTGCTTACCAATCAAAACTGTATCTCTGATTTTTACAATAGCTACATATTTATTTTTAATTAGTTATATAGATATATGTAATAATGACCAAGTAAGAAATCTAGTATTCAAATGTGCTAAAAATTCTAAGTTCCTCAGTAGTTAATAATAAGAAAACTAGAACCATTTGCTTCACAAAAATGACAATGTTCTTATATCACTTTTCAAAAGCAAAAAACACCTCTGTACCTACCTGTCCAGCAGTGAAAATGGCTACATTCCTCTCATTCTGACCAAGGAAAGCAATGCTGCTTGTAGGGAAATTATTCTCCTGTTCTGCTTTTCCTGTAGCAAGATCAAAGATACAGTACCGTACCCAATTTCCAGTCTTCAAAACAGCATGCACACCTTCAGAAACATATAAAAATAAATTATTGTATGTCTTTAGTACTCTCTCATAAATACTACAAATTTTGACTTCTCCTGCCACATTTGTAAATCAATTCCAACAGATATTTTATTCTAATACATTACACAAAGGGAACAGAAACTGTCATATGCCTCAAACCACTTTAATTTGTCATTTACTGCATGAGTGTTGAGGAGACATAGAGTATGGCAGTTGAAAACTTAAAGAATCTTTACCTTTAGAATCTACATTCACTGCTAATATTTCTGTTTTTTCAGGTATGCAAAGCTTTTTAGGAGTCCTTTGGAAACAGTCAGGAACTTTCGGTGTTCCACCAGTTTTGACAACCTAAATGACACAAAAGGAATTTTGCTCCCAAATTCCCTAACATCCTCAAGGAGTCAGTCCCAAGACCCTCCCGCCAGGTGAGTCTCTACACTTACCTGCAGCTCATCAATTCTGAGTAACCTACAATCTTGCAGGAGAGAAGAAGGGTCTGCATCTGAACCAGAGCTGCTCTGACAGTTTGTATTACTGGACGTTCCTGGGAATTTGACAGCAACATAGGCACCATCCACTTTTAGCACCTAGAAATATAGGTAAATATGCTAAATATTAATAATCATGTGAAATCAATATTCAAATGATTTTCACTGAATTTAACATTGAGAAATTTAATTCTGAGTGTTTCTTCAATCATCACCAATTTATTAAATTAACATGAACAGATCCACCAAAACTTTGCTGTTGTTATCTATTATTCAAGGCTTATTTTCTAGAGAAAAACTATCCCCCACATCCGGTGATTACATCTGTGGATGTTTAGCAATCAACTGAAAATATTCAGTATAATCCATAAAACCCTCACATCATTCCTCTTTAATAGTTTAGAGCACGGCTATGCGAAAGAAATTTGGCAATGATGGCAATGTTCCATACTCACGTTGTCCAATCTGATGGCCATTCGCGGCTTGAAAAGGAGCTGATATGACTAAGGAGCTGATGTGACTTAATTTTACTAAAATTAATTAGCCACATGTACAGTTAGGGGCTACCATATTGGACAACACGGGTATACAATACAGTTATAACGCACAGAAAAACAAGCACAGGTCTTGAAACCAGAATACCTGAGTACCACCCCTGCTACTTACTGCTTTTGATTTTGAGCCAGAAGAAAATACCTGCCCAAAAACTAGTTCCACTTTGACAATCAAATGTAATATGAAAAAGACCTTTGTTAAGTGCAGAGTGTGGTGTGTCTACTCTTTCCTTTAAGTACAAACGAAAGCATCACATTTCAGAAATTAATGAGGAAAACCTTTACTTTGCAGATATTCTACAAGTATAGGTCCATTTTGGTTTTAAGTGTATATAGGGAGAAAGGTCAAATTAATAATATTCCAGCTGACAGTCTATTAACTTGGTTTTCTAGAAGGTAAGATGTTCTCCACAAAGCAGGGAAGAGAAGGTCAAAGGTGACTTAAGAGTAATGAGATGTTTAAATGCTATAGAAGATTACCTCCACTAGAACTGTCTCATAGTTCCAAGAATGGACTATATCAAGAAGTAATGGATCTCCTTGCAGCTTTTCTGCAAATCTAAAATTATTCCAAAATAGCATTTAAAAAAAAAAACAACATAGCAAAAATGCTCAAAGAGGCATAATAATCACCTGTTCATCTGTCGTGCACATAGGGGACACCTGCACCAGATTAAGGGGTGGGACTTACAGAGATCATGGAGGGTGAGAAACGAAACAGCTCTGAAGGAGCTGATGGACACTAGCCAACCACAAAACTGGGACAACCAATACCATTACAGTTCTGTTAGTGGTTAATGCTTAGATGTTCTGAACACACCTTGCCAACAGGAACATTCTTAACATCTTCCACAAAAACGACTTCCCGAAGAGACCACTGCTCTTCGTTCACCTTCTCCTCCTCTTTGGGGGCCGGGGTGGACCGCCGTCGTTCTTAGACAACAACAAAAGGGTGAGTACCGAAAAGAGAGTGCAAAAGAGACTTTACAGATTCATCTAGACACATGAAAACCCACTGTCGAGGGATACATAATCGAGAGAGCCAAATAAAAATCTGGTGGACTACTGCTTTATAAATTGAGGTCGTATGACCAACTTCCACTCACTAATGAATTCACAGTGAAAACTAGCCTCATCTGTTCAATGTCTAAAACGACTGACACTCCTACAACCAGCTGCAAGGAAGAATTACCAAACATACTTTGGACTCTCAAAATTAGGGCTGAGCAAGGTTTAAAAAAAAGTGTGTTAAGCTGTTTTTAAAACTACCACATAGCTATTAAAGTCTAACTTTCAATTTCAACTGCAGAGCAACTACACGGTAAAATAAATTTATTCTGAGCAACTTTAAAACCCCTCTTGAAATCTAAGATGCAGTAGCAAGGCTAGGTTTACAAATTCTACAAATTCTGAGAAGTTGTGACTGAGCCATTACCAGTTTATAGTAACATTTTCAGCAAAGCTGGGCAGACAGCTAGCTAGTGGCAGTTACTTTCTTCCATGACTGCTGACATATTTTACTTACTATAAAAAATTATAATGCTCAAACACAACAGGAATAGCCAACGCTGTAAATAATACTTTTTCATTTAAATAAAGCTGCATAACATACAAAAATCAAACCAGTCAAAACACAATTTATATAAAAAGATATTAAAAACAGTAGGAGCTGCCCTATCAGACAGAAACCAAACGCAGCAGCGTGCCCGGACACTCTGACCGGTGTGCACGGCGGAGAAAACTCACTGTATGGCATCGACGCGCTGCTGGCGATGGAGGAGGCGTCGCTGCAGGTGGATGCCGGGGATGGCGGGGGGCCCATTTCCGTCTTCACCGGTTCCTGCTTACTTTCAGGCCTGAGGTGAGAAATAAGATTTTCCTCATAATTAGAAAAACGAAGTATTAGGAGCTCGTCAAAAGGTTTATTTTTAAGACTCAATTTTATTCTTATATAAGGAAATGCAATATTAAACACTTGAACAAAGCAGTTTATTTTTAGGACACGAGGCACTGAAACAGGCACACAGTGCATACTTCACATTTTTAGTCCTGTTTTAAAATAGGAAAGAAATATACCACACAGAGCTATCAACAACTTGGAATAACGCTTCAGATAAGCCTTATCGAGGAATAACAATGAGAGCTGCGCTCCATTTATCCACACAGCCTCATCCTAAGCCTCTTGAGCAAACAAATTTCACATTTCTGTGAACCCTACTTGGACATAGCAATGTAACTGGAAAAAACAAATAGGCAAAGGCAAAGAAATGAAAAGGCCCACTAGATCATTAATTCCTTGGAGTTCAGAGGAGGAACTCTACTCACGACGGTTTATCAAAATTTATTTTTGAACCATCTGGTGATGAAGCATCACCTGCTATAACTAAAATGAGAAATTACAGGATTAACAGACTAGTTATTCATTAATGTACCTAAGAAGATAACTGCAGCCAACTATATAATATTCCATACATGGTAAAAACAAATATTTTTATTCACTAAAGGGCAGAAGTCAATTTTTAGTCAGAAATGTATTATACAGAGATCAACCTGGTATGTAGTATGATCAGGGTATTCATCTTAACCTAGCCCTCATCTCCTTACTCCCACCTGGAATTTCGCCTGAGTTCAGAAACAGTCCACAGAAAACCAGTATTATTTTCACCAGCATCTTAGCCAGCTGCTCTGAGCAAGCATACATGAACAGTGCGGTGCAGAAGCCAGTGGTCCCGACTAACCATTAATTAGCATGCCTTTAAAGTGAGTGCTTTCAATGACTTACAAAGAATAACAACTAACATAAAAATTATCTTCTTAGCATTTCATTTCACTTAGTTCTTCCACTAAATTAATAGATGGCAAATTTCAAGGAAGATCTTGAACAACTTCATAAGTACAGGATTTAAAAAGCATATTCTATTGTAATCTCATTTAAACTATTTATGCACATCAAAAATATTTCAAACACTCTTTACAAAGTTTCATAAAAAATGAAAATGTGTTTTGTTACTTTTATTTTTAGGTTAAAAAAAAAAAATCAATGAAGTTAGGGAGAAAGTCCCAAGCACTAAAAACAAAACAAAAACGTTTAATTATACATAAATTACAATAGCCTTGGCCTTTTATTTTTGTTTTTTAAAATATTATTTTATTGTTGTTCAATTATAGTTGTCTGCATTTTCCTCCCACCCCACCCAAACCCACCTCCCTCCCTTGCTTCCACCCACCCCTCCCTTGGTTTTGTCCATGTGTCCTTTATTGTAGTTCCTGAAAACCTTTCTCTCCTCCCCTCTGGTTATTGTTAGACTGTTCTTAATTTTAATGTCTCTGGATATATTTTGTTTGCTTTTTTCTTTGTTGATTATGTTCCAATTAAAGGTGAGATCATATGGTATTTGCTTTGGCTTTTTAAATATTCTTTTAAGTTATTTAATGGTAATCCCTGTGTTTCAAAATTTCAATTTGCACTTTTAACATTAAGAGGAGTAACAGCAATAGTAGTACATTTATAATTATATTTGTTTCAGTACACTCAAAAATTTTGTAACTTTAAAAACTTCTATGTATAGTAAAATCCCAATCAGTTATTTTAAATGTCTGTATACATTTAGAAAAAGTATACAGCAAAATACTTAAAATTTTATTTCTAGGATGTGATATTATTTTTCCATATTTCTAAAATAGTCACATTATTTTTATAAGAGTGAGAAAAAAGTTATTTAAAAACTTCTATTCATGTTTTTAGGTTCATGTACCAAACAATCAAATTATAATACACATATTTTTAAAGGCGAGTAGATGTTTCTAACAGTGCAGGTGTTAAGACCTGTCTGTATATGTGGCTTCCAAACAATAAACCAGCCCTAGAATGGGGGCTATACACAATGCAGTGGCGTTTCTGTTCACATGTGCCTCTAATCTAAGAGTCTGCAAATCCTTCACAGAACTTCCCTCCCCAGCACAATGACCTGTAAAACCCTTCCAATGACCAGGATACAGGCAAGACTAGAAACTAAGACAATTAGAGAGGGGGAGAGGGGGAGAAAGTTGACCTAACACAAGGAGGCTGGACACATTGTTAGTGCTACGCAACACCTGCACCAAACAGAACGACAAAACAAAGACAACAGAAGAGACCCACATAACACCATCATTCTGGCCATTAAACACCAAGAATAGCTGTAACATACAAATGTTAACCAAGCAGTGAATGGGAATTGTTGCCAATTCCTTTCCAAACTGCTGTGGGTACTAACAAGAACCCATCCTTTGGGCACTTTTCTGAGTCTCTATACACCTCTAAGTCACCTTCGATCACCCCCCTTCATATACAGCACACACTAGAAAGCAGTGTAAAATCATGGTTAGTGAGGGGATGGTACTTACTTAGCTTCAGTAGTTTTACTAGCTTTGTCCATGCTTTTCAAGCTCTCAGGAGATCTAAGCTGAAATCTACAGCTATCATTCATATTCCAAACTGACTCCATTAAGACACCAACTTTAGGAATCCCAGCACTAATCGAAAACGCAACTGCTCCGGCATGATAAAGAGGATTATTTCTCAAGCACACCTGACAAACAAAAGAAAAATCACCATCAAGATGACAAGCTAGAAGTTATTTCAAAAATGTGTAAAAATAGAATATATGAAAGTATATTGCTTCCTCGGTTTTCCAAATACAACAGTACATGATCAAGTGACTGCTGAAGTATTGACTTAAAGGTCTCCATTCAGAAAATGTGCTCCCCAAAGCAGAAGGAACAATTTCAGCACATTTGCTGAAAATTAAGTTTAACATTTCAGGCAGCAAATATTCTGATACTCTGTTATAAGGAAACAATAAAAATAGCAGAGGACAAACTAAAATCATTTAAAAAGGGAAACATGAAGAAAGCAATTTCACATTTTATCTGTTTCTTATAATTTGAGTTATTTTCTTCCTTAATTTATGACATTATTAAGGCTCTAACACTTCCTATGTATTGATGTTTGTTTCCCTCAGAAGACTGCTGCTTTCTACAGGCCAGAAGCTTCCCTGGATAATATAAGGTTTCTCTCAAATAAAAAGAGTACGTAAATGTTAGTGTTAGTAGTTAACTGAGTTCAGGAGTAAACAATCTATAAATTCTCACTGCCGGGGAACACCCTGAAACCGACAACCTGCAAGGGGGCACTAATAGCAGCTCCAAAAGAGGCATGGGCATTATCTCTGGAAATCTCTTTTGATTTCTCTGATAGCCCAATGTTACAAACATTCTGTTCAGTCGTCCAATAACTAATAATTACGTGGTATACTTGACAGTGGCATATATGAAGATGTTTTTTGGTGCTTTATAATTAAAATGACACAGAAGATGATGCACATTTGCGAAGTATGAGAACTGGAAATGCCAGCATAAAGTAGCATTTCTGGCAAAGAATAGCTGCATGTTACTAAATGCAGTACTATAACCTCTAATGAATGGTTTTTAGAAGCTAACTGCTTGAAAATACACATCCTGCTTTACTGTGACTTAAAGGCAAGTTTCATCCACAAATTTTCAGAAAAGACTGGTAGGAAGTGTGAAGCCTAAAAGAGGACCAGTAAGAAAAAGGCCTGTGACCGAAAGGGAAAGGGGGCAACACAGAACAGGTTACTAATCAATGCCTCTCGTAAAAAGAAATGCACTATAAGACAGGGAGGTGTGCATCCAGGGTCTATCACATAACAAAACATGCAATGAAAATAAAAGTATACCTCAGAGATACTGTGGGTTCTGTTCTACACCACCACAATAAAGTTACTAACACAATAAAGGCAGTCATGCAATTTTTTTGGTTTCCCATAGCATATAAAACTTTTTTATACTATATAATAGTCTATTAAGTGTGCAATAAAAATAGCATTATGTCTAAAAATATATATATACCTCAGTTTAAAAATACTTTATTGTTAAAATGCTAACCGTCATGTGAGCCTGTAGGAGAAATGGTGCTGATAGACTTATTTGTTGCAGAGTTGCCACAAACCTTTCATTTGTTTAAAAAACAAACAAACAAAAAAAAAACCCCCCCGCAACACAGAATCTGCAAAGCACAATAAAACAAGATATGCCTATACGTTTCTCTCAACAATTATGATCTGTGAGTGCAGATGTAGCTGAAAACCTGAAATGATGCACAGTTCTTTCTGATGTTAACACAGGCATGAATGCTCTCCTTATTCTGTGGTTGTGACTATCTTAAAGTTCCATTTCCTACAGCTTCAAAACAAAACCTCAGTTCTACATCAACTATTTTAATATGCTGTTATCTTTCAGCAATTCGATGCCAAGCTAAATTAGTTTTTCTTTGATATATCTTTAAAGCATTTGTTCTGCCCTCCCTGTCAACAGTAATGTCATCCTACATAGTAATAAGGCAATTACTAAGATGTCCTCTGTTGTGTGAGCCAGTGAACCCAGAACTCGGAGAACATCAGAAGGCAGTATTTGACTAAGCAGGAAAAGTGGCACTCCAAGAAAGGAGAGATCTGGCCACAGCAACGAACATAAATAATGGAGACTGAATAATAATATTCAAAATAGTGGTTAATTGCTGAAAACTTCCTAGTTGGAAGGCCAACAAAGGGATCAGAATAAGACAATCGTGAGTAGGACAAAAAATAGCCACAAACAAAAAGATCAGCTCCATTTGAACTGGGTTTTGAAGAAAACTAAGCTAGCATGGTGACAACTTTTTAAGACACAGAGAATAATGTACAAGTAATACCACTTTGTAGTAAAGAGAAAATAATGAGCTGAAAGAGTATGCTAGATGAAGAAATTAGCACCACATTATGTCATCAAAACCACATTTGTCTGAATGTTAGGGATTACAAAGTCCTCAAGCATGCATTGCGGCATTTGCTAAAATGAATATAAACGTCAAGTTGGACCCTGGAGACAAACTTTGTGAGTCTAATGAATCGGATGTGTGACAAGAGCCCTCAAATCTGGGTCTCAGAACCCATTCTCCCTATTAAACATGACTGAGAACCTAAAAATCTTTTGTTTATGTGGGTCATATCAAGTTGGTTTTTAATATATTAGTAATTAAAACTCAGAATTTTAAAAATATCCATTTAACATAACATGCTCCCTGTTAACATAAACAATTTTATGAGAAATAATTATATTTTCAGAAAATCAGCAAGAATACTGGCAATGTCTGCATTTTTGCAAATCTCTTCATGTCTGATTTAATAGAAGACAGCTGGATGCCCATGCCTGCTTCTGCATTCAATGTGTTGTGATGTTACTTTGAATAAAGTACATATAAAGACAATTCAGCCTCACATGTAGGTAACTGGAAAAAGATGGACTCTGCAGATTCCTGGAAAGGGTGGAGAAGCCAGCTTGGTATTAGAAAAATCACTTTCCAGAAGATCCCTATAGGAGCCTAAATCATCCGAGTCGATACACAGAAACTGGTAGAAACATGGTAGTCTGACAAAGCCTCCAGCCTTGTGCTGATCACGTGCCCAGAGAGCAGCATGGAGTAACTGACTTGGTCCTAAGAATCACCAGGAATGTGTGTTGAACACAGCGTCACCCGGGCACTACCACCAGACAAACTGAAGGTACATGTCAGGTAAGAGGCTCCAGGCTTTGCTTGAAAGACCAAACACTTGCTTCCTAGAACCAGACAAGGCTGGGAACCCTGCCCCAGAGAAACCTCCTGACACTGGGCCACACTCCACGTATTATTCAACTATTGAATAGAGTGGTGTGCCACCTATGTGCGACTGGAACCTGGTCCTTTAAATGACATTTATTCGTAAAACTGCTTATACAGGAGTTATACTAACAGGGGAAGAAAGTGATTTTTGAAGAGAAAGGACATCCCCTTAGTATAGGATGGATTCTAATCCCTTACCTGGGTTCCAACAGTAATATTCGGCATGGAAGAAATACCAGCACTAGATTTGGGCTTTTTATTTTTTGCTCTAGCTTTTTCTAACATTTTTTTCCTTTGACTAAAAGGGACTACACCCCTGAAAAGAAAAAGCAGAAATTGGTCAAATAAGCAGCAAACAAGCTCATCAAACAAATCTGAAATTACACACATCATTCAAGCATTTCTGGTATATTCCTTCCCCAATATTTTTGCTTCAGAATATTAACATGTTCAACTTATACTGAATTATAACTTGATCATAGGTTTAATACATAACTGGATCCATTTTATCAAACATTTAGAAATAAAATTTACAAAAAAATTCATCAGTTGGTATTTTATTCCAAATAGATATATTTCACTAGTAGATTTCCCTATGTATTCTTTGTGTCAATGCAAATTTACTGATGCCTTAAAACAGAGAATACATTTAAAGTTCCTCCTAATAGTAAGGCATAGAATATTCATAAAATGAAATACTTTAGTAACCGTTAAAATGACATTTTAAGTAATGCTGTTGAATGAAAAAGTACCCTTTAACCTATGATTTCAATTATGTAAAAGCAAAGTACACATTTATGTATAGGAAAACCAATAAAATACCTCCAAATGTTAACAGTAAATATATCTTTGAGGATGTAGGATTATAGGTGATTTTTGTTTCTGCTTTATATTTTTATAAAATTTCATAATTTGAGTCACTAAGTATGCATTACTTTTCTAAGGTTTTCTTTTAAGGTATTTTTTTAATGTTACTTTGCGCCAAAGCGAAATCACCTTCCCTGCACCGCGGTACCTTTTGCTGACCTCCTCGTGCTGGTGCTCCACTACTCAAAGCACCTGTTTATGCACACACAGCATCCACTGAGCCTCCTTGTGATACTCACCACCAATATAAACTGTTTTCTAGCTGGGCACAGGTATAAAGGGCACAGCAATGTAAAGAAACTATCCGTTCACCTTGAAGTTCTGAGTAAGTCTGTGCAGTGTGCTCTAATTTAGAAGCCACAGAACTTAAAGTTTCATCCACCCACGTGGCAACCTAAACAATAAAATATTAAAGATTTAAATAAAATCAAGTCATCTTTGCAAAACAATCATGGTCAAAACTTAATACTCTATGGGCTGGAATTCTAAAATATTTTGAGCTAAATGCTAAAAATAATAATAATAATAATAATAATAAAAAATCCAGAAAAGGTTCTTAATAAGACTAGAAAGCAAGTTACTTTCTTCACACAAATAAATCAAAATAGGAGTTATTGAACTGACTGTCTAAAGCCATATAAGGCATTAATCAAAAGTAAACATTTGCTCCAAAATTCTAAAAAGAATTTTTAGAGCCAAACTGAAAATCTGAGGTATAATATTCATATTTTCTCAATCTATAATGCAATCTCAAGTTACAATGCTTTTCATATCTCTTTTGTCAGCATTTACCTTGAATATTTTTTCCTTCCCTTCAAGAATAAAGCTACCCCTAGAGTCAACTTGTAACAGAGAGATAAACAAGCAACAAAAAGATTACACATTAGATTACAAGTACTTTTTTTCCCTTATGTTTATTGTTGACACGATGCAGATGCAGATGTCCCCATACTCTCCCTTTTTTAAAATTCTTATTTATTATTTATTTTTTTTTTGCGAGAGAGATAGATTGAGATTTGTTGTTCCACTTAGTCATGCATTGATTGGCTGATTCTTTTACGTGCCCTGATTGGGATTGAACTCACAACCTTGACATATCAAGGCAATAATCTAAACCAACTGAGCTACCTAGCCAGGGCCTACATTGGATCACTTTACTAAAACAGAGATACTTTGTATTTGTGGATCTAGTTAGAAAGACAGAAAAGGGAAAAGAAAATCAAGAATTTAAGCATGAAGTGTTCATCAATCAATGAAAGTGTGTCATACCTTGTTATTTTCTGTAGCTACAGTTGCTCTTATGCTATTTGCAGACAGGAGGACTATCTTTTCATTGGTGAGCCCCAAAAATGTTGCTCGTGGATGATGTAATGAAGGATTCTTTGAAAGCATAAGAAAAATGATCACCGTTTTGTATGTTGATATATAGACCCTACTCAATGTAAGATTTAACATAATAAAATACCTGTGCATTTCTGAAAGGCTCAGATTCACTCCACTTCCACTGATAAAGTTCTCCTTTACTGCTAACAGCCAAAAGCTCGGAATATAGAGCTCCAATACAGATGAATTTTGTCCCATCCTACAAAGTAAAAATAATACAATGGTATAAATGTAACAGTTGCCAAACCCAGTAGTTTGGATACAATCACTATATAACCTGTGGATTAATTATGTGAACACATAAACCACAGCTATATGAAGTCTGTATTTCAGCAGAGCCTGCAAGGCCCTCCACAACATGGCCCAGCCCCTCGCTCACGTCACAACTGGCCTTCCTTCCTGCTCCCGGATCAGTCCACCAGGGTCCTACCATGCCCTTGTTCTTTTGTCTTGTTTCTCTGTGATCACCCCCTCTCCTCAATCAAGTATGCTCAAGTGCGACCTTCTCTGGCCACACTGTCTATAAAACCACCACTCATGAATTTTATCTCCTTACTCTGCTCTCCTTTTAGTTCACAGCATTTCACACCCTGACACATCCTATTAACTTGTTTATAGTCTGTCTCACGGGAACATAAGTTTTGTCTTGCTCACCCCTGGGTCCCCAGTGCTTAGGAAGGTGCACGCAGGCGGTGAAGCAGCGGAAAGTCCAGTACCGAAACAGAAGGTGCCCTCCCTGCAGGCTCTTCCAAGCTGCTCAAACAAATGTGTGTGTTGGTTTTTAAGGTTGAAGTTTGTTTAGTTTTAAGGCAATGCACATGCAACAAGTTCTAATTAGCAACTAAATTATACAAAGCTTGGACAATGAATGTAAATAAACAATTATCAATGACAATTTTTTTAATATAAGACCAATATAACCAGAGCTATGAAGCTACCCAGAAATCACACCACAAAACTTGCCAGTAACAGACTTGAGCTTGTATTTTTGCCAAGGTCTATACAGTTGTCTCTTTGGAATTCTGCCTCCAGGGTATGCTAAACTAACAATGTCTTTACAGTTTTCTGTCATATTCCAATCCTTTTTGGTCAGATGGGTTATAGCACTCAGCTAAAGCTTGTGACATCTACTGAGATTTTCAACGTAGTAATAACAGGTTATTCCTCACAGCCATACAAAAAGAAAAGTAATTTTTAAATATATTTTATCAGTACTGGTCAGACCCATTTCCAAGTCATGATGGGAAACAGACCAAACATGCAATTCTCTAAGTAAGAGACTCTTCTCTTCCCATCCCCATGGGTATCTGAAAATCCCTGCCTACTTTCTCCATGGCTGCTTCATCAAATCTTAACATCTCCCTCAACACTTCCTTCTCAAGCTCTGGGTTGAAAGAAAGATGGAATCAGACCAAGTGAGTCCAAAACCTGGACCCAACACTTACTAAGTATGTGACTTCAGGTACCTTGTATAATTTCTCTGAACCCATTTTTAACCTCTAAAATGGGTACAATAATAACACTATGGAGATGGGGAGGGTAAAAACCAAATGATGGGACACACAAAGTACATAGCACAGAGTCCAGCACAAGCAGGGGTCCATCCAAGTCCACCATCATCACTCTGCTCCCCGGACTTTGTCTACTACTCACCAGGAAAGCACAGGCTTCCTGAATATTCCCATTTCCACATTTGTTTAATAAAAGAACACCCCATCTCAGAGACTGAAGTGTCCTTCTCTCCTATTTAAAGATCACACACGCGCACATACACACACACTCTAGACACAACCTTCTCTTGCAATCCCAACAACCATCCAAGCTAATCTCTCCTTCAACTCTGCTCACAGCCTAGAGAATCATTACTCAGCCTGTTTCACCTTACCAGCTCTCCTCAGCAACTACAACTGTTCTTACAATAGCCCTCTCAATGCCCCATGTACTTAATCAATCCACAACTATTGGATCTCCTTCAATTATTGGATCCTGTCCACTGACAGCTGAGACCTCTTCTCTCCCTTGTTTACAGGTCAGATCTTCATGACTGTTTTCTCCATCGCCTCCGCCCCATCATGCATTCCCTGTCCAAGATCCTGTCCTTGTCGCTTCAGTCAAATTATCTTCCACCCTTGGCCTAAGTGACTATCCACTAGGGCACCGTACTTTTAAACATGTAAATTTCCTCCCTCCAGGCTAATCTTCAAGAGCTCTGGACATCTGAAAGTGCCGAAACATTGCCAAAACAAATGCATCATCTCCAAGCAGCTGCTTGACTTCTGGAGTCCCACCTAAACGAATGCCATCCACCACCTACTCTATAAAACAGACACGGGGGAACCTGGGCCCTGTCCTAAGCTCCTCTTCTCGAAACAACCGAGCGACCAGTGAACCCGTGGTGCACTTGTCTCCCCATCCTCTGTCCCCACTTTGGTGGAGAGCCTCACAATTCCTTTCTGTTACAATTCTACCAATCTTTTAACTGATTCTAGATTTGTCCTATTCCTGTCTTTCTCCCTCAATGCCAATAATGTCCATCTCCTTGAAAACAAAACCAAACCCTACCAATCTTATCCCATTACTCCTCTGAGAACTCCCCTAACTTCCTGGTCAGTGCAAAACCACATCTGAACTCCTTGGCAAGTTGTCTCGGGCCCTTTGCAGTCTTGTTCCATCCTGCTCTTCTACGCCCCCCAACACAGCCACAGTTCTGAATCCTCACTGTTCCCCAAAGACATGGCAACCTTTCACGACTCTAGGCCTGTGCTTGATATGTTTGGAATGCCTTTGGATCTTGGTCAATGCCTACTTAACCTTAAAAATGCTGCTTAAATGTCATCTGATTTGTGAGTTACTGCCAAATCTCTCAGGTGGTGTCAGCCCCACTCTGATCCCCTAGGCGTTGGATTCTCACCTTCAGTCCTTACCACTGATCACACTGTAAACACGTCATGTGGTATGTAAATGTCTGTCTCCCCCACCGAGTCTCCCGTGGGAATTCCACACCATATTCACCTCTACATTCCCAAAGGCCAGCTTGCCACATAGCACACAGAAGGAGCACATTAGTAACTGCATGAACGAATGAATCTAAATTACAACTTCTTCAAGTGAATGCATTGCCAGAGCAGTGTGATCTGAACAAACCATCTCTATGGCAAAAACAGGGTGCACAGGGCTCTCTCAAAACCAGCTTCCCCCGACCTTTCAAGGGCAGGCTAACGTTCCCCAGAATAAGAAGTCCTGGATGAGCCCAGCGAAAATCTACTACTGTACAGACAAATGTGGGCAGATGGCATAGCCACCAAGCAAAGGAAGACAATGGAAAAATCACCTGTTTCTTGCCTGCTTTAGGTTTGTATGTAGCAAAATACAAAGCCATCAAATACACACAAAGAAACAGTATTTTTAGCTCACTCATTTCACAATGTCATAGAAAACAATGCTTTTATTGTTTTAATGAAAGACTAACAGCTGCTTCTGAAGAAGTTGGGGGCCTGCTTCGACCCAACTGGAAAAGTGAACATGCGCTGTTTCCTTAAAGATCAGTAGTTTTGCTCTATTTAACAAAAATCAAGTCATTAGAGGGTGAATCTAATTAGTAAATTTGCAACTGTCGGGAATAACAACAAACAGATCATCAATCAAATTAGAAATCCTTCCCCAAAGGGAGAGGCAAACTTAAAAACGCGTTAGAAATTAGCTCACAGCCTAACCTTAAAAGACAGGCGGCAGTGGGTCCAGCAACACAAGCTCCTGCCACCCGCACCATCTACGTGCAGTAATTTGTATTTCGAAAAGGTTGGTATTTCTACTCCTAAATTTCTCCCGCAAAACTTGGTTTTCATCTGTTTTCTCATTATCAGCAAACACTAGTTTTCCTCCCATTAAGCAGCAGCTCCAATAACAACGTGACATGCACTATAGCTGAAATGGGTGGAACACAACACAGGTTACACTGCAGTCTAGCAACTGTGCTTACTACTCACACTTGATTGCCCTCGCCTACCTACTCTTCCACACTATGTGTATGTCTGCCTTCTTTTCCTTTTTACTACCATTTCTGGTGTTGCTCTTATTTCATTGTTAAATTACATCTGCGACACGCCTAGCTAACTCTTTGCAGATCTTCCTGGAAACGTCCCAGTGTCAATTACAATCAAGGACAACAAAGACCTCTCCCACCCAATTTCCACCACTGCAACCCTGCAGGGGAAGCAAATATGGCCAACGAGTTTGATCAACTGTTCCAACAAGGAGGCTGCTCCAACAGCTTAAAGTAAGGGGCCAAACATCATGGGGCTATTTCCTCCCACATCATTCAAAGACACTAAGAATAACACACAACTCTGTAATTCAAAAGGCTGGTAGGATTAAGTTTTCTTATTGTCTCTAGGCTACATATGACAATAGACCCAGAATAGCAAGGGATAAGACTCTAAGTTAACAGTACTGACTTGCTGAATCAATTGTGTTTCTTCTATCAGAGAGATGCAAATTAAAACCACAATGAGATACCACTTCACACCAGTCAGAATGGCCATCATAAACAAAGCAACAAACAACAAGTGTTGGAGAGGTTGTGGAGAAAAGGGGACCCTAGTGCACTGTTGGTGGGATTGCAGCCTGGTACAACCACTATGGAAAGCAGTATGGAATTTTCTAAGAAAACTAAAAATGAATCTACCTTTTGACCCAGCAATTCCACTGCTAGGATTGTTATCCTAAGAACCCTGAAACACCAATCCAAAAGAACCTATGCACCCCTATGTTCATAGCAGCACAATTTACAATAGCCAAGTGCTGGGAGCAACCCAGGTGCCCATCAGTAAATAATGGATCAAAAAACAATGGTACATTTACACAATGGAATTCTATGCAGCAGAAAGAAAGAAGGAGCTCCTACCCTTTGCAACAGCATGGATGGAACTGGAGAGCATCATGCTAAGTGAAATAAGCCAGGAAGTAAAAGAAAATACCATATGATCTCACCTTTAACAAGAACCTAACCAACAAAACAAACAAACAAGCAAATATAACCAAAGACACTGAAATTGAGAACAGATTGACAGTGATGGGGGGGGGAGATCAGGGGAAAGCAGGAAGGGTTTGCAGGAACAAGTATAAAGGACATATGGATAAAAACTAGGGGGGTGGAAATGGGAGGGAGGTGGGGATGGCTGGGGCGGTGGGCTGGGATGGGAGTAAAAGACAGAAAACTGTACAAGAACAACAATTAAAATAAATTTTTTTTAAAAAATTGTGTTTCTTCATCACCCACCGTACAACTCTCACCAGGCTCTGCTGAGAGCTTACTGAAAAGAAAGCATGCACGCATCCCTTAGATGGAAAGGATTTGGGATGCAGCACAAAGTGAAATTTTCATGGTCAGCTTCAGCAGATTTACTTAGCATGAATTTCTGTGTAATTTTTCTTCTTCCTCTCCCTTCAACTGTGATTACTTAGCTCTCATATTTGCACTTTGCTTTTAACAGTCTTTGTTACTACTATAACTACATTCTTCCCCTTTTAAATAAGTCACTTATGATTCTTGTTCAAAGTAGATTGGTATAAATACATATGTAGTTACAATTTACACATTCACATAGTTACACATATATAGTTACAATGTACACATTCAGCAACACAGAACTAGATTTCTAATCTGAGAAAAGTAAATTACAAAAAAAAAAAAAAGACTGAAAAGTGAAAATGGAATCAATGTTAGATAATCACCTAATTGAAAGATTTCATCTTCTCATCAAAGTGACCGAACTATCAAAGCTATTTGCGGAAATATAAAGGACAATAAGCAAAGAGCAGGAGGGACAGGAATGGAGGAGGGAGAGAAGTGTTGGGAGGGGACAGCATCATAAGAAAGTTGGTATTTTTGGTAATACTATTCAGAAAGCAGTGTAAACGTGGCTAATTTACACATCAGGGGCTTGGACTTAAAGGCACAGACTTAGACACTCCCTTCACTTCTTACTTTGGTACATACAGGCTGCCTTTTAATGTCTCATTATGCTAAATTATAATTGTAATTAAATATTCCCATTACTTGTATTCCAGTCCAGTCAGAAAAGGGGCACGTTTTATATCCTTTCAGCTTGTGCCCAATTCTCTACTAACAAAGACCCTGGAGCACAAAATGCTCCTGCCACAGGAACAACTTGGAATGCCTACACCCACTCCCTGCCATGACCTTCAGAACTTCCTGTTCTCTTTGTGGAACAGGACTCTGCAAGAACCTTGCTCTTTACACTTCACATGTACTAATTCATTTAATTCCCATGACAATCCCATAAGGTCAAAACCATTATTAGCCTCATCTTATAGATGAAGAAACAAAGGCCCAGGGAGGTTACAGAATGTGACCAAGGCCACACAGCTACTCAGTGGCAGAGCCAGGACTGCTGGCTCCAGAGTCCACACTCTTAGTAATCCTTTTGTGTGGCCTCTTGTGACTCCCCAAAGCCTCTTTTACCTAATGCTATTACTGTATCTACTTGAAAAGTATTAATACTATTTTTCTGCCTTCCTACAAAATTCTCACCCTAACACTAAGCAAATGATCTAAAACACAGCCTGCATTTAATCAAGGCTACTAAAATAATAACTGATTTGTTACTCTCACAGCTCTGTCTTCATGGAGCTTTCTTTCAGCATCCCTGTGATAAATTTCAATTATGCTTTTACACTGGTTTTGACATTTAACTCTAAGAATAATTCACGGAAATACTTTAAGGTTATCTCAAATATTTGCAGTTCAAGATCATGGTGCAAAGCCTTAAAGAGAACACTCCACCATTTAAAAGGTTTACCAGCCTACAAAACGGTGAGACTGTGAGGAAGTGGCTGTTCCTCCACATGGGAGGTGGAAAGTCAGTACTAATCCAGATAATAGAACAATGGAACTGCACCCTAACTAAAAGGAAGAATGAAGAAAGCCATGGGCACTGACCAAGCTTACAGCCTAAAAATACTGAATTAAGTCATTTCTGATATTAACATGGAATGCGTATTTTTAGAGAGATTACTCCCAAGAGGACAGGCTGACATCTCCCTGACTCTCTACCTACCTCTCCATCCCCAATGGAGGCTTTCCCCAAAACCTTCTACTCCTCAGGAATCGCTGTCCCTATACTGGAGGACCAATATGGTCCCACATATTAACTGTTCCTCCATGTGGTATTTATCCTATTCTCCTGTACAACAGTTTTGCATGTTGTACAAAAGTTACCTGAAGGCAAGGTCTTTTAACCCTTGAATAAACTATATTCTCTTTCTAAATGTAGAATTCAGCCCTGCAAACAAGCATCCACTGGTATTTGTTAATAACTGATCATGTTCAATAGTTTAATTAGGCTTAAGCTGTTTTCCTGAATTGAAATTTTTGATGTCTAAATTTCAATCATAAACTAATAAAAAGTCCTTTTCCAATGATAATATTTTAAATTAGGTGTTTAATAGGAAAAGAATGCCCAGCCAGGATACCTTGTTTCACAAACTGCTATTCCTCCTGAGTCAATGTCTAAACAAACCAAGGAAATACACCCAGTAAGGTCTGTGTAGTGTTCAGATTTCCTGATGTACTTAGTAACTATCTCTGAACAGGAGACCTAAACACAGGCCTCTCGGTAAAGGCAAATATACTGGCTAAATCTAAGAGTGGGTACAGTGGCCAGGGAAAAGCCTGCTAAACTTGGCACTATTCAAAACCCTTTCATTAACCAAAAATGGTAAGTGATAAAGAGGCCTAGACTAACAAATATGCAATGGCACTATTAAAATAAGATTCGTGAGTCTTCTGTGGCTGCCTGACAATATGCAGACACAGCCCGAACATGGTCCAGGCAAGGAAGGAGGAAACACAGGACAGTGAACTAAACAAACGAAACAGAACGGTGAACTAAACAAACGAGAGCCCAATGGGTTAAACCCCCTTCTACCACTTGGAATGAAGGTAGAACTTTAGAAATTTCTAGTTTTATGGAAAAAAGCAAAAGAATTCAAGTCAGGGAAAGTCTGTCAGCTGCCAACGAAACCAGAATAACCTTTCGCTTACAAAGAGTCTGATTAAAATTCATGTTCCTTCTTGCATTCAAGTTTTCTACATGAGCTGAATGTAGAGGAAAATAAATGAATTATGTCAAGATTCACAATAACGATGAAAAATAAACAAATTCAGAAAGTTAGATAATATTTTCCTTTTGTATCCCAAATTCAAATTCAACTTCAAAGAAAAAAAATACTTATCAGAATCTCCTTATCTAGTAGAAATTAACCTCAAAGTTCTTTTACTTCACTTTTACTTACGAAAATTTCCTACTCAACTGAGTCTAGAAATAAGAAAGCAGCACCACAAAAGAGAGGTGAACATCATGGCTTCCTGTAAGGCCCTCTGAAGATAAATTACCCGTCACTTAATACAATGAAACCTACACACCATCAATAGGCTGCATCAACTCCGTTTCACTTGTGGCAGTGATGGATTCTTAAAAGATTCAAATCATCTTTAACATCTTGGATGCTTTCTAGAGGCCAGTCATCATACAGCTTCTCAGGATGCAGAGCAGAACTCCTCCAGTCCATTCCTGTTGAACCTGTTTTGTCTCCCATAGCATTTAGAACAAAGAGCCTGTCGGAATTCACTGCCATCAAAAGGGACAGCTAACTAATCAAAGAAACACAGACCCCTAATTTTGCCCTGACACACACGCTTGTATCTAAATGACCACAAATGTGCCCTGCAGAAACTGGGGTCCCACATGACATTACAAAACGAATCATACCAGAGACACACCATCAATTACTGGTGTAATTAGCACCACCAGAAAAGAAGTCTTAAAACATAATGCTAACGCATTTATCTGAACTACCATTCCAATTTCTGTAATTTATTTCATCAAGTGGAAAAAAAATGGCACGAATGAAACATCTCACTAACAGTACGCAGGTAGTGCCAAATAAAAATGCCCTGTCTATATTTTAACAAAAATTTATAGCTGTGTGTGTTCGTTTTTTATTAACAGTAGTATAAAAATTTGAAATAAAACAGAAACCTTGGGGGGGTGTGGGGGTGTAGAGGGTGGTTGCCAGGATCTATTTAAATGGAAAGGATGGGGATTTTTTCCAAATACCTTATCAGGCCACCACTGCAAATCTTCTCCTAGAGATACTGGACTTTGAACAGGCGTATTCTTCTTATCCAAGTTTGGCTCTCCTTCCTTGCTGGTAGAGCCCCTTTCAGTATCAAATGAGGCTCCATCAAGCCACCTTCGTTCACGTAAACGTAAAACGGACTCACGTTCACGCAACAGCTCAGAGTCTCTCTCTAAGGGAAGAAGGAGAACTGGTATGCAATTGGGTCACACCAGTGGGATAAAAGTAAGCCACTCTCTAGTAAAGACCCTTCAGGAGGCAACGAACAGCAGTTTATCTACTCACAAAATTCCACGTATATGTATTTCTAATAAGCCTGACATGCAACATTCAAAACATTAACTCTTTCAAGTGAATGTACAAACATTATAAAACCAGTATTTTTAAGAACTTCGTAGAGGCAGACTTTTCTGAATTTCAACTTCATGTTTTTAGAGAATTACTTTATTTTATACTGGGCTTTGAATTTTTTAAATGGAGTTTAAAATTTGTGGCTTTCATTAAAAATGCTTACCACAAGTTTTTATTTATCTTCTAGAAAATGTACACAAATTAGAAGTTCAACATTGGATATATATGTAAACCAATAGTATCTGTTACAATGTTGTCTATTATTTAAAAAAAAAAAACAAACCTGCACATATAGAAAAAAAGTTGAAATGGTTAAATCCATTAACATTAACTATAAAACTTTTGATAATCCCAGCCCTTGTTTACAGCAATTTTATAGGCTGGATTTTTATGCATAAGTGTTATTTAAAAATTTTTGGGAAACCAGACAGGACTTTATTCTTTTCTTTTAGGAGTCTTTACAGGATGATTTCCTTACAAAAATGTTTACCATGCAACTGGCTATGAATTCTATACAGCCAGTATTTTGCAGTTTGCTCAAACATTATTTTTTTAAAAAGTTAATCAAAATAAACTTCCCAAGATTTTGATAAAAAAGGATTAAAAACAATATTAAGTTGAACCATGTGAAACTGCCATTAATGCAGGTCAAAAACCGGCACATACCAGCAATTTTACATGGCTCAAATTAAAAGTAATGCTACTACACAGAATGACCTAAGAAAGAGCAAAAGGGAGAAATTTAGAAGGAGTTATTTGTGTTAGATACTGAATATTTGAAAATGCAACATTTGATACATTTAAGGCACTTGTTTTAAAAAATTTAAAGTTACTACATAATAGGTTCAGTATATTAAAAGATCATAGGTTTGTTGTTTCAAAACTGTTTTTCAGTACCAGATATTTGCAACAAGCTCTTAAAATAATATGGTATCTTTTTCAGTTTACTAATGATCAGTAAATAATACAGCTAATTGTTATTGAATCAAGCAGTTTTACATTCTAGAAAGTATTGCCTTAACAAAATTAAAATGCAAACTAAATCTACATCAACATAGATACAGAAAGTCTTATATTTATATAATTTCAAAATCATCTTTCTAACCTCTCCTATATCCTCTAAAATAGCATTTTAATAAGCTAAACATTTCTATATATTTATTATTGGCCAATCCCATTCTAAGAAGTTTTTTTTCCATTTAACCGGGATTTAAAATTAGTAATCACTTTATTTTAATCAAATAAACTAAAGAGACTTGTTTTCCGAATGCTGCATGTCACTATAAAGTAGAATTCTGCTTTTAGTTCAGAATCCATAATACTTTTTAAAAATATAGTTAGGTAAGTCATAACCCTTGATGAGTATTCCACAATATAGATAAGATTATCTCTAATGTATTGTGGCTCTTCAAAAATCAAAAATAACTAGTTTTAATGCCAAAGCATCCAAAAACACTAGTAATTAATGACTTTATCTAATGTTAAAAGTTCAAACACAGTAAATTTTACCACTCTCTCTCCATACAGCCAGCCAATGATCACAAAGAAATAATTGCAAAATTACCTCGAGATGAGCCTAGCCTGGAAAGTGATGAGCGACGAAATGAAGGGTAACCGAAATAGCTAATGTCTTCAGAAAACATAGCATCTGCATCAATGATGACACTGGGGTGGGCAGAGTGAATGTCGGCATCAAGAAGAGACATAAGATCCTCTACAAAATGGAAACAAATAAAAATGAAGCAAACACAGAGAAAACATCTGCAGACCACTGAAAAATCTGCAAGTTAAAACAGATTAAAATCTGGAACTGACTGACATAGCCTGAGGAAAAAAGCAAGAACTACCTAGGAAATAGAGTGAACATTCTTAACAAATATTTTAAGGAACATCAAATGCATGTCTGTTACTTGCGCTACCCATTAAAAAGTTACAAGAAAATAAGATCTCTATTTAAGATAATTGTGACATCAGAGATATTCCAATCTAAATTTAAATGTGATTAAGACATATTCAGTAATAAAGGCACCAAAAAAACAAAATTCCAGAGTCATTTGTCAGCCAGCGATAAAGCCACACATAGACATCATTTCTTTACTGGGACAAAACACAGGTCCACTGAGCAAAGACATGTCCCTATTCTCCCTTAAAAAGAATTTTGTAATCAAAAACCACTACAGTGAGAAGTATTTGCCACCTTGGAAATTAAAGTCAGACTATTCATTGCACTTTAAAATTCCATCCCCAGTTTAAAAGAACCTTGCCCTCCAGAGATTAGAAAACCATGATGGCGACCCACAAACCTCCAGGCAAGTAAGATTCACTGGCAGTGTCATCCCCGTCATCTCCATCTTCATCATCCCGGCTAAGCAAGTTATTTACAGCAAGGTTTACATCAAGATTTGTTCGCTGAAGTTCCCGAATAATGACGCTTCTGGATTTGCCTTGTAAAACAACTTGGGCCTGAAATAAAAAAATACAAAAGAGTACTATGCTAATTCTCTTTTGATTAAATTCTTTCTCGAAATCGTCTTCCTAGGATTAATATAGGAAAGCAGTGGTATGAGCTCTGACTGCAGCCCATTATAATATTCAATTCAGTTAGACCTCACCCTGTCCTGTACCTCAGGCTCAGTGCTCTACCAGGTCCATACCTGTGAAATCAGCTCCTCTGGGATGACGGATGCTGGGATAACCGGCTGGGGCTGACTGCCCAAAAGCCCGGACCCTCGGTCCCGTCCCGTCCGAATCACTCGAGTCTGTCGACGGGAATCTCGAGCTCCAGCTGATGACCTTCCGGAGGACCCTCCTCCACTCCCACCTACTCCAGAACTCCAGCGACTTCTAAATATGGAGAATTTATAGAATTATCATTTTATACAATCATTCTGAAAAGATCACTTCAGATCTCATTTTCTTTCTCTCTTAAGCTAAGATAAAGCTATTTGTCTAATTGATAGTGGAACTAAGCTTTAAAATAACACTTCTAATTTTTTAAATGTTTAAAATCACTTTTTAGAAGGATAAATATCTTACTTTTGTACCTTTTAAAATATTTTTTAAAAACATACACATACTGCCCTGGCTGGGTGGCTCAGTTGGTTGGAGCATGGTCCCATACACCAAAAGGTTGTGAGTTCAATCCCTGCTCAGGGCACATACATAAGCTGCAGGTTCAATCTTCAGTTAGGGTGCACAGGGGAGGCAACCAATTGATGTTTCTCCCCCACCGCCCCTCCCCCACCCCCTCTTTCTCTCTCTAAAATCAATGAGCATATCCTCAGGTGAGGACTTACAAAATAATAACTAAAATTTAAAAAAGATCCACATACCAAGTGTTTCTACTGACAAGCCTAAAATGAGTTATACTGCACATCTCACCTCTGCTTAAAAGACCCACCAGACGTAACTACCAACACTGTTACACAAAAAGTAAAATTTAGAGTTCAGAACTTGAAGTGCTTCGCATGGAATAAAATATTCATTTTTGTTCATTAATATTCAGTACTATTAACCAACTTGACCAAGGATAACCTATTCCTTAAAACATTTGTTAATTTTTTAAAATTTTTATTTATTGATTTTATAAAGAGAGAGAAAGGGGGAGTGGGGAGATAGACCAAGGAGAGAGGGATGGTGAGAGAGGGGGAAACATCAATTTGTTGTTCCATTTATTTATGCATTCATTGGTTGATTCTTGTATGTGCCCTGACTGGGGATCCAGCCTGCAACCTTGGAGTATTGGAATAACACTCCAAGCAACTGAGCTACCCAGCCAGGGCCTGGGCCCTAATTTTTTCTTTTTTTTTTTTTAATTAGTGACTTTTTCTTTTTTAAAGTACTTTTTCTTTAAAAAAAGATCTTATTCATTTATTTTTAGAGAGACAGTAAGGAAGGGAGAAAGAGGGAGAGAAACATCAATCTGTGGTTGCCTCTTACACACCGCACCCCCTGCTGGGGACCTGGTCTGCAACCCAGGCATGTGCCCTGGCTGGGAATCGACCCAGAGACCTTTTAGTTAGCAGGCGGGCACTCAATCCACTGAGCCACACCAGCCAGGGCTAATTTTTTCTTAAGTATGATAGAACAACTTAGAAAGTGTATGACATCTTCACTTATTGTCCCAAACAGGAGAATTAAGTATCTTCATTCAAATTAAGTAAGCTAGATAACCATAAACAATGGCTTTTCTGCATTCATTCAGATCTTCTGAAAATGGCCACCAAAAAGAATCACATTAGCCTTTAGATTATGACAATGCCAGTTCTCTTGAAAATCAATCTAATACTTAGAGATTATTCAATCTAGAAGGTGGTACTTTACCCCACTCCTCTGCATTGCATTCACCCAAGACTAAAACTTTCCACCTCCCACTGCAAATAGATTTAGTTTACATTTGATTTTCCAAGTCTTTCATTTTCCTTCTTAAAAATGTATGACTACATTAATCAGTAACAATACTCAAATCAATATACAACAAAGTCCTTGGTCTCTCTTCTCACTTAACTGGAAAACCCAATCTCTGCCTTTACAAATAAAAACATTTCAAAGTATTTTTAATATTTTATTTCTTTATTTTTAGAGAGAGGGGAAGGGAAGGAGAAAGAGAAGGAGAGAAACATCAATGTGTGCTTGCCTCTCACACACCCCCACTGGGGACCTGGCCCACAACCCAGGCATGTGCCCTGACTGGGAATCAAACCAGCGACCCTTTGGTTCGCAGCCCGCGCTCAATCCACTGAGCTACACCAGCCAGGGCTTAAACAGTTTTTTTAATAAAATGGGTGGGAAAAACACTTTAGAAAACCTGGTGCCATCCTTTTTGAAAGCTTTCTACACTTGTTGATGCACCCTGTCAATTCACGCTTGTGCACCATCAGTATCTAGAGTCTAAGAACTGCCCAAGATAATTTTAAAGAAGAACACAGTGTATTCCCAGGGCTGCGTAACACGTTTTATCGGGTTAGCCAAAAAGTTCGTTTGTTTTTTTCCCCCTAAGATGGCTCTAGTGGTACTTAGTTGTCCTTAACTTCATTCAAAACCATTTTATTAGACTGTACAGTGACAGCTGTCATATCAGTGTGCCTTTAAAAAAACTAATCAAAATTGGTTAAGTTTTTGTGTAGCCTTTTTAAATATTGAAGATGGAAGAAGTTACATAACATTTTCAGCGTATTAATGCTTTATTATTTCAATAAAGGTAAAAATGCAACTGAAACACAAAAATGACTTGTGCGGTGTGTGGAGAAGGTGCTGTGACTGTTGGAATGTTTCAAGGGGGTTTGCGGAGTTTTGTGCTGGAGATTTCTTGCTGGATGATACTCCACAGTCAGGCAGACTAGTTGAAGTTGACAGCAATCAAATCAAGACATTGATTGAAAACAATTAGTGTTATACCATGTGGGAGATAGTCAACATACTCAAAATATCCAAATCAATAGTTATTGGTGAAAATGAAAAATGTGTCTTTTATTTTATGGAAAAAGACTAAATGGACTTCTTTGGCCAACCCAATAGAAATGAAATGGTAAAGAGCCATTCATAGACCAAAAGAAAAAGAAATGGGCGTTAAAGTATATAACATTAAAAAAATAAAAAACAATTCCATTTACAGTAACATCAATAAGAATACTTAGAAATAAACTTCACGAAGAAGGTGAAACAACTTGTACACTGGAAACTACCAAACACAGCTGAAATAAATTAAAAGATGTAAATGAATGGAAATACATCCTGCATTCATGGACTACAAAGACTTAACATTGTTAGGATACCCATAACACTCAAAGCGATACCCAGATTCATCACAATCCCTATCAAAATCTCAATGGCATTTTTTACAAAAATAGAAAAATTCATCCTAAAATTTATAAAGAATCTCAAGAGATCCAGAACAGCCAACACAATTTTGTAAGATCAAAAAGCAACACTGGAGGGCTCACACTTCACAAGTTGACAACATTACAAAGCTACGTAATTAAAACAGCATGGTGCTGGCATGAAAGCAAATAGAATGCAATGGAATAGAGGCCCCAGAAATAAATTCTCATGTATATGGTCAAATGTTCTTCAACCAGGGTGCCAAAACCACTCAATGGGGAAAGGATAGCGTCTTCAATAAATGACACTGGAAAAACTGGATACCCACAGGCAGAAAAGGATAAAACAGAACCCTTGTCTTATACCATATACAAAAATAAATTCATAACGAATTAAAGACATAAACATAAGACCTAAAAATTATGAAGTTCCTAAAAGAAAACTAAGAAAACACTTCATGGCAGCAAACTTGGCAATGATCTCTTGGCTATAAAACCAAAAGCACAGGCAACAATAAAAGCAAAATTAGACATAAAGGATAGTATCAAACCTAAAAACTTTTAAGCCTCAAAGGACATAATCCAGAGAGTTAACAGGTAACCTATGGAATGGGAGAAACTATTTGCAAATCATATAGCTGCTAAGGGGTTAATATCCAGAATGTTTAAAAGAGCTCCTACACCCAACAGCAATCAAATAGCCCAACTGAAAATGGGCAAAGGACATGAACAAACCTTTCTCCAAGGATGACACACAAATGGCCAAGCATATGGAAAAATGTTCTACGTCACTAATCATCAGAGAAATGCAAATCAAAACCACAGATAACTGCCTCACACCCATTAGAATGACTACTAACAACAGCAACACAAAAGTTACAAGTGTTGCTGAGGGTGTGGAAAACTGGAACCCTCATGTACTGTTAGTGGGATGGTAAAATGGTGCAATGCCATAGAAAATGGTGTGGAGGTTCCTCAAAAATTAAAAATAGAACTATCATATGACCCAGCAATACTACTTCTAGATATACACTGAAGAATTTAAAGCAGAGTCTCAAAGAGGTATTTGCAACACCCATATTCATAAGTGCACTATTAACCTCAGCCAAGCGGTAGAAGCAACCTAAACACCCATCAAAGATGTACAGATAAACAAATATGGTATAAACCAAAACGTGAGATGTTAACAATAAAAACTAGGTGTGGGGTTTATGAGACTGTCAGTACTATCTGTACTTTTTCTGTCAGCGTACACCTGTTCTAAAATAAAAGTCTATTTAAAAGAGGATGCACGTACGCAAACAGATGCACATATATACGCATCCTATATACGTATGATTTGGTGTGTGGGCCTGTGATATGTGCATATATTTATTTACATGAAAATATTAATTACTTCCAATATTTAAATCAGGAGATTTCACATAAAAATCAGGATTTGCAGCTTTTCTGAGGACAAAAAAGGGGGAGAGGCACAGAGGTTTGCATTTGGCAATAATTCCCCTACGGTAATAATCACATGATGGTCAGCATTTTTTGCAAGTATTTTTAATGAAGGTACATACATTGCTGTTTTATACATGATGCTTTTGCAATTAACAGACAGACTAAAACTAGTGTAAACGTAAGTGTTACATGACTCCCTTTACTGCTGTATTTGTTTCATCGCAATGGTCCGGACCCAAAGCCACAATTAGCTCTGAGGTATCATGCCTGGATAAATATAGAATCATCATGTTGTACACCTGAAATTTCATGTTAATTATACCTCAATTTTTTTTAAAAAAGGCAAAATTATTAACTTTATTATACTCTTTAAGTTTTAGCTAAATGAATTTCAAACCCCACTAAATTAATTCAGAAAGAGCTATCAGATTTGGATACGAGAATGAAAAAAATCTTAAGTTTTTTTTTCTTTACCTAAGAATGAGTCACAAAACCAAAGACGGTTTCACTGAAATTTCTAAATGACATAAATGATATGATAAACAGCATTATAAACCCATGTGAACACTTCACATTTTTAAAAGGCCAAGAACCTGGGTTCATTGTAATTAGCCTGTGTGGGTTATTTTTATCCTGGTGGCTCCTCATAAGCAACAGGAGCTCCTGTCCAGAGTCAGGACAGTTTCCTTATTCCATCACTAGATAACACTGCAGACACAAACTCACAGTGACCGTCCGTGCTCAGAGCACCTGCCCAGACCAACAGACACCACCATCCGGCCACAGCTTACCCCAGGGTGTTGCCTGCCAGCCTGCCCAGAGTCTCCGAGCCTGACAGAAACCACGGGGAGTCACTTGTCCTACCAGGCCTCGAGGTCCTCCCTGCCCCCGAATTGCTGTTCAACTTTGACCTGGGAAAAAACAAGAGGTAGAACAATCACAGAATAGTCCCAAACTGCCTACAAACGAGCCTGGATTTCCAGGCCTCACGACTGTGGGGCTTCCTAGTAAAATACCAGCCTAAGTATTCTCTGATCAACCCCACTAAAACACATACTCACATGCAAGAGCAAATCTAACAACTTATTGCCTCGTAACAATCTGGAGTTCTTTACTGGTTGACACTATTTTCAAGGTTTAGCTACAGATGAATTATTCTTTCTATTTCTTAAAGTAATCATGCTTTCCTTAGAAGCAGTCCATTGAAATTCATCATACATTGCCCAGCAACCTTTTTTTATATGCCATCATTTATAAAGACCAAAATTTTAAAGACCTTGTCATTTTCGAATTGAGTTACTTGATTTGAAAATATTAAAAAGAAAAAAAACATGATCTAACAAGCTCTTTCAGTCAAAGAGCCAATCTGACGCAGGACCTCCCACACACAGTGCTCTTCTGGTAACCTGTTTCTGTTAAGTGATCATGGAAGCTGCTGCTATTTTTAATGGTGGTATTTTTAGCTATACATCACTACTTGCATAAAAATTAAAATCAAACTACAAAGTAACCATTTCACTGTTTTATGTGTCTCATTTTCTGCAGTGCTTTTTTTTTTAAACTTGAGGGTTACCAAAAATCAAAACACAGATTTTAAAATAATACCTCTGAAGAGCTAACTACTGAACAGAAAGGACATGTCTTACCCATCGTTATTATCAGGTTTACCCAACTCCAACCTGTCTGGCTGTACTGAAAAACCGATCCTGCAAACTCTACCATCCTAAAAGCAAAGAAAATAGAAATTTCCAAAGTGAAACGTGTGTTAAAATTTGAATTTATTCAAATTTACATCTTTCCAACATCAGTTACGTGCCCATCACTGTCAATTCAGAAGATAACAAATAAGCCCCCTTCCAGAAGGTGCTCACACTTGAGCTGGGGGAATATGTTTTATATACATTATCAAGAAAGCAGGAAAAGTAATTTAAAATATTGCAATCTAACAGAATCAGAGTGAGGAAGTGACTGAAAATCAGGAACTTCTCCATTCTGCTACTACTCAGTTTCAAGCTCCAGTAAATCACTGAAGCTTTCTCTGGGCCAGAGAATTTACACAATAGGGGAATGGAACTGGGTAAGCTCTGAAATAAATCTTGCAAGAAAGTGCTATTTTCCATGTTTAAAAAGAAAGAAACCTAATGATGCATAGTTGTATTTTAATTGTTTATTTTCATTTCTCTCTCCACCTTAAATAATTTACCTCAAGAAGAAAGGCAGCATGGTTTGGTCCCACCACACACTGTTTAATAGTGGCTTGTTCCAATACATTCAAAGGGGGATGACTGGAGAATTAAAAAGAAAAAAGTATGTAAGCAAAATTATTTTGTAAATGGTAAATACATCATAGAGTTGTTTTCTTTTTTATATGTTATCCAAAATAAAAGCCGGTAAATCCTGTTTCAAAAACGAGTATTTTTAAAGCAATAATTGAAGAATAATTATATCCTCGTAGTCATTATAGCTCCTTGGTATGCCAGGTGTTTTAAAAACCAGCGTAAAGAGAAACTGTAATTCAAATGAACCCAACTCATAAAAAGTTGATAGATTAAAATATTCCTAATAGATTCTGCCTAAATATGAGCTGTTATTCTTAATAAAGAAACATCATTCTTTTCAGGAAACTGTAATATCTTACAACTCTTACCTGTTTAAATTATATTTGTTCAGTTTCTCTGAAACTTCCCGTAACCTTGAAAAACAAAGAAAACATGAATAAACCACACGTACAACGCTCTGTAAACAAGCTCTATTCTGATCGGCACTCACAGCCACTACACTTTAGTGGTCTCTAACAGTAGTGTGCACAGTATTCGCCATGGCTGCAGTGTTCTTCTATTACCTTTGATTCCGGTTCCCAAAAAATCACAAGTCGACTCTGCAATTCCCTTCCCTCACCATCCCATTAGCAACTTCAATAATAACATTATTAATCCCATTTTACAGATGAGGAGAATGAGGCTTCTAGAGTTCACATAACAGAAAGTGGCAGTAGAGCTGGTACTTAACACCCAGTGGAAGGCCAATTTTTAAGCAATGAGCTATAGACACGCATGACAGAAGATTCTTGAACGTAAATGTGCATCACGAAATGAAAATATATGGGAGGCACAAATCTATTTCCTCATAATAATAAAACTGAATCGTAATTCCCAGCAAGAGTAACTTTCAAAAGATACCATAATTTTTCCCAAAAAGTAGATACTCACTGATGACTTTATTCTCACTCCCAAAAAACAGTCTCTAATCCTGTGTGACATGGCCCCAATGAAACACATTTATTTTCACTAACAAAACTGTGTTTTCATAGGCCCTGGAGTGTCCAACTTTCCCACCAAACCCATTCCCTAATTTACAAGGCACACTTCTGGTCCCAAGACAGGAGAAAACCCCACACGTACTGTGGCACTCTTGAGCGCTGCAGGAAGGCTGACTACAAATCCAGAAGGAAGACTGGGAGGCTCCAAGCTGCGAGGCTGCATTCTGGGCAAACCCAGCCTTCAGAGGACCCAGAGCCCGGCAGGGCTGCCCACCTTTACCACGAGTAATTTACACAACTTTTCTCTCTGCTAGAGCCAACATATGAGAAAGGGCTAAGAAAGGCTTTGCTTCCCCCAAACCACAGTAGTGACATTTTTCAAAGGTACTTATTCACTGGCTTACAACTAAACCCATTCAATTCTATTTCCTTTTTCTTCGCTCAACACTGTCTCTTGACTTTTCACAAAGTGCACAGTATGGGAGGATGGGGGGTTGGATAAAATCTGTCAAAACCTTTCCAGAGCTGGACAGTAACTGAAATTAAGAATTAATGTTTCTTCCATGGCTCCAAATCTCACTCCAGATAGCTAATGTTTATAAAGTTAAAATATGTTCTGAGAATATCAAAATGCTAGAAAATATTTAATAACACAAGAACTCAGTAAATTTCAGGATACCTATGGGATAGAGGAAGCAGTTATTGTCATCAATTAAAGTTTCTAATCTTAAAATCATGGTGATCTCCTGACCACACCCGCAGCGTGCACTCAGCTATGTTGGAAACAATGCCCGCTAGACAGCCAGTGACCGGGGACTGCCCCCTGCCCATCTACTGCTAACAGGGCTCATACAAACCCATCAGGTCTCTCGTCCTCACAAGTCCTCACCTTTGTGAGGACGGATGAATAGTCATCTCTGGTTCTTTTCAGTCCTGAAATTCTTATGAATGTACAATAGGAAAGCAAATGTCTTAGTGAAGGACACATATGCAAAGTTTTTGTGGAAATAGCACTTGTTAATTATCAAATTCAATGTCATCTTAGCCATCTGAAATGTTCATATACAAATTGATTTTACATGGACACATATTTAGACAAGTTTGCCCAAATACTAAATATTTTATTTTTCTTAAATTCAATCCCAAAAGTGCATATAAAACGTATCATTCTCCCAAATCTCAAGAGTTATTGTGACTAAATTGGCCACCTACAAACTACATGAATCCCAGATAATAGTGACAAAGAAACCTTCAAGCAAAAAAAGCAAATTATAAATGCGTGTTTGGTTCCCATTTGCATTTCCTCAGCAGAACCGCAGGCCGAACTACACTCAAAGTCACTAAATCCTGAATGTCTCTATGAATTATCAGGCCCTTGTCTACTGTGCGGGATCTTCCCCTTAAAACTTACAACGCTTGAGGTTATTAACTATATTTCCTGTCATGGCAACATTAACAAAAAGTTTTCCCCATTTTTAAAATAAAAGGAATACCACCCGACAGCGCAGCAAATTCCATTTCGGAATTCAATCTTCACACGTGGCTATAGCAGAAAACAACTTTAGAAGCACAGTGTAACATGACAAAATAGCCCCATGACTCAGTATTTAACCTCACTCAGAGAGACGCAGGAGAGCCTCTGTGGGTGGCTGGGACACACAATGGACAGGTCGGCGCTGAGCTTCCCACAGGCCTTAGTACCGCTATGCCGATGCTGTCTTCAGTGCGATACGTGCTGGATCACAGATGCAGGGGGAGGGACTCAATGAGGCAACCCAGGGGAAGAAAATTCCAAATACTGTAGGAGAGTCTGGAACAAGGGGTGTACATCTGTGTCAAGTTTCATGAGGGGACAGCTCAGCAGCAGCTTCTTAGTGGTAGCTCACTGGGATCTGGAAACTGCAAAAAGCTAGAGCATCTGATTTAGCGGCAGGAGGAAGAGCACTGGATCCAGACTACACGGCTTAAAATTCTGATTCTGCTATTTTTAAGCCATGACTGAGACACTTTCTCAACCTGTCAGTGCTTGTTTCCTCATCTGTGAACTGGGGATAGTTATCTACTAAATAGTTATTGAGAGGTTATAATCAATTACTGAGTATTACATTCACTGTTAAGTAGTAATATCAGCTACTTTTTGTTTGTGTTTGAGTATTTCAGTGTTGTCTGAGAGGCAAATCACATGGAGAAGGCGGCTCACACCCTGCTCTCCAGGATCATGGCTTGATTGGACCACAAATACACACACAAGACAGAGAGACCCAAAACAAGGTGTGGTGAATGTCCCGAGGGACACAAAAATGCTACACAACTGCAGGAGAGAAAGGCTCACCCTTGGCTGAGTGGACCAGGATGAATTCACACACAAGGTGCATACAGACTTAAGAACGGGTAGGATTTGGGGGCCAAGATCCAGGGTGAAGTGGGAAAACAGAGGTGAACTTTCCAGAACAGCAAAATCACATGAGCTGAGACAGGTAAGTGTGTGCAGAACATCAAGGAGCCCAGTGTCCCTGGAGGCCAGGCTACATGAAGGGCAAAACTGAGGGAGGTAGTTACTAAGGGTAATGACTTTTCACGTGGCAGGTGATGCAGCTCTCTGAAAACTGCAGAACCAGAAAATCTGGAGGACTCTGAAGGAGACATATGGCCAGTGAGAACATCATGGCAGATGCTCAGATCTCAGCTGCCTAAGGAAGAGTCCAGCAAGAGGGGGCGACTAAGAAATAAAGTGCGTCTGACAAATCTCGAGAGTAGAAAGCAGGTCCTTATACTCTCCTATCTCAGTTTAAACACAATCGTTACCTTCCTTTTATCTGTAATTACAGAATCAGGGTGGTTAAGTGATCAAATGGGGTTTATAAGGAGTGTAGCACCATGTCCAATGCACAGTAACTGTTGACACCTGGTGGTGGTGGCGGTGGCGATGTTCTTCATTGCTGGTGATAACGGTGATTATGGTGGTGATGGTGGTAATTACGGTGGAGATGGTTATAATGATGGTGATGGTTGTGATGATGATGGTGATGGTAGTTGAACGCTTAATGGGAAAAAAGAGCTCTTTGGAGCAGAGAATAAGCACCATGGCTGAGCAAGTGCCACCAAGCAAGGCCTGTGGTTGCAGACATTAGCTCAGAGCTGTCGATTCTTCTTCTCAGTCACCTCACCTGGATGAAAAGCCATGTCTATCACAAATAGGTCATATGCTCTTGGTAACTACTGGGACAACATCAGTGTTCCCTGACACTCACACCTGTGTCTTCCAGAGATGACTATGAGCAAGAATAAGATGGTTGTCTTGAGAAAGGGAAACAGGAGCAAGAGGAGAGGGGGAGGGGATCAAGGTGAGAGGGTGAAAACCAGATTTGTCCTCAGAGGTTCCCACACACTCACTGGCGCCTGCTCGCAGAAGGCACCTGGTCTCCCCAGATGGTCTGTCTCCCCTTGGGGAGGCTCAGTTCTGGGCATCTGTGCGGAATAGCTGAGTAAGGAGACTCTGCTGCCATCTACTAGCATTTGCTTTGTTCAGTAATACCCAGGGTCACCAGGAAGCCCAAAGTGGGCAACAGAGAGCCAGGAAATGGATTCTCCAGAACCAAGACAGCACTCAGAAGTAGATGGTTTGCACAGCTCCTTCCCTAAAGTCAGGTCCTAAGTCACCCCAGGGGAGGGGTGGAGAATGGACAGCACACAAGTGAGGCTGGAACAAAAGCTAGAGGAGGAGGCTGATCACTGGTGAAGGGAACAGACCTAAGCCTAACAGCAATTCTCTACAAACTCCTAAATTCAGCAGGACGTACAGCGCAAGGAAACTGCAGGCCCTGGAATGGCCCTTTACATTGTGGTTTAGGTGCCAGCTTCAAGGATTTTCTTGGTGTCAGTATCTTCATATTTGGTATCTCAGCAAATCAACCATTTCTTTACTGTGGGCAGAGGCTGCCCTTCTTGTGAGCATCCTTCCTCCTTCATTCCCCCCAGGGCCCCTCCATCTCTCAGAGCCCTAAAGGCTCAGGTTCCTGCGGACTCTGGCACAATCTCATGGTACCCCAACCCCATCATCCAAGCCATGAGTTGCAGAATGTGCATTACTGTAACCGGTGTCTTTAAAAACAACAACAACAACAACAACAACAATGCTAATGTTTGTACCTTCAGGTAGGACTGTCAGAGAAAAAACCCTACCACTATTCATAATAAGACATTTTGATACTGTCCAAAATGAGGGCCCATCATCAAAATGCAGAGGGGTGTCCTGCCCTTCAATTAATTAATAAAAACTACCACCTTAGACTAAAAATATTTATTCAATATCCTGATTCAATAACTTATTTTATTCCTTTAAATTTATAGACATCTTATAGATCCAGAAGCTAGAATTTTTCTTAAGCACCAAGGTAAGGTAACAGCAAATTGATGTCAACAGAGAAACTGGAAATCAAAGTACAGCAGTACTTGCTAGAAGCTAACACATTTCACTACTGCCCTTGAAATTCCCTATAATTTCAGTCTCATTTTCCTCAAATTTAACATTCTAATTTCAAAAATAATTTATCTTCTCACTGGTACTACTCACCTGGCAACAGCACTTAGCGCAGGCTGTTCAGCTTTATCATTCTCTGCCTAACCTCTCCTCCCCGCCGCACCACACACCTGCATGTTCAGACACACACATTCCTAAGCTGAATTAAAAAACCTGATGTACTTCTAGCTGAATCTCCAAAACTAAAAAAACTGTGGTATATCCAGAGTCCTAAGAGGCTGCAATCCTCCAGGAGAGAAAGACAGCCCTGACACCCCACCCTCTACAAGATGACGGCTTTCTGCACCTGTAATTGTAAGACAAGGTACACTACCCATGTTTCATGTCTACCAGCAACCCCGTTCCTGGCAGGAAGTGGCACACTCTGCCACCAGTATGTCTTCTCCAGTCTCACTCCTGGTTATTCCAGGCCCAACTCAAATACAACCTCCTACCTGGATTTCTCCGGACAGCCCCCACCTTTTCCCTACAGAAATCTACAGGTTCTTCCTCCTATAGGACCTTTCTTGTCTACTTTACATTCCAATCATTTATGTTAATGATCAGCTGAACTAGCTTCACAGACTCCAAGCAAAGACAGGATAAAACTTACCAACTCTTTCCCCTATCTTCCACTTCATCAGAGACAGTTCCAACCATGAAAAATGTACAATAATACTCATATACAATCCACTGCAGAGGCAGAATAGGTTTCTGCTCATAGTCTCAACAAAACTAACTCCTCAGGTCTTCCACATCAAATTAAAGTTTAAAGCAAGCCAGAAAAGTGTGAACACTCAAATTTCTTTTACGAGAGTTGCCCATGTAACTCTTATAAGCAGACCAATTGACTCAGAGAAAATGTTTAATAATTCACTGCTCACCCACTAATATCAGCAAGCTGTCTTTAAAGTGACCTCACTCCAACCTCCAGATATCCACCCATAGATGAATGGGTAAAATAACATACCCATATAATTTTATTTTGGAGTAAATGGCTTAGTAATCCTGACAACAAAACAACAGCCACCAGTCAGTAAAGGTTATCTACACTAAATCGCAGACTCCTGCAGAAAATGTCTTGAAGCTTGCCTCTTGCCATCCATTTCAGAGAAGGCAAGCAACGCCAAAACACAAAGGCAGTACACTCAAAATCCGTGCCCAGACCTTTTCTTGTAAAAAAAGAAATACTGTAAGAATATTTACTGCATTTTTCCAAAAGCAAACCCTCGAAATACTCACACCTAAAATTCAAGATGCAATAAAATTGTACGTACTTTTTTTTGGGAAGAGGGGAACTACGTTACTAGACAGATGGCAGAGACAGGAATCAAACCCACATGTAACCACAGGACATGGTCTTTTCCATTGTCTCACTGTGTACTTTCCTCAGTACAGGCAGAAAGAAAGCCCTTAACTTTCATACTCTGTGTTTTTGCACAACTACTGTACCATACTATACACACTGCTACCTCTGAACCGCTTCTTTGCATGCCAACTGTTCGCATTATCGCTGACATCAATAAATGCAAACTATGATGTTGGTCCTACCCGCCAGCCGCTGTTACAGCTACTGTAACATGCTTCTAGCCAAGTGGCAGAGGGCATTCTGAGATGGTCATTTACTTGTGCCATCAGCAAGGGCACCCAACCCCAAATTCCTTTTCACAGTCCTAAGCAAGCTAATGGCAAACCACCTTGGGCATGCTCATAGCAGAGCTCCTTCAGGAGAAAAATGGAGAAGGGCAACTCAGTGTCCTCCTCTTGCTGAACTGTGATATTTTTTTTTCTGTGAAGGGGACAAAACCTTTCCCCCTATCCACCCATTCTGTGTTGTGACTTAAACATTAGGAGCTACCTTGCACCATGGTGCTGAGAATGGCAGATGGAGTCTGTAAGAATAAGGGGTGCCCAGTCCCAGCAAGAACCACCAACACATTAGGATGATTCTAATTAATCTCTGTGATTCTGAAAAACTCTCTCAACTGTCTCACTGTATGTCTGAAATTGGACTTCAAGACATTGTATTTCAGATACATTTTCTGACAGTCATTTTGTAGTGCCTCTATCTGAATTTAACTCTGATTATGGGTTCCACAACTTTGGGATTTCATGAAACAGTAAATGGGAGTGGGAGTGGGTGATGAGAGAAGTAATATAGCTATTTTGACAATACACAGAGGAAAAAAAGTTACTGTGCCTCATTTTCATGCCAAAAATGTAAGAAGGTTACAATCTTAGAATAAATTAAATTAACTAAGCTTAGCTATATTAAAAACTCCCTATTGTGTCCTTAATTTTTCTCCTGTCATAGTTAACCACAGAAAACTTCCAATTTAACAATAATGAAGCAAAAAATAAGATTATTTTAAGGACAAATATAGAAACTAAACAGAACAGAAACTAAGTGTTACCAAGGGAAAAAAAGATTTTAGGCTTTTCTTGAAAGTAAAGACCTTTTATTGCTTTGTATCGTCTGTAGGAGTGTGTTCTTTAAAAGTCAGTCAGAACCTCCAGATGCACTGTCTCACCTCCCCAAACAGTCTTCATGTCTCCTCAGCAGTCTCCACTCCCAACCCCTCAATGTAATGGTTCTCAAACCTTTGTCATCTCAGGACCCCTTTAGACTCTTAAAAATAACTGAGGACCCCAAAAAGCTTTTGTTTGTTTGGGTTATAGCCACTGATATTTATAACATTAAAGTAAAAAGCAAAAAAAAAAATTAAATTTTTTTCTCAAAATAACTAATTCATTATACACTGACATAAGTTACCTTTTGAAAAATAACTACTTGCCAAAAAATATCTGTGGTGCGGAACTGCTTTACTCTTTTGTGGGCCTCTTTATTATCAGGCTTAATATAACACAGACCCCCCAGACCTGCTTCTGCATTCAATATCCCGCACAGTGCACTGTTCTGGTCCAAGCATTAGAAGAAAAAAGCTGGCCCTATACAGTTAAGTCGTTAGAAAAGGAAGGAATACTTAATACCTTTTTCACATCATTATATTCTTCTGATAAGTCTTCTTTGATATGACACCAAAACTCAACGAGTGATAGTTTCTTAAAGACTGGGAGCAATGTGGAATCTAAAACCTGTCAGTAAACTTGGAAAAAACCTTTTGCCCATGCAGGAGAGTCTGTGAGAGCATGTATGAGTCACGTGGAAAGCACTGGTTTGCTGACTTATGCAGCGCTTCAAAATCGAAACCTTGTATGTTCCCATCACATCAATTTATAGTGTCCAACTCATGGTGTTGGATACGAATTTCCCAAAATTCTAATTTTAGCTTGAAAGCTCAATTCTGTCACTGGCAACAATTAGCTTCAGTTGTTTTTCTTGAAACAACAGGCCCACTTTTTCACTGTCAAGAAAATGTCTGTCAAATACCCAAGTCTGAATAACCATAGTTTGTCAGCCACTCCTTCAGGCAAAAATGATATTCCATAAAGAGAATAAATAGCTAGTTCAACTTGCAGCTAAAACATTTGACAAAGTGTTTCCTTAACAAAACCAACGTTCTTCTCATTTTGTAACACTGAGTATTAAAATGACATATACTCAAAGGTTAAGAGTTAATAAAATTAATAATTGTAACCATTTCAACAAGGACCCCCCTTATTAAGTGAAATGGCGTCTTCTCCTCTGCAAGTACAAAAATACGTGAAGAACACAATACCATTCAGTACAGTTTGGTGCCAGTACTTTGATTTGTACTGAGAAGCTGATCTTTTCTCCGCCGCTGCTTTTAAACAATAGCACAAATGTCCAAACAGTGAAAAGGACAAATAAGACTCAATATTATTGTGAAGACAGTTTTAACCTCAGAGTCCCTGAAAGGGTGTTGGGGATCCCCAGGGTCCACAGACCACACTCTGAGAACTGCTGCAGCATATTCTCAAATGTTAGTGCCATCCAAGTCACCAATTATTAAAGCAAAGCTGGAAAAAAGATGATTATTCTTTCTTACTAAAACAGCTTCGAATGTCGACCAAAATAACTTTCTAACTATGTACTTTTAAAATACTTTTTAGGTGAGTGGCGGGTTGGGATCCGAGCCCAAGGTCTTGGGCACGGTGCGTGGGAGGACGGTGGGCTGCTCCAGTGAGGTTTCGCCCTGGTGCCCAGCGGAGGCGGCAGCGGCTCCAGAGACGCGAGGTGTGGCGGGCCTACCACGTGTTACCGGGATGGCCGCTCAGAGTCCCGCAGGGTCAGCACTCGCCGAGGATGACAGCGAGGACGACAGCGTCAGGTGAATGTGGGCCCTCAGGGACTGGATGGCCGGATGGGCTAACGAAGGAAGAATGAACTAGAGGGGGAACCTAAGGAAGAAACGGAAGTGTCATCAGCTAAGCTACAGCTTCAGGCGCAGGTCAGGTCCGCAGATCAAGCCTGGTGAACCCCTTAGGGAAGGAAGAAGAGTAGGGAAGGAAGAATAGTAATTCCTGAAAGTGTAGGAGGCACAAAGGAGCATATACAATATAAACCTCTCAAAAGCGTATAGTAGAGCTAAAGAAGATGACAATCATCCAAGGGTCATCTATCTGAAATTGTAATTGGCTCACTAATAATCCCAGGACAAAGTTAGAGATCACACAACCCAAGCCTAAGCCTCCCTTTCCTAAAACCGCTACAAAGATGTTTGGTGTAAAGGCTTGGGCTCAGTATATTGTGGAATGGGCTGCAAAGGAGCCATACGGCTTCTTTACAACAGTTATTTTGGCCCTTACTCCATTGTTTCTAGCAAGTGCTATACTGTCCTGGAAATTGGCCAAGATGATTGAAGCCAGGGAAAAGGAGCAAAAGAAAAAACAAAAACGTCAAGAAAATATTGCAAAAGCTAAACGACTAAAAAAAGGACTGAAGGAATGAACAGGCTCTGCCACTGTAGAAAACTTACTTGGGAAATTATGCAGCTTTGCAAGGACCCTCTAAGGTTTCTTTTCTGGATTTATGACTGGTAAACAAAGTCTGAGCATATGGAAGATTCACGTTAGTTCTGACCTCTGCTATAGCAACTTTTAAGCTTTGATATAGAAGTCTATTGACAGTTATCGTAAATTGGCATTTATTATACTACAAATTCTTTATAACTGACTTAGTCATCTGCCATTTTGCAGCTTATGTCCTGAAATGTAAACATCCTGTGGGGAAAAAATGACTTTAGATTATGAACTCTATTCAAATACTGGCTCAAAATGGGGTCCTGTTTTGGATAAAGGAAACTAAAAATGTAAAAATGAGAATTGTCCTGAGGTGAAAAGTGTGCTTTGGCTTAAAAGAGATCCAGTATATTAATTACATCTTTTATCCTTATTGCTTATTTCTTAGAATCATTCTGGCTTTCTCAAAGCAAAATATTAATCAATGAGTACTTCAATTTCCTGCATTTTTGTCATTTTTGCCTTTGAGATACTGGTAATTATCAAATATCTTGCCTTTTTAAAATTGAATTTTATAAAAAATTATCTTATTATTTTATCTATATAGAATACCACCTACTGGATATAACAATTTTTGTACTTATGAACACTGCCATTTACTTAGAGATGATTTGTTGAATAAGAGTAACACTATGACATAAAGCTTGTAATAAAAATCCCAAACCTTGAAAAAAAAAATTTTTTTAAAATAATGGGTATTTTTTGATACTATAGCAAAACCCAGCAAATGATAAGTTTCTTACAGGTTGGTTGCAATGTAGAATCTGAAACCCGATCAATGAAATTTTCATACTATTATACTAAAATCCACGGGTCTATCTTGCACTCTAAGTAAATCATTTACCCATGCATGAATCTGTTTAGATATTAAAGGGTACAGCAAAGTATCAAAAGGCATATTAAAATTTTTAATACTGCCTTCCTGATAGTATTAAATTCCCCAGAAGTACTAAGTTCTAGCATTCACTTGCCAGTAATTTTCAGTAAGGGAGGAGGGGGCAGCAGGGGCAAGGATACAAAAGAGCTTCTTTAAGATTTATACGGAAAAGGGACAGTCATTTTACTATAAGTGGGTGGGGACACTACAGACACACTTAAGGAAATATCACAAACTGCCAACCTACGTATGGACACACAGTACTGAATCAAAGTGTATTTTAAATGTTTAAAAGATTTTTAAAGATTCTTCATAAACTTTTAAAATCAGAAGATTATACCTAGGATTTCAGATTTCTAGCTTTTCCTATAAAATGAGATCCAGCAACTGAGCCTATATGCCCTAGTGGTGCCTAGAGGTGTCCTTCCTTACCCAGCACCCGCAGGCGTCTGGGTTTCAGGCTACAGACACAGGACTGTACTCCACACACCCTCCCAGTGAAGAGCAACCTGACTGGTTTTATAACTCAGTCTCAGCCTGTACACTAATCCCTAATACATCTCTGCTCAGCCCTAACTCCAAACCACGTTAGTTTTTAAACTTGAATTGACAATTTCTGAAATAGCAGCATGAGTCTTCTCACTTTTTGCCCAAAGAAAACTATACCAAGTAGCAAACATCTATTTTTAAAGACCCCAAAGTACACAAATGATGGCTTTCATAGAGGAAAAATCCATCTAGCAGCTTCCTAAGTAAGAATTATAGTTACGACTTACACATACTTTATGCTTATGGAGATGACAAACACCAGGTTACATAACGTGTTCACTTCACTCTAAATAAATGATGCAGGACATTCACCTTCAAGATGCATTCAAAACCAAAAAGAAGCTTCTAAATAAATAAGTGATACAAATTTTTATAAATGGGAAATTTTAACTTTTCTTCCTAAAATGGTTAAAAGATTTCTATAAAACTAAGATAACAAAATTCATGTTATAGAAATGCTCGGCAAACTATCACAGGCAAAAAACAATGTTATACGTATAATTTCTTCCCTTAACCTGGAAATTTTTTCTAGTTAGAAATTCCTATATACTATCATAAATAACATTTTACTAATAAAATAGAGATGAAAATTTCAAACTGTGCCATTTGAAAAATAAACACATCTCAGAGAAACCAAATGCTGAACACAACAAAATGAGTCATTTTCCTTTAGAGCAAAACCAACCATGTTATTTTCAGCTGCTTTAAAAACAGGAAAAGGGAAACACATGCCAAATGGACAGGAAGAAATTTGGTAAGACAAGATAATTCTGAGAATTTCGTAGGTCCTTCTGCCTCACCTAATTTCACTTTCCTCATGTGTCACTGTAACTACATACAAGAATCACACTGTGCTAACGGATAAGATGGGAAGAGTCACTGTAAGTACACACGAGAATCACACTGTGCTAACGGATAAGATGGGAAGACTTCTTCAGATCTCCTGTCCGACAAGTTCATCAGCATCAGCCAAAATTTCAAGAGAAAATTCCTGGTTTTCTTTACCCTCAGGCTGTATCCTCATTCTGAATACCAGCAACATCATTCATTAAAGTATCTGCCAAACACAGATAATTTATTCAAAATCATTATAAACCCAATTTTAACTCTATATACAAATCAACTGTCTCATGAGATAACTGATGCACTTCAGAGAATAAACACTGCCATTTGGCAAATTATTCAGTCCTTGAGCTAAAACTGCAAAGTGAAATACAATACCTATAATGAAATCTGATTTTGCACAGAAACAAGTCAAGTAGAAGATTATAATCCTGACCAAGGATCCTGAGGCCATTAGATTCAGAACTTTTTTAAAACTCGAGCTATGGGGATTTCTTCTCCTCGTCCTTTTAACATCAAAGATAGCAGCAGCTCCACTGCCTTTGAAATGGTCATTTCACATTCCCGAGCTCCCACGCCATGGGCCCCAGGAACCATACCTGCAGTCCTGTGAAGGGCAGCATGGTGGAGCGGGGAAAGAATGAACCGGGCTCGATTCCGTCCCTACCATTAACTGGCTCTGAAACCTTGGGCAAGCTTACTTTTAACTTCCCACAGCAAAGAAGCTTTCTTTGTCTGTTAAATGGAGATAAAAGCATTTGTCTGGTAGTGATACTGTAAGGACTGAAGGCAATTTTGTATGTACCTTGGCAAAGGCCAAGCATTGAAATGCTCAAAAAATGGCAGCCAATAGCTATCATTACTAAACTGTAATTTTCTCATCCTGAGAAAGCTGGCTATGTATAGATATGTTTGTGTATGTATGTGTATATGTATATGTCCGTCCAGAAGGTATCCAGCCACATAATATGAAAAACAGAGACATCTAGTGACAAAGATACAAGATACAAGAAACATTATACATATGACAATGATGCATCCGGCCCCTTCAAAGCACACACTTTGGAACCTCATACAGTTCTCCCAATCTCCATCAGCTGCCCCATCACATTTTCCTAAATCTCATCATCAATGGTCTGAAATCTCTTCCCTTTCAAAGGTGGTTTTAGTTTTAGGAAAAGCCAGGAGCCACAGGGTGCCAAATCTGGGCTATAAGGGGGCTGAGTCACCTGGGTGATTTGATGTTTTCCAAAAAAACTCTATACAAGACATGATGCACAAGCAGCTCATTGTCGAGATGAAGCTGCCCATCACCAGTTGCCCACTGCTGTGTACTTAACCATCTGAATAGTTTCCGTGGAGGCTTAATGCAAAATCTGATGCAGATTCATTGCTCCACTCACTCAGTCATTTTGAATGTGATGGCCACACAGTATATGAGCTCACTGAATGGTGTCTACCACCCCCACTGACCAGCACCATGAGGTTCTCCTTTTTCACTCATGCACATTCCAGTCCACCCTCCTTGGCTGCTAGCTTACATCAATGTCACACAAACCATTCTCATTATATTAATGATGGTTGGACTTTTCCGGATAGACCCTGTATATATATATTTTACTGCTCAAACCCGCCACGTCCAGCTTAAACTGATTGCCAAACCAAATAGGGCCTGATTTGAATCCTGAGACCTCGGAGGAACCTGAGGATGCAGGGAATGACAGCTAAGTCTGGGAATTCTTGGAATTGGAAACCTGTAGATGCACTATAATTCTTTGTTTCTTGTGCATGGGTTTTCATTTCACAAAGAGTAAGATTCCTTCTCTTCTGGCCCCTACTATCTCTCAAATCTCATCTCCTCACTCCTCCTTAGGACTCTATGCATACTCCAAACACTACTATACTCTCATTAATTCCCTACCTAAATTACATACCCAAGTACTCTTATGTTTTTCCATATGCCTAATCCTTCATTCTAGAATAACTATACCCTCACTGCCTTCTACATATTGAGCTACTAGTCCCTCAAGGCTGGGCTGAAAAAACTGTGGGGAACCTTAACTCACCTTTCCCTCCAAGCTCAAATACGCATTTCTGAATCCCAGTTACACCTGGAGCGTATACTTCATCTATAGCACTTCTTATGCTATAACTACTTGCTTGATGAAATATTACTGTTTTTCACCACCAGACAAACCCTATGAAGGCAAGAACCATATTTTACTAACTTCTTAACCCCCAGCACCTGACACACAGTAAATCCTTATTAACCATCTGCCAACAAACGGGGCAGGAGGTGGGGCCCTAAACAAACGAATGGACATTCATACACAGCCTCAAAATGGCAGGCTTAAAAACTTTTTTATTCCTTTCAAAGCTGTTTAAGAGTTTTAGATGTTCTGCTGTGAACGCTATTATGAGACAAGGTTTTTTATTTTTTTAATATACTTTATTGATTATGCTATTATGGTTGTCCCATTTCTCCCCCATCATTCACCTCCACCCTGCACACCCCCTCCCACCCACATTCCCCCCCTTTAGTTCATGTCCATGTGTCATAAGTTCTATAGCTTCTACTTTTCCCACACTATTCTTGCCCTCCCCCTGTCTATTTTCTACCCAGCATCTATGCCACTTATTCTCTGTACCTTTTTACCCTCCCTCCTCCTCCCACTCCCGTTGCTAATCCTCCATGTGATCTCCATTTCTGTGTTTCCGCTCCTGTTCTACTTGTTTGCTTACTTTGCTTTTGTTTTAGGTGTGGTTGTTAATACCTGTGAGTTTGCTGTCTTTTTACTGTCATATTTTTTATCTTCTTTTTCTTAGGTAAGTCTCTTTAACATTTCATATAATAAGGGCTTGGTGATGATGAACACCTTTAACTTGACCTTATCTGAGAAGCGCTTTATCTTCCCTTCCATTCTAAATGACAGCTTTGCTGGATACAGCAATCTTGGATGTAGGTCCTTGACTTTCATGACTTGGAATACTTCTTTCCAGCCCTTCTTGCCTGGAAGGTCTCTTTTGAGAAATCAGCTGACAGTCTGATGGGAACTCCTTTGTAGGTGACTCTGCCTTTATCCCTTGCTGCTTCTAGAATTCTCTCCTTCATTTTAATCTTGGCTAATGTAATGATGATGTGCCTTGGTATGTTCCTCCTTGGGTCCACCTTCTTTGGGACTCTCTGAGCTTCCTGAACTTCCTGGAAGTCTATTTCCTTTGCCAGATTGGGAAAGTTCTCCTTTATTATTTGTTCAAATAAGTTTTCCACTTGTTGCTCTTCCTCTTCCCCTTCTAGTACCCCTATAATTCCAATGTTGGGATGTTTAAAGATGTCCTGGAGGTTCCTAAGCCTCTCCTCATTTTTTTGAATCCTTGTTTCTTCCTTCGTTTGGTTGTTTCTTCCTTCTGGTCCACTCCATTGATTTGAGTCCCAGTTTTCCTCCCATCACTATTGGTTCCCTGTGCGTTTCCCTTCATTTCACTTATTGTAGCCTTCATTTGTTCATCTAATTTGTGACCAAAATCAACCAATTCTTTGAGCATCCTGATCACCAGGGCTTTGAACTGTGCATCTGATAGGTTGGCTATCTCTTGGTCGCTTAGATGAATTGGTTCTGGGGCTTTGATCTGTTCTCCTGTTTGAGCCATTTTTGGCTTTTTTTTTTTTTTTTTGCCTTCTTTTTTTCGTCTGGTCACAGCTGTTACGTAGTGAGGGGCAGAGCCTTAGGTGTTCCCCAGGGCAGGGCAGCCCAATCGCTGGGTTGTGATGCTGTATAACGGGCCGGGTCCGAGAGGGAACACTGGTGCTTGTTCTGTGCTCTGATTCCAGTCCCTTCCGCCGCCTTCCCCAAGCAAATTGGGCCCTTCTGGTGCTGATTTCCATGTGAGTAGGCTTGTGTACGATCTAGTACCCTGTGGGTCTCTCCAACGAACTCGCCTGTGAGGCTAGGAGTCTCTCCCGGCACCTCAACCCCTACAAGTGTTTCAATCAGTGCTTTTAGGCTTTATTTCCCGGTGTTGGGGCCCTGGGTTGCGCAGTAGGTCTCGCTGCCTGTTTCGCCTGGTTTATCTGCGCTCAAATGTGTGACAGCGGTCAGGCGCCTTGCTTGGTCTGCTCGTTGCCTCCCCGCGCCCAATAACCCACCGCATGTGCACCTGGGGTGTGCCAACCGCCGCCTGCGCGACTGGGACCACTAGCCTCTGCTTTTTCCTGCTGAGATCCCACTCCATTGAGCACTGACTCCGCCCCTCTTACCAGTTTGGGTGAATCATTGTAGGACTTCCTGGACAATTCAATTTTCTATCTGTTTCTGATTGGTTTTTTTGGTTCTAAATTTTTGTTATCCTTAATTTTGGTTGTGAGAGGAGGCACAGTGTATCCACTTACACCTCCATCTTGGCCAGAAATCGAGACAAGGTTTTTTAAAACACACAAAGGAATAGTGTTCCACAAAATAATCCACCGAGGGGCTACACCCTGGTTCAAATGATCCTGCAATGCTGAGAAATTTTTGAAATGCTTTCTTAAGCTATTTCTAAGAAAAGTTTACCAGACAGACAGGAAAATCACATAGTACTTTACAGTCCTGGGAGTCCTAACCTCTTCCACTTAGAGAATGCTCTTCTTTCTCTCCCTCCCTCCCTCCCTCCCTCCCACCTCTCTCCTCTGTGATTTAACCTGGATTGGTGTTAAGGAAACAGCAAAAGGGGCCAACGGAAGCTGGAAGCAAAGGGAGGACAGGAGACTCATCAGGAAGCAAAAGTACAGATAAATGTCTAGTGCAGCCTGCCTTTTAAGTGCCTGAAACTGACAAGTCTGTCTGGCTAAGTGCCTTAAAATGCAAACCAGAGAAAGTCTAATCACTGGACATCTACTGGCCAGTAATTCAATAAAACAGTCTAATATTTAATGCTGTACCAAAATAAGAAGAACTGGATATAAATACCCATATTAATGTTTTATTTGTTTGGGTTTTTGTTTGTTTTTGGCCAATCATCAGCATTACAGACATGAAAGGGCAGAGTTAGTGCTGACCTGGTCCCACCTAGATAATCGAAGAAAGCCAGCACCTTCATTGAAGGCAGTGAGTCCCAGCTCCACCATTAAAAGATGGAACATGACCTTGAGTGGGCCATTCACATCTCCCGCTCTCCTGTTTCTACCTCTTGACCAAAACATTGGTGTTACCATATCTGTTTCACAGAGTTGTTTTAAGAATTGGATAATACGCCACATATGTCTAATTATCACAGGCTCTAGGAAACCCTTTAAAAGACATATTCCCAGGCCCTGCCCCAATCTTCTAAATCAGAAATATCCAAATACATCGCTCAGTGATTTATATTCTGGCTAAATAAATTATGGCACCTTCATGAAAGCCTCTGGAAAGAGTAACATTAGTCACCTATGAGGAAAGGAAGTAGGCAGGTGGAGAACAGAGCAGGGAGGGAAATTTTTCCTGGGTGCCAATGTACACTTTTGAATTGTAAAACATACAAACATATCAACTCAAAATTAAAAAAAAAAATTTCTAAGCACTCAAAGTGATTCTAATAATGAATAGGTTTGCAAATCACTTCTCTAAAATACCTCAAGTACATGTGAGGACTGCTTAAAATAATCACAAGATTAGCAGCACATTTGCGGAAATATTAATAACTCTACTGTTTCAAGTTTTGTTAATGTTGCTCAGGAAAGCCCTCTCTTAGAAATTAACAATTCACATATGACCATTAAAGACTCTGATAAATCCTGGCCGGTGTGGCTCAGTTGCCTGGGTGTCATCCAGCAAAGTGGAAGGCCCACTGGACTCCCAGTTAGGGCACATTCCTGGGCTGCTGGGTTGGTCCCTAGTCCAGGCACGTATGACAGGCAATGGCACCCAATCGATGTTTCTTTTCTCACATCCATGTTTCTTTCCCTCGCTTCCTCCCTCCCTTCCCATCTCTCTAAAAATAAATAAATAAAACAAAAACTGACAAATCCTACAATAAACAAACCTGTTTAACTATGCTTAATCTTATGTTCCCCAAATTAAACACAAAACACAGTTCAGGTCATTCGTTCTAGTAAGATCTCAGGAACCAGGACACGGGTTTAACACCCTAGCCCCCTGAGGTAGAGACCATGTCTTACTCATCTCTCTGCCCCAAAAGCCTGGGGAGCATCCAGCACAGAGACAGCCTCTCCAAAAGCTAGAGCTCAAGAGAGATGAAATGCCTTTTCTGTCTTTTCTATTTACCTAACAAAAATGATTTCCCAACTTTCTCACTACTTAAAAAGGAAACAGCATAAACAATCACACTCTGCCTGAAATTATATTGTTAAAAAAACTATGTTGTTAAAAAAAGTAGACTATCCTGAGCAGATAATTTTTTAAATCCAAATAATATGGCCACAGGCATTTTTATCCCTTTAAGTGAAAAAAATCAAAGACCTTTAACTTCAAAATCATCTACTTTAAGGAGGCAGCAATAAATTCCAATATCATTTTTCCTTCAACAGTATAAGCAGACTTTACCGGGCATCTTTATTAGCACGAAGCTAGACTAATCAAAGACTGTCTAAAACCTGTCCTAGCAATAACCACTAGGTTAAAAGAGGAATGTTTGCAAATTCAATCGCCATCATCACAGCTACAACACACAGGGCGCCCTGCTGTTCCCCACAAAAAAGGAACAGCATCTGTATTATGCGCTTTATTGTTTACAGAAAAAAAAAAAAAAACAATGAACAAACCTAAAATGGAGCCAGCCTAAGTAAGAACACTACTACTAAATCTTGCAGATTCACACTAGGCCTCTACAGTTGCTTTGAACTAGACTAAATTTTCTGCTCTTCCTTTCTTCTCCTAACACTGCGCCTGATGTGGATAGCCAGTGAAGAAGCCCCTCCATAGGTTTGAGAGGTCCTAGTCCCTCTATTTTCTCTCCTTTCCAACCAGACTTGAAAAAAGTGGGTAAAACTAAAACAAATGGAAGGAACAAAATGTGTAAGTTAGTTATCAAGTAACAAGCATTTACTGAATAATATTGTGTACAGATATGCAAACCAGCGGGGTGGGAGAAGGTTGAAGTGGATGGAGATTGAAGTGGAGATGGGGCAGTGAGTTCACTCTGGGAAAACCTCTCCCAGTCTAAACACACAGCTATAAAAGACAGACAGAGAGAGACAAAGGGAGAGAGAAACACACACAAAGCTAAGATCAAACAGAAGATAAACATCTCCATAGAAGGAAAATGAGGCTGAAAGTGTTCCCCAGTGAGAGACTGCGTATTGCAGCCAGGTTCATCCAGGATGCTACAGTGGCCCCCCTCCCCAATTTTGTTAGAAAACACTGTAGTTTTGGTAGTAACTTATGGTTTCCAAATCAAACAAGGAAAGGGAAAAGAATGCAAAAAACTAAGGATCTAATGGATTAAAAAAAGAAGCAGCAAAAAAAGTCAGAAAATATGAAATTCAGACAGTAGAAATAAATCTACTGATTCAAGTGGCTCATCTCACATATTTCACATATTAAAAGTCAAAAATTATCAAAGTGGAGGAAGCCAAAGTATTAATAGAGAGAGAGACAGACAATAGAGAACAATGGGAAGGAAAAATACAAGAACATTTAACATGCATGAATGTGAACGTTCCTAATACCATAACCTCAAAAATACACCTACTAAAAATTGATCATTTGAGAAATTATCAACTCCAATGAGAAACTCAACATACTTCTACTAGCAACTGGTTGTTCAAGCAGACAAAATATTAGTAAAGATAGAAACTTTGGAAAGGAACATTAACAAGGTTTATCTAATAAATATGTAGAAGAACTGTCCCCAAACTGGGGCATTCAGTAACATCCCTTGTTATCTGGATTTAACAGATTAACAAAACTTCCTTCAAATTATAAGGACAAACATAAGGTTGCCAACTTTTCACTTTGCCAAGATTTACGAAACAACCCACTATTATTACCAATATTTCATAAAAGGAAAGATGACTCTAGAATTGAAAAATCAGGAAAGACAATCTACAATAAAAAAAAATTCTAAGTGGCACCAGCACAAAACTGTACTTAATTTGATATACCTTAACATTTTTGATCTCAGGAAAACAAACACATACAGAGTTTTTTAATTTACTATGGAGTCCTTGATATAATATTCTCCTTGTTTTCCATTTGAGAAGACTATAGAGGCTAAGTGATTTATTTACCTGCAATGACTCAAGAGGTGGGAGGGAGTGTGCCAGACAAAACCTCTCCAGGCCTCTCTCCAGTCCTGCCACTCAGCACACCTGCGGCAGCTCCAATTCAATCCACAAGTACTTCTGAATGCTGGCTGCAAAGTATTACAGGAAGTAAACTAACTATAAAACAAAACACCCTGGGGAGACAGGGAAACTAACACAACCACCTGAGGGGTTTCTACACACTGGGAGACACTGCCCCTAACCCAGCAGCATCTACAGAAGGCACTTTGCATCACTTTGCATAACCGTTTTGGAAGCCTGAGGGGAAAACAGTCAAGTTGAGAAACACTGAGTCAATCCACACATTTTATTTTTAAGTGATTCCCAATCCAACTTGTAAAAATAAAATATATACATAGAAAGGCAAAAAATAAAATAGTAAAGCAGGTGCCAAGATGAGTGCTAAAAACAAAAATGACCTTTAAGAGAAGTCAGAACCCCTTTTGGGTTACAAGATTTAATGAGGACCAGGGCTCCAGGAGGGTCAGAGGTTGGGTATGGGCCATGACAGCGGTTGGAATACACCGTCTCAGGACAAGGGGCATCTTCAAGTGAAAATATTTATGAGGATTTATCTACTGAACTAAGAAATACTGAGCTCTTACACAACTAAAAAAGTTAAAATTCTCCAAAATACTTCAGGAAGCCAAGAAGACAATTCTAAGATTTAATTATTTCCTTTTTTTTTTTAACAAGTTATCTAAACAGTGGGTAGTGCAAGAGCAGCCCAAGTCAAAACAATGCAAGAAGAAATGATAGCAACAAACGACATACCACTTTCCGGTGATCAAATAATGACCTTTTTGTAATAAAAAGAAAAAAAAAAGGAAAGACCCATATACTTCACAGACACAGATATCATTAACAGTACAGCAAATATAAGGGACACAGATCTAACAAAACAACCCTTCCACTTTGCTACTTGTTACGGACATAAAATCATACAAAATGAAGGCTGTATAGAAGAACCTCAATGCTCTGAAGAGAATCTTAATGAATGGGTAGACAAAGTAAAAGCAAACCTTTCTTCTGGCCCCTCACCAGATGTAAAAGAAAATAGGGAAGAACACATTTCCAAATAGTAAAACACAAACCTTGATTACCCTAAGTTTTGAAGAACATTTTTCATGCCTGAAGACCAATGGAGATCACGCAAAATTAAAATGTGAGTCAGTGTTGAGTACATTTTGAAAAGTTACTAAATCTGCACTCTGTGGGACGCTCATCTTCAAGAAGAAAGTGTGAAGCCCTATGGCAAGCTTCGAACCTCTTCTGAGAACAAACAGGGTCACGGCCAAGAATCAGATACAGGAGTAGAGATTAAAGAAAAAGTATACAAGCTAAAGAGAGAATCACATAAAAATTGCACCGGGTGCTATAGGCTGAATGTGCCCCCTCACCCCACTCATATGTCATGATGGTGTTTGAAGAGGGGGCCTTTGGGGAGGTAATTACATCCTGAGGGTGGAGCCCTCATAAGGGCATTGAAGCCCGTATAAGAGACAGGAGAGAGCCTGCTTCCTCCCTCTCTGCTCTGGTCCAAGTGAGAAGACAGTCGTCTACAAGCCAAGAAGTAGGCCTTCACCAGGACCCAATCATTATGGCACCCTGATCTAGGAGTTACAGCCTCCAAGACTGTGAGAAATATGTTTGTTGTTTAAGCCACCGAGTTTATGGTGGTTTGTTATAGCAGCTGCAGCAGACTAAAATACTGGGTAGGAGAACTAGTCTATTTAGAGTAAATAAGAATCATTTTCTTGTATAGGACTTCTCATTAAGCAAGTGAAGAATTCATTTGCAACCCCACTAAAAGGATAGCAAATGAATTTTAAAGTTATAAGGGCAAGGAGAAGGCTGGAGCATTCAAGCAAGAGATGCAAAAGTTCTGGAAGCTAGAAAGCAGGTAGAGAAGTGGTAAATAATCTGACAAGAGAAACTTAATTGAAGCCTAAAATCTGCAGGAGGGGAATCAACAACAAACAGACCTGTTCCTAGGAATTGAAGACATCAGATGCCTCTAAAGTCTGGGGATAACCCCAAACAGGAAGACCATTGGAAGTTTGCCTGGGTAGCAGCTAAATCACCACCCTATAGGCAGAACTGGTCCCAATTTACAGAAATCCCACCAGAATAAGTGCCTGGGGACACCTAGTTAGGAAGGGATGGGCACACTGGAAGATGTGGGAGCTATTCACTGAAATGAGAAGTAGGCCAATCCCCATCCCAGAATGCTTGCAGCCACACTTACCCTTCAGGATTGCACTCTGGGGAAACTGGTCCAAAAGAGAGGGGAATAAAAAGTTCAACCTCGTGTAAAACAAAATGGCAAAGCAATGTAAAATAGAGAAAGATGAGTAAATCATAGTAGCAATGGAGACATCAAACATCCAAATACCAGGAGCTACAACCTTGGCCAGGCAGCTCAGTTAAGAACATTGTCCTGATTTGCCAAGGTTGTGGGTTCGATCCCCAGTCAGGGCACATACAAGTAACCAATGAATACATACATTAAGTGGAACAACAAATCTCTCTCTCCCTTTCTCTAAAGTCAATAAAAAAATTAATTTTTAAAAATATCAGGAGTTCCAAAAGAAGAGAAAGAACATTGAGTGGGGGAAAAAACAGTATTAAAAGAAATAACATACAGAATTTCCTGGAACTGAACGGTTCAAGTTTCTAGAATAAAGGGACCTAGCAAGTGTTTGGGGCCCAAAATACAAAAACGAGAAAAGGCCCTACCATCAAGGCACTTCAACATGACATGTCTCGGCACCAGGTACTGAAGACCCTAAAACTTTTGGGGTAGGGGAGGTCACACAGAAAGGATCAGGAGTCAAAATGACACTGAACTCCTCAAAAGAAATACTGGAAGTTATCATTTTGGGGGAAAATTATTCCCAATCAGAAATTATAATCCTAAACCAACAACAATGCATACACAAAAAGTAAATTTGCTTTCATCTAAATAAAGCAACAAAATGGCACACTAATAACAAAATAGAAACAAGGTTTTAAAATACTTCAAAAACAAACTATAAAACTAGACCCAAATCCCTTATGCTATCACCGGAACAGTTAACTGAGACAGAAACAAAAACCAAAAATTGTCCACCCTCCTGCCTTTCTGAATACAGAAACTACACAGACAGACTCACTTGTCCGATGTCAGAACAGTGCCTGTGGTCTTGTGTACAAAAGTGACAGAAAAGTAAAAGTACTATTTGTGTTTAGAATGTATATGCGCAACTTTAAATGCCTTTAAGTATTCTGAATGTCAACTGTACATCCACAAAGCCAACGGCTTGGAGTAAAGCGGTTGGAGTAAAGCGGAAGAGCAAGAACAGAGCAGAGACTAAAATCAAACAAACTAAAGACCCCCTAGGGACAAAACCCTCTTTAAAAATCTTAAATGGTTCCCTTGCAAGCTCTTCCAGAACCCATTAAGTCTAAAGCACCTTAACCCTACTGCTTTAAACTCCTTTACCAGTTTCTCAAGTCAGTGGCTTGACCTGAGCCTAGGAGATAGACCAGCCAGAAAAATTCTAACCACAGCAATCAGGACTTCTTAAAAGCTTGACCTTTGAAATAAATCAAGAGTTTTTATCTGAACTACCCCAGAAAGGGTTGCTGAGTCCCTCGATACATCCAAGAACTAATTTAAACAATACATTCACTTCTTTTGTAGCAAAGTTTACTTACACATTTGAACCAACAGAGTATTATAGCACATAATATGCCTAATACAGAGCCTGGTACAAAAGGTTAGCTGCCCCTGCTATTACTGCCTGTCATTACCACGTCCAAATGAGTGAGAAAGAAAAGGAACTGCTACATGGGAACGGGTGAAAAAGGCATTTGGGGATGCAGAACTATTATGGATGGGTGTACCACTTTGGATAAAGACACCAAATATCTACCATCATGCCCCATTAAAAAATAAGCACTGAAATATTAAGTAGATCTCATAATTAATACATACTATCAACTAGATATAACTCAAGTTCATGGATAAAACTGTACTTCTTAGGTCATTCGTACTGTAAAAACAATGTGAAGCCATGGCATCATCATCTCAACTTCTCTAAATTACATTTAGAATTACCTTAATCTACCCAAGGTACTTATTAGCTATCTACAGAAAGTATAAGCAAGGTACTATAGTCCAGTGGGCACTTCCTCTTTTGAGCTCATCCAGAACTCATTGATCCTACTCAATTTTGCAGTTAATCAATTACTGCTTTGAACTGTTGTCACTTACACTGCTAGTCCACTTTTTACATCTCTATTTTTTCCCCATCTGCATAGTATACATCTCAAGGATGTGGCCTGTGACTTATTTTTTGACATTACAGGTACTGCATGGATTGCCTAAATATACTAGAATATTATACAATGCCAGAGATCACCTGTTCACCACTTTCCTCACCCAAGCAACACGTAATACATAGAAACACTTCAGTGTTGTTGCAGTAATGATTCTAAAGTGTCCCCAGCCTACCATCAGACACCCTAGCACATCGGGATGAAGTATCTAGCAAGAGCTTAATAAACAGCTACTAGCATACTGGCATCAGAAATGAGCAACGCTCCCAGTTTCCACACTCAACTGAACATGGAGACTGTTCATCACTTTATACAAGATCCGCTCTTCTCCCTCAAACCCCAGGCAGGAGGGAAAAGACGCACGATGATGATTCTGCCCTCTGCAACCAGACCAATATTGTAAAGCAATTAAAAAAACGTGTTTGTGTAGGCACACGATAGTTAATGTGATGCTTTTAAATGCAAGAACACAGTCCTTTTCCATGACGTTTTGTTTTTTTATCTACAAATATTTGAAAATGCAATTCAAAGAAAGTGCCCACAGGGCTCGGCAGCAGAGCCTATAGTGTGACTCAATAACTAAGGGCCAGTGCTAGGAGACCTACTACTCAGAGCTGTGCAGCCTGGGAACCACACTCGGTCTCCTCCAACTCAAATTTCCTCCCCAACGATGCTGCCAGGATGCTAAAAGAGATATCTAAAAACCAGTGCTTCTTACACAGTAAGGTGTAACAACACTAAAAATCATGTTTAAAATGGGCAAACCTCAGGATTACATGATCAGCCTCTAAACATTACATAATTCAAATCCAGAAAGTTACGTCCTTCAATCTCCAAAGACGGGTATCCATAAAACAACTTACTGTAACTTCATTTTTTTTTTTTAAATTTTGTCACATAAAGAAAGCTTTTATGTCAATTTTAAAACTCGTGGTCCATTGGGCTTTTTACTATCTCTAAATATAGAAAAGAGTCACTAAAAATTTATCTCAGCTTGAGTAAGTTCTCTCTGATACAATAAGCAGTCTTTTGTAAGCCACTGCCTTTGTCTTGGCTTTCTAAAGCTCAAATGTGACTCAACAACTGACACCTCACGGGCCCCTCCTACCATTTCTACCATCCACGACCTCCACACACTTTCCCCACCGAAGAGTGTCAGACCTGGGGAGGCCCTTAGAAACAGGCCAGTGCCACATCTTCACTGTATAATGACAACAGGCCTCTTTTATTAGAAACAGACAAAACAACAAAAAATACTGTATGTACAAAATACAGAGCCTTTCTTTTTCACATAGGCACAAAAGATGCTGCAACTTCACATATTCTATTTAATAAAAATGGCAGGCAACACAGCAAGAAAAATGACCCATGACTAATATTCCTTTAAAACTGACCACAAATAATACCAGAATACCACTTAGGCAAAGCTATGAAATAAGGCCTATTTCTAACAAAAGTCAAAGGCAGTCTTCATAGTAATCATACTGGTAAGCTACACATTTATTTCAACGACCCTGCCCAAAAGATTTTTGGAACTCCCCTTTTGGAAATGACTGTAAGGTTTCTTGTGATTGTTACTACATAGTAGCTAGTGCAATGCCTGGCACAGAGTAGGCATATAAATGATCATTAAAATGAGTTAACTCAGCATCAAAACCTAGTCACTTCAAGGCATGTGTATCACTGGACATAGAAAACATTCAGTCCTAAAGCTGATTAATCTCATGGATGATGAAGCTGAGTAGTTCTTGTCCAAAGGAAACTGTTTCACAATGAAATACACCCTGCATCCAAGCAGATCATAGTGAAGAAGTAGCCCCTATTTCAACCTTTAAGTTTCAGAGCACATCCAATGCCTCACATTTCCCAAATAATGTACCCAATCAACCACCTGACTATGGAATAGCACCAGCGACATCAAAGAAACACATTTATATCGACTTCCTTGTGACCCTGACCTGACATGTTGAGTGCCTCTGTGATGTTAAGTTGTTGAGCAAGTTCAGTACTTCTGCCTGGAAATACCATGCTCATTAAGTTACTACGCTTACAAAATGCATAATGCCCAATGCCGTCTTATTATATAAAAACATCTTGTTTTTTTTATCAAATACATGATATCAATCTTCCCTAATACTTTCATGGTACCCAAATCTCCTTCTGAATAATTATACTTGGAGTTTATCTTATTTTTTAATGGTTGTGGTGGTTTTAGGGGGAAAAAATTTATAAATTCTTTGACACTCCTCCCATCAAGAGGTGGAGTCTAATTATCCCCCTTGAATGGGCCTATGACTTGCTTGAGGAAAGAATGAGGCAGAGTGACTCTGCATGACGTCTATGTCATAAAAAGGCATTCCATCCACAGGCTCTTCCTTGGGACACATGCTTTTGAAACTCTGAACTGACACATGAGAAGGCTGGGACCTGGAAGCCTCCGCTCTGCATGCAGGGAATGCACACACCGACGGAAGGATGCCTACAGGACCACTGTTTGAGCCTTCTACGTACTCAAGCTGCCATCTGACTGCGACTACCAAAACAAAAAAACAAAAAAAAAAAAACTAGATTCAGAACCACCTAGCTGAGTATTGTCAATGCCCAGAAATAATAATGATGTTGTTTCACATGAGGTTCAGAGAGGTTTATTACATAGCAGTTAAAAAAAAACAACTCAGAATGACCAAGAAACCCTCAACATTTTCCTTGGCCCTAGTTCCACGGGTATACGAACAAAGCCTTACCCATGCTTTGTCTTTGATATCTTCCTTAGTCTCCTTTAACTGTGCCAAGTTAAAAACCCAAAACTTTGTATCACCTACACCTGTGGGCTTCCTTAAACATTTCAACTATCTTATTTACAAATCTATTTAACCTTAGGCTCTTCTGAATAGTTAAAACTATGCTCAAAATAAAAGCCAATCTTTATGTAAACAAAACCCAAAAGCCCGACACTTGTACACACACCAGTACAATAACTAGTGTGACACTGACAGGCTGACACTCCTGTCACTCACCCTGGTAACACACACTGAACAGTGTTCTCCTCTCCCCATCCCTGCAGTCAGGACACTGCGTAAGGGCACAAAAGCCAACAAGGCCAAATCCTTCATAAGCCACTGATTTCTGATTAAAATGATCTCCAAACATCCTGGCATGTTTAACAAGGGTGAAGCCTGGCCTATCATTTCACTTCCACATCTTTTGAAGTCAAGCTGATGCTGATCATAGGATGTTATCTGACAATAAAATGTAATCCAGCACAAAACAAACTGTATACAAAGGGCAAGTAAAAGTTCGTGAAAATTTAAAACAATGACAACTGTGCTTTGAAATAGAATGATTTTAGTATTTCAATAATTAAGTGTGGCCTTTGGAAAAACTGCAAATATTTTGGTGAAAATGATTTCATGACAAAATTCAAGTGAAGCCAAATGTAACATATGAACCTTAACTATATTCTAGTTTGAAAAACCCAGCTATTACAGTATATACAGATATTTTGAGGGTAAGGGGAGAAAAATGAGTACATCACTGGCTATTGGGTGGTATAAAGGAATTCTTGTCAATTCTCTAAGATGTGATAGTAGGATGGTAGTTATACAGAAGGTCCATATTACAAATTCTAAAACATTTGAAGTTCAATTAATTCAAACATTTAAAAATAAAGCATAATGACTGCTACTTCCAAATAGTTCAACAAAATTATTTACCTAAAAATGCATATTTTGAAAATTTGACAAAAGTGTTAACAATTACTGAACCTAGAAGGTAGATAACCAAATAGTCATTGTTCATTTTTTCAATTTTTATGCATATCTGAAAATGTTTACAATAGAATGCTAAAGGAAAAAAATCCACTTCGTCAAAAATACACACACACAGAGTGAAGGTCAACCATTTAAGGAAGCCTCCTACTGAAATAAAGAGGGGAAGGGAGGTTTATGCTGTGATACTTTCCCATGTCTTGGAACAGTGTATGCCAAAAACTGTTTAAATTCCATACAACTTGATTCACTCCTTATTCCAAAGGTTGAACGATAGTTGTAAGAACTAATTTTTAATAAAATACTTTATTTTGCTTATTTTTGAAGTTCAAATTAATTTAATAAAAAGATGTGCCAACATCCATCAGGTCTGCAAAGACCACAGTGAGCTCATCTTCCGAAGAGGTCAGCCCTCAGCTCTCCCAAGGGCACTCACAGGCTCAAACAGAAGGAAGGGCAGGTTTAAAGATCAGCCCTGCCCTGCAGGACAACTATTTAAGGATATTACAAAGAACAGTTACTTCAGTGGGCTTTCCCATCATTTCTAACTGATTACATTTTAATAAGAATACATTTCAAATAGATGTAACATACGGATGTTACTCACCGCAAATTTCAGAGGAAGTGTCTCATAATTATTAACATGTAAAAAGCACGTTACTAGAATGTAAACTCCACCGGGGCTGGAATTTTTGCCCCAAAGTAGCCCAAAACAAGCCCTCAAGAAATGTACTGACTAATGAATGAATAAAATTTTTAAAAATGCTTTCTGAGACTGTTCGCTTATACTTAAGTTAGGAAAAAAATTCTGGTCAATCATCTAGGGGAGAGAAGTGTTTTTTACAAGTTGTCTTTCCCTAGATGAACTCGCTGTAAAATGGAATGATACATCCTGGTCCAAAATCCAAAAGGCTTTCACTATGCACCCATCCTTCGTGGCAGGGCTGTGAATAAATATTCTACAAGCTCAAGTAAGAAATGATGCCCATATCTGTTCTTAATGGACTTTGTTCAGTATCAAATCTCAAAGAAAGTAACATTTTAAAAATAATATCATACTTTGCCATGTATAATGCACACTTTTTGCCGAAAATTTTCAGGGAAAAATAAGGGTACACATTATACATGGGCATGAAAATCCCTTGTATACTCTGCACAAAAGTGTGGGTGTGTGTTATACATGGCAAAATACAGTGGATCTATTTATAGAATCACCCCTCAAGTTTTATGTGAAGAATTATACTTCCTCTAAAAAGTTTCTAGAGACAATAAATTTTAATGAAATTAAATTAGTATCCTTTATTAAATGCTTTCCATGCTATTATTTTAGGTAGATCACTAAACTAAAACACTTTACGAGGGATTTTTTCTTTTTCCATTGTTAAAGTAATACATGCTCATATGGAAGTATATAAAATACTAATACATATTAAAAAGACATCAAAAGTAATTAGTCATAAGCCAGAGACAAATTCATTGTCATTTTCAGCACTTCTTATGAAAATTTTGTCTTTAACGTAGACTGTTTTATCTCAGTGATATTGGCTCATCTACAAGATTTGCCGTGTTCTCCCAGCAGCAATGAGGCTTGTGATCTGAATAATCCCCTCAAGCTTCTTCATCCTCATTAACATTAACAGCAAATACCAAAAAGCTGGCTGGACAAAGAGGAAGGATGCTGTTTGTAGTCTGAAATCAAGCAACTGGCATAAACTGGAATGGAATTCACACCCTTTATTGCACTGGTTCAGTTACTCTAAGTCTAACCCTTCAACAATTAACTAGTCACAGCCAATACATGACCCAGCACATCAGATTTGTATTATTATGATAACACAAAGCTCACTACTAAAGATATTGGGTTGGCCAAAAAGTCCATTACATTTTTTCCGTAAAATAAAAGACACATTTTTCATTTTCACCAATAACTTTATTGATTTGCATATTTTGAGTACGTTGGCTCTCTCCTGTTATTGGCTTCTAGTGGGTATACGCTGCTAAAACATCTTCTAGGGCTCAAGACCACCCCACAGCAAAGAATTATTTGGCCAAAATGTCAATAGTACCAAGAACATTTGCAAACTTTTGACATGTTCTATCAGTCACAGCATCTTCTCCATACACTGCACAAATCTTTTTTTTTGCATTTCAGTTGCACTTTTACCTTTCTTGAAATAATAAAGCATACTATGCCAAAATATTGGGTATTTTCTTCCATCTTAAATATTAAAATGGCTGCACAAAAATTCACCAGTTTTGATGCTTTTTTAAAATGCACACTGATATGACAGCTATCACAATGCAATCAAACAAAATTGTTTTGAATGAAGTTAAAGACAACTAAGTGCTACTAGAGCCATCATACAGAAAAAACTAACGGACTTTTTGGCCAACCCAATGATTAACAGGGTATCTTTTTCTAACAAAAACAAAAACAAGAAAACCTTTCAACTGATTTGAAACTCTATGTACTCATTACTCTAAGCATTCTGGGCTTAAGCTCTTCAAAAGTACTGTACTCCCCCAATTTCGGGTCTGCAACACATGCTGTTCCTTCTGCATAGGAAGCTCTTCTAGCCCTCAACAGCTTGCCCTGCATCACACCAATCCCCAACTAGCCCCTCAGCCTCCCTCCTGTTCAGAATCCTGATCCTTGTTTTAAACATCCCTTCTTCCAGTAAGCTTTCTTTCTTCATATGTGCCTCTGGTAAAGAATCTGGAACTCCCTCTTTCACTGCACGCACCATACTGTCCTATACTAGCCAGCCTTTCCCACAGGCTGAGCTCCATCGCCATACACTCAAGACTGGAACTGACATGCAGCAGAAGCCCCCCTAAATTTACTGAATTACATAATGAGACATTTTAATGACATATTTATACATACAGTGTTCCCATATTAACATTTAAATGCATGTATATATTAATATATGTGTGTGTCAGAAAAACAACTTCCCATGCCCACTCCAAAAATAAAGGGAAAAGCAATATAGCTGAGTTAATGCAGAGTCCCGTCTTCGTCGCGTAACTAATCATCTTGGGCACTCCAGCCCGCACGTTCCTCAGCTGTAAAACACCAAAATCCTAAAATCATCCTTGGTGTAAAATTTTGAACATTTCAAGTATTATTTCCTACTCAGCAAAGTCAAATAGACCTGCAGTCTGCTCAAGTCAAAAGGCAGTATCAATTATTACAGCCTAACATACAGAATGGGAACAGGTATCCTGAAAAACAGACATTTGAGTCCCATGGGCACTTGACAGCACCAGGACCTCCCAAACAGCCTCGCAAAAGAGAACAATCTCAACCGACCAACAATCCCAGGTCAGCAAACACTCCCACCCCAGTAGGTCAACGTGCTTTTGCTTCATCACACATTATTTCCAATGAGCTTCTGACACACAGAAACTCCCCCCATTAAATTTATATGGAAAGTATCATTAGAAGATTATGTAATTGTACTAAATTCATTTGTGTCAAATACATCAGCCCTAGCAGTTTGAAATAGGGGGGAAAAAAACAGAATAACTGGGCTGGTTTTTAAGAGCTTCCCTCCAATTAAACAAACAGGTTAAGTTTAGAATATCCACAATTCTAAATACCCATTGGAACAAGTACAAAAGGGTAGAAAAGCAGGAAAAAGCAGGTTTGAAGTAGGAAATAAAAAATCAAATCTTTAAATGGCAAAGCTAACCAACATCTATCAACTATAACTCATCAAACAGTACCTAGAGGCCCACAGGTCACAGGGATCCAAAGCCAAAACCAACTTTCTGACATCAAACACACGCCGTGACTCATCCTAGTCAATGATGTGTCCAAGACACAAAGACCAAGCCTCCTAACTCCAAATCCAGTGTCTTTCCAGAGCACTCTCCCCATCAGGACCTGTCTGTCTGTTGTCCACAAAATCTTTTAGATACACAGTAACACTCCCAAATTCTGTAAGAATTGTAATACTTGATAATGAATGTCAATATCATGAAGCAAAGACAGGTAAAAATGTATCACAAAATTTGAAAGGTTAAGCAGATACATCAAAATTCAGAAATGTGTTTTATGACTATTTCATCTCACCTTGAGGTCTTAAATCTGGTATGAATTCTAAATACATTAAAACAGTTCTATCACACGAATATCTATAACCATAATCTTCAAATATTTATTGCAAGTACATTAGATGAATGTATAAGTATTTTAAACAAAGAGAGTAACAATGAAAGAGTCAGAGGGCACTCAGTCTTATTTTTAACTGTTCTCCTGGAAGTACTCAAGGTGGCCTCAGGATCACAGTCCCAGACTGCACACTGAGTGGCAGAAAGGGGCAGACTCCCCACATAAACTCTCCACGCACGCTGCCCCCCTCCTTGCCAACCCCCAAACAGTCCAAGCATAAGGGTGAAGCAACCTGTTTTCACATCCTGATGGGGCAATTATCTTCTTGTCTTCTTATCCCTGGACAGTATCTTTGGCAGATAAAAAGCAAAGAACAAAAAACCATTCACTGTATGTAAGCTGTTCTCACACAGCCCAAGACTTCTGGGCTCTCATTATCAGTATCAAACGCAGGCACCTATGATGAACATTATCCACAACCCCACAGACGAGATTCATTAGGCTCAAGAGAATGGAAGATAATGAACCAGTCCCAACAGCCTGACACCTTGTCTGCAAAGCCCTTCCTAAGCACTGAGTTTAATCAGCAGACCCTTCTTCCCCGTGACTTACATTATCTATTCACACTTAATTCTTACTTGTATGTCCGTCTCGTTAAACTGAAAACCCCATGAAACAACAGTCATCATCTTTGTACCCCAATTATAGACTTTTGTTGGCAAAATACTCTTTGAATTGAACAAAAGAGTAAAATTTGTTTTCTCACTCCCCTAGTTCATTTTTTCCATTCATCAACAAAATTTAAGTAAAAGAAACGAACAACCACAGACTCAGTTCTTTCTTCCCCGAGGCATTCCACAATACGAAAACCCTTTTCCCTACCACAACGCTAAGAGCATAGAAATGGAGTGGGAAAAATCTAAATGATCTGGCCCAATTCTCACATTTTACAAATGAGAGTACATCATTTACTCAGGGTCACATGGCAATTAGTGTCAGATAGAAAAAGAGCAAATCCCCAACCATTTTCCTCCCATTTATATTCCATTCACCATCCTATCAAACACAGACTGAACAAAAAATCACTGCCTAGAATATACTCCATCAACCTAAAACCATCTTAGAATGGCAAGTCTTCTTTAAATCTGTCTTCTAATCTGTTATCTTAGCAGAGAAATAAATAATTTTCAAAAATGCCTATGAGAAAATAGTTCCTTTTCACCTCCAGGACTTTGACAAGGATGTGAAGAATACCTGGCAAAATCAAGATGTCATCATTGGGGGAAGCTCGTTATGGGTACGAGGGACCCGTCTGCATTATTTCTGTAGCTTCTTGTGAGTCTAAAATTGTTTTGAAGTAAAAAAGTTAAATAAAAATGCATGGCACACCCACCCAATGCTACTCCCTAGGCCCACTAATCTCTCACATCGCTCTTCCCAACAAGCCTGAAAAGTTCCAGCTTCTTCCCAACCCAGAGTTCCAGGAAGTGCTGGTAGGAGAACCTGGCATGGCATCATGCTGGAGAAGCACACAAACATTTACTGACCAAGAGAAATCAGTCTAATGCTGTTGTTCTCAAAACTCCAGGCAGGCAACAAAGGGCAAATATTTACCCAGGCCGAACTCTTTTCAGTCTTTGTTTGCTCCAGCGGCTGCGGGCCAGCTTCGCCCCCTCAGTTAGACTGTGACCCTCAGAGCACCGACACCCATTTTTAAAAAGCTGTCCTTAGAGCCCTGGGGAGGACCTAGTATTTGTAACTTGACTCAAACTTTCAAAATTTCATTTGTAAAAACAAAAAAGCAAACAAAAGCAGATTACTCTAGCCTCAAAGGGCAGGAAAATATCCTATTCTCAGACAGAGAGCTAAAGCACCCATACTCTGAAGGGGGAAGAATGGCTGAGGCTGTAAGGAATTCATAAGCTTAACCCTACCTGCTGTGTCACTTTACTTTAAACAAAGAAATGGAGGGGCAAGAGCCTTTTATACAGTGGTCCTCAAGTTCCTCAGCTCCTGATGACAGTGGCCCATTTAGACACTATGAGAAGCACTACTTTGAATAAAAGAACCTCTTAGTCAGGAAAATCCACCACAATACTACAATTTGGTTACTCTTAAAAAACTTCAACATTCCAGTCAAAAAAAAAAAAAAAAGTTTGAACATACCATACCCCAAAACAATGCTATTACCCCTCAAGAATGTCCTAGAATCTACTAAAGAAAGATTAAATCTTCATGTCAACTGAAAAGGCTTTTTACATTTCCAGAGAGTCTTCTGAGAAGTCAAGAGGAAAGAAAAGCAAAGGACCAACTGCCCACTCCACAGTTCCGTGAAACCAGGAACATTCTGGAACGTTTTGGGCTGGCTGCTCACCTCATACTGCACCCTGTCTCTGGATGTGAATGTTGTATGTATTTTTCAGTAGCTCTCTGCTCTCAGAAGTGGCAGAAGGACGAGAAGCTGCCAACAAAAGCAGTCCCCATGTCATCTCCGACTTGCAGACCATGGGCGGACAACCTCCCCTACAGAAGACACCCATCCTGGTTCTGCATCCCCTCAGCAGTGACAGAAACCTAACAGGGAATCAGTAGGAACAGGTGGCAGCAATTTGTTCTCATTCCTGCTGGCAACTGCAAGGAGCAAAGAAAAAGTAGTTCCTGTACCTCCCCAAAGAACCACCACAGAAACAAAAGATCACACTGTCCGCAGCACGGAAGTAGTCCCTCTCCTTCATTACTCTCTAGCTATAGGCAACAGTCACAACCCCTGATAAGCAGAAAAAAGCAGCCACTTACGGAAAACATCAAGGGATTTCTAGAAGACGACTTCAGTTTAAACACCACTAGAAATCTAAGCACACTAAGAACAAATGTTCAAACTAGATTTGCATGCAATTTAAGAAAAATCACTTGATCCTTTGAAGACAAAGTAGGGTTTCCATATGCAGATGATGACACAGAGCTATAACTGGACTAGTTCAAATTACTTTGGATGGGAAACAAAGCCACTCCCTCAACATAAAAAAACAGATGATGAACTGCACAAACCCAACACCCCTCCCTGCCAGAGCTCTTTATATATATATTTTTACACACACACAACACACGTATATATATAAGAAACCCTCTTTTCATCATTTAGACATTAAAATAACCCTACCATATCATCTCTGTTGACTTTCTCATCAAGTTAATTAAACTTCCTAATCTCAAAATTGGTTTTTTCTTAAGGCTTACAAAACCCATCATCTTCCACTGCTCACGTCACAGCAAGTGCACTGTCATGCACCCAAAAAATACTTGTGGGGTGAAAACATTCTCTATCTTAATTGTGGTGGTGGGGACACAAATTTTGTATACATGTGTCAAAAATTCATCAAACTGTACATTTAAAATGGGTGAATTTAGTCCTGGCTGGTGTAGCTTAGTGGATTTGAGCGTGGGCTGTGAACCAAAGGGTCGCCAGTTCAATTCCCAGTCAGGGCACATGCCTGGGTTGCGGGCCAGTTCCCCGGTATGCAGCACACAAGAGGCAACCACACATTGATGATTCTCTCCCTCTCCCTTCTCTTCCCCTCTCTCTAAAAATGAATAAATAAAATCTTTTTTAAAAGTTGAGTGAATTTTATTACATATAAATTATACTTCAATAAAGCTGATTTACAAAACAAAAGAAAGTTGAAACCATTTTATTAAGGTGAACAATAACATCAGAAATTAAACAAATTCCATTACTTTTGCAACAACACATGAAAGGACATTGATTACTAATGCTTTATTTCATATGCCAACAAAAAGAATTTACCATATTTCTCATTTTATAGAGGCTTACTACCACTACACACTGATTCTATCCAGAAAGTAGTATGAAGTATGACTTCATTAGAGAATAATTTCTAATAGCCAAGTTCAATTTCCCAACAGTCCGGCCTCTACATATTAACTTAGAAGACTGTTCCAAACCATGGCGCCTTATTGCCCAAAGTGTCCCACAAAAAATAACTTAATTTCAAGAATTCCTCCTTCCCATCATCACATAACCACCACAAGTGACTGCTGACAAGGGAGCCTTAAGATTTCCAGTGTGATGCTGCCTTCCTTCTACATCTACACCCAAACAGACTTTCTCTTATTCTCAGGAATTGTCAAATGTCGTAACATGTTAGAGCCTAATTAGTTCCATTAGGAAAAAAATATCAAGATTGTCAATCAAAAATAAGTATTGATGACATGAGGAAAATCTAAACAGACTGAATTTTGATACTAAGGTGTTTTTTTTGTTTGTTTTGTGTTTCTGCCTTCCTCTTGGAAATACATCTTGAAGGTATACTGATTCAATTATCTAATGGAAGGACTAAGTGGGGAAGAGGCTTGAAACTGCCTAAAATTTTCCATAATAAAAAGCTTAAAAAGAGTTTTTGAAGAAAACTTAAAAATTGTAAGAACAAAATCAACAATTCATAATCACAGTGATGCATCTGTTCAGAATGCTAAGGTGCCAAAATGCCAGAAACAGACGCTAACTGGAGTTTGTGCTCACTGATGCAGCCAGGCATGATAAAAACAGGGGAGAGAGGACACAAGTACACCCTCCTGCAACATAAAACTGCTCCCTTCAAGCACACCCTATATAAAATCTACTAAAGGGTACTCTGACAGTCTCCAGTAATTAAACTTTCCTTTGGAGACTATTTCCTAAATAACCTGACCTTTCTGAAGTTCATCCCATTACCCCCAGTTGCACTCCTATGTACCAGCTAATTTCCTTCACAAGAGTCTGCTTACTCCTAAGCCTACAACAGTCACTGTTTTTTTATTTATAAAATTGATCTGCCCTTCTTTGCAGATTTTCAGTATTTTCCAATTTTCAATATTTTTTTTGACTATGCCATACCTTGTCTTTAATCTTACAATACTTTCCTTAGCCAACTTCATTTAATCATTTTAGTTAAGCTCACCTGTACTTTCCCAGTACAGGTGCTGTGTTATTACTTCTAGATGCGATCTCAAAAACCAAACAGTGAGACTCCCCACTGCTTTAATGATGTGAGGGCTGCTCTGTCCCACACGGACTAGTATTTGTGGTTTTGAGTATGGCACATTGAAATTTTAGGCTGCTTTCAACTACCTACCACCTTTGTTCAGCTGCCTCCTACTGAGAGGGCAAGGATGCGCCTGAGTCTTTAAAACCCAACGGTTCCAAATAAAAATAAGCAGCCCTTACTAAATGTCATGCTGTGCAAACAAACAAAAAAGGTGCTTCTATGTCAATGTGGTCCAACAGAACTTCAGTGACGCGGGCCCTGTCCCACATCTGCACTGTCCAGCATGGTGGCCACCAAGTCCCATGTGGCTACAAAACACTCAAAATGTGACTCGTCTGACCAAGGAACTGACATTTTAATTCACTTCATTTTAATTAATTTCTATTTAAAGTCACATTTTTGAGACTTATATTGCTTGGATTCTTCTTCATAAAGATCATTTCTATTTAGTTTTAGGACTATACGCACTCAAAATAGCCTTGGACAGAGCTTCTCCCCTTCAGCACAGCTGACATTCTGGACAGGATTTTCTTGGTTGTGGGGCTGGTCTGTGCACTGCAGGGTATTTAGCATCACCTCTGGGCAGACAGAGGCCAGTAGCAATGCCCCAGCTATGACAATCAGAAAGTGTCCCTGGCCACTGCCACATAATCCCCAGGGGGGCAAAATCATACCCAGCTGAAAACCACTGATCTAAGATTCAGAGTCTGGGTTCTACACTAAGCGCTAAGGATATTCCGGAGTAATTTCTTCTGGGAGGTCCTGCTTTTGTATTTGTAAATCAGACCACACGTAAAAGCAGTTAAAAGTAACCATCTCTTCATAATATTTTCCACAGAATCTACTCTATAATATTTGTGTTTTCCCACTATCTCAACCATTGCTCGCTGATGTTGAGGTAGGTATTCTGCCTTAAGAGATGGGGGTGGGGGGGTGGAAAGGAGAAACGGGTAGTGAAATTCTCCAGGGTTGAATGATTTGCCTACTGTAATACACTGAATAGTCAATAGACAGCAGGGCTGAGGCAAAACCAGCTTTAGGAACTCCAAGTTTCAAATTCCTGTCCATCTTACCTTGTCATATCTCACAGCGTCTAGAGGGGAAGGTCCTTAGAGAAAAGCCCTTCTGATATGACAATCTCAACCAGCTATAGCCATGACTGCACGACAAACAATACCAAAAAACAAAGCTCACACAAAAATTCCACATATAGAAAAAAACAATGCAAACTGGTTTGTAAACAACCTTCATTCTAAGGAGTAATGCAGGACAGTAACAGTCAAGCCATACCCAATGTCACCTCAAAAAGGCCTCTCCTCTCCTAACCTAGCTCTAGGAAAGGGTTGAGAGCATTAGAGCAGCCTAACAAAAAAGAAAAAGTCAGTCTGGAGCCCTGGAGGGAGAAGCTGAGAGGAAGGGGAAATCAAAGTTCTAAGAAAGGTGGCAGCTTTAAGGCTGGGATGCCTCAGAAAACAGAAATATCCCAGAATACAGGCCATGTGGAATAGTGGAAAGAGCGCTGGACTCTGCAAAAAGCAGTCAGAAGACCTATCATGTGGATTTCATCTCTCAGTAGTTCACTGTGTTCCTGGATAAATTCCGTAAATCTCTAAGCCTGTTCTTTCAACTCATTAGTGAAAAGACTGGTGTACGTGACTCCGTGGGCACCTTCCAGCTCTCCCTTCAACCTCAACAGGCAGAACCATGTTCTTGGTATCATTTTCCCATTACTCTGAGACAATGTTTTAAGCAGGAACATAGCATTAACTCAAGAAACTCACTTGAAAGAAAATCAAAAGATCACAAAAGTATCTGAGCATGGAATGGTTTCAATTCAACATAAGGAATACCTGCAGAAGGCCAGCCAGTCAGCACCAGGGACCTTGCAATCACTCTGGGAAACCTCGAGCAACCTACATCCTAGGCTGTCTGAATTCCTCTTCTCTGCCCCAAATATCCCCACCTCTAGTCATAAACTACATTCATTATTTGGTCCCCCAGGGCCCATAATTAAAGACTTTAACATGCAAAAATATACAAAGATTACCACAGAATTAGCAAGTTTGAAAAAATGAAGAAAAAAAATCAATGTCACTTTTTTAAATGCTGAGTACATTTTACATGTTTGAGACATGATTACACTGAAAATAATCTGACTTTTAACAGGATGTGGCTATTTAAAGAAAGAAACCTTATTTGAAGAAAATATTGATGTTTTGAGTCCACTAAGTTTAACTGAGCAATTGACTCCCAGTACACATCCTGTAGAATCTTTTTACTTTTTGTGTGAAGAATTATGCCCACCTATTTATACCCCTTTTGACCCAAAACTATCATTTATCATTTCACTTGTGACTATCACAGGTACATTTCTCGTACCAAAATCAAGCTATAGTAGCATGCTCTTTTCTATTACCAAAACTTACTAAACCTTGCTCAAGTTTTTTCTGAAGATGAAAATATTCTGGGCTTCTTGTTCTAGATGTTTAAGATAGAAAAAAAAAAACGTAGTTATCTTTTGGAAACAGATTTTTCTCAAGCAATGCAGCAATAGGTTGGTCGCTCCTTTCTTCTGAAGGAGAGACAGAGAACAGTTCCACCACAAGTCAACGACTGTACTTCAAAACTTAGGGTGAGGGGCTGTCTCAAAATGCTTCCTCCACAAATCTCAACAGACCAGGCATTTTCACTGCTACTAGGTACAACTTTAGGTCCCTAAAATTTTACCTACAAAACTTTCCTATTTTTTCAAAATATCTGCACCTTTCACGTACAGTTTATGATCTGAAATCACTTGTATTTTATTTCATGAAATGAAAACTAAAGATGATCTAAATATTCTTAATATTGTATACTGACACTACAGGATTCAAAAACAAAGCTGATTACCTGTTTATAATAGGAATGAAAAAAAGAAAAAGTGAGCTTAGCTTAAAAAAAAAAGATGCATTACCTGTCAATTTCTCAGACTAGCTGAAGCAAAAGGAATCAAATTGCCCAACACCACTGCAAAATAGGTTTTGGCATGCATGGTCCATTGAGTAAACTAGTCAGGATTCTTGACATATATAAAGACTAATATTGAAAACATTCCCTACTACTCTCCTCCCTGGTGCAATTTTCTAAGTTACAAGATGTTACACTCCATACACTACCAGTTTGAGTCTATGAAGACAGCAGAGCTCTCCTCACTACTAGCCTGTTCCGAAAATTTACCCAAAAAATCCTCTGTTAAAGTCTTTTAAAAAGATCTCTATTGCTAATTAAATAAAATCAGAATAAGGATCCCATAACAAAATCTTAAACGATTTAAAACTTCTCCCAGTATTTAAAGAATCTATGTGGTAATCCCAAATGGTAATATCTTCAGAAAGTATTCCAAAAGTTTCACAAACGTTAAATTACGGATACAGCAAAGATCAGAGAAATCCGAACCTGCACCAAAAACTAAGCAGCCAGCTTTCGGATTGAAATGCTGTCCGCCCCACCTGAGGCAGAGAGCTCCTTTGCGACAGAGGTTAGTATCTTAGCAGCAAGTTAGGCCTCTTCCTCTCTCCGGGAAGCGCATGACAAACAGGGTGTCAGGCAACTTATGTCACCCAGTCACATAGCAAAAATTATATCTAACTTCAAAACTTGGATCCCGATGGCCTCCCACACTCAAATGAAAGACAGAAGCGAAAGCATCAGAGAGAAGGGGGCTTAAAATGCCCCACTTTGTAACCCCGTAAACGTTTAGCCTATCATTAGATCTGAGTCCTAGATTTTAAGATGTGCTTTAATGGAGGACTCCCTTAGACTCCTCGGAGTCTGTTTTGCAACAGTGAAGGAACTTTTCCTGCTTTATCTCAGTTCCCCGAGAGGATGCAGCCCTGCATTCAATAACCTAAACTGGCAGGGAACGGTGGAGGAGGAAAGAGAGGAATGAATCCATGGCCAAGACAGCCTTCTTAAGAGAGACCAAAAAAAAAAAAAAAAAAATCATCCCTCCTCCGCCCATAGCAAACCCATCCCAGAAATTTACAGCGTATTAGGAAAAGCAGCATTGCGAACTGCAAACGTAAGAGTTCTTCTCGGACTCTACGCAAGGTCTTCAGCTGTCAAATTACAACTCAGGAAAACATTATCATTAGAATAAAAAAGGAAACAAAAAAGCTCACACCACAGGGGAGGGAGCAGGAGCTGCCAGCACCATTTCGGTAGGAGAGCTCAGGGAATCCAATCCACTTCCCCACCCCCGCCTGAATTCATCCCTACCTCGGGCGGGCAAGCCTCACTGCAGGGGGCTCAAATTTAATAATAATAACAATAATCATGGCGCTTCCTCCCTGCCCCCCTCCCACCGCGATCTGCCGGGAATCAGCTATTTCGCCTCCGTTCCCCCAACCCCATGATCTCCAGGCTTGGCAGGTCCAGACCACCCGTGGGACACAACTCCCAGGGGCCCCGGCCAGCCCACCCTACCCCGGGGCCCTCTTCCCTCTCTTTTTACCTCCACCATCCCCCATCCGCATTGTCTGTCTCAATTCAACTTTGACTAATATGGATTCCTCGGGCCTGGGCCCGGCGGCAATTACAGCCCGCCCCCCCTCCCCGGGAGCCGGACCAACCCCCCCAATCTTCGCTGAGTTCTACGCGGCTCCTAGGAGGAGCGGGGTGGGGGGGGGGGTGCTGCGCGCGCTCCCATCTACACCGCGCCGCCCCCGCGGCCCCGGGCACCTGGGACCAGAAGTTTACCCCGGAAAGGGCCTAGCCAGGGGCTGTGAGGACACTAGCCCCCGCCCCACCCTTCTGCCGGCCGGCCGGCGCGTAAACACTGGCGCCCGCCCCAACGTGGCCCCGTGGGGGAGGGCAGGGCGGGGAGACGCCCCTCCCCCCGTCCGCCGGCCTTATTACCTGTCATTGAGCTGGTCCTCGGTGCCCGGCAGCGGGTGAACCACGAAATGGATGGACGTCATGGTGCTTCCTTCTCGTCCTCCTCCCGAGAACAGCCCCCTCCCGCTCTCGCCCGCCCCCCCGAACCCACTTCCCCTCCCCAAAACCCACTGCCGCCGCCGCCGCCTCCCAGTCCCCAAATGGAGGGAAGCAAATGCGCAGGGGCCGTCGTTCCGTGCCGGGCGTGTGTTCGCGACCCGGCGGTCCGGCGGGGCGGGTTGGAGCGCAGATCTACCAGCCACCCGCTCCCCCGGCGTCAGCGCGCAGGACTGCGAGGCCGGCGACCGGGGCTCGGGGCGCGCCGCCGCCGCCAGCAGCAGCCGGGCGTCGGGAGAAGAGGGCAACTGGAGAGGGAGGAGCGGGGCGGGTTGCGGAGACGGAGTGGTCCCGGCGGCGGACGGGGTCCAAACTGGGGAGGTGGGGACTGGGATGAGCCCGCACCGCGCGTCACTGGCGAGAAGCCGCCGCTGCCGCCGCCAACACGGCCGCCGCCATCTTCACTTCTGCCCCAGTTTCTCCGTCTCGCAGGCTCCGCTCCCGAGCGGCGGGGGAGGGGCAAACGGCGGGGGGGAGCAGGAGGGAGGAGACCGGCAGGCGGGGGCTCCGGCTGTGAGGGGCGGAGCTCCGGGAAACGGGCGATCAGGCCCTTTCGATTGGGCGGCTCAACGTTGTTGGGCCACGGCGCTGTAAGGCGCGCGCCGATTGGTCCGTTCGGCCCCGAGCCCAGCCCCCGGTGGGGGTGGGAAGCTCTGGAGTGAGTGTCCGGGAGAGCACGTGTTAGGGAATGAGGAGGCGGAGGGGCGCGTCCTCCCGCGCGGGGAGGGAGTCAGCGCGAGCGCCAGTGTGTCCCCAGGGAGGTGGGAGGGGAGAGTGGGGCTCCTGCGTTTTTCTCTGATTTCCTTGGGGCTGCCCTAATTACTTAGAAGAGCCGTAGAGGGGGGTTTTGGTTGTTTCTCGTCTTACTGCGCAGTTATATTTAAAGTGGAAGCGTAAAATCAGCTAAGCTGCAGGAAATGCACAGCCTTCTATTGGGGAAGGTAGTTATATAAGAACCGTTCCACAAGATCCTGTCGTAGGATCATAGATAGAGCTGACTTGCAGCAACTTTTTTTTACCTTAGTCTCCCCCAATTTCCCCAACACCACCACCATCGGGTAGCTACACAAAGAAAAAAATGGAAATTTCCACTAATTTCTTGATTTAAATAGTTCGTGATTTTTTTTTTACGACTTACAAATGAAAGATGATCTGTCCTACAAAGGCATACTTGAATTTATGATCAGTGGTATCATGATGGCAAATTTGTGAATGGATCTAATTGCTTTTTTTTCCTAGGGAGCCAGTTTATAGCTTTCTTTCAAAGGCTTCTATGGCATCTTCAGAAAAATCAAATATTTTTTTGAGCGAGAGAAAGAAAAACATCGATTTGTTGTTCCACTTATTCATGCATTCATTTATGTGCCCTGACAGGGGATGTAGCCTGCAATCTTGGTGTAGCAGGAAGATGCTCCAACCAACTGAGCTGCCCAGCCAGGGCTCAAGTACAGCTTTCAAGGTAAACATGAAAATCTGAAATCACTTCTCCAGTCTCTGGATATTGGTTAAAATCAGGGTTTATTTTGGATAAATTCCTAACATTAAACACTTTTCTTCTAGTAATGTATTACATATACACACTTTTGCTTAGGAAGTTCTTTCAAGCAAAATAGACAAAGTCTGTCTAGAAAAAAGGCTAACCATTGTTAATACAAGGAAAATGGTTTGCATGACATGGATGTAACCTGGCAGCCAGGGAGAGTGGACTGGAATGTGCATATGTGAATCATTAATGAAGACTTCATGGGGCAGTAGATGCCATTGAGTAAGCAGATATACTGTGTGGACATCACATTCGAAATGCCTGAGTGAGTAGTGTGATAAATCTATATCAAATTTTGCCTTAAGCTTGATCACTCCTCCTCAGGAAAACTATTCAGATGCCTCAGAAGGCCATACCTATGGGCAAGTGGTGACTGGCAGCTTCATCGCAAGAGCATGCTCACTCATGCATCATTACCTCTAGTACAGAGATTTTTGGGGAAACATTATACCACCCAGGTGACTCGGCCCCCGCATAGCCCAGATTTGGCACCCTGTGACTCCTGGCCTTTCCCAAAACTAAAATCACCTTTGAAAGGGAAGAGATTTCAGAGCATCAATGAGATTCAGGAAAATACGACAGGGCAGCTGATGGCAATTGGAACTGTGTGAGGTCCCAAGGTGTCTTCTTTGAAGGGGACTGAGGCATCATTGTCCTATGTATGATGTTTCTCATATCTTTTTCAATAAATGTTTTTATTTTTCTTAGTACATGGCTAGATACTTTCTGGATAGACGTCATATGAAATTTATTTAGGAATCAGGATAGAGTAGGTACTGCTTGAGACAGTAATGAAACACTTTTAATAGGTCGCCAGCTCTAAAATTGGCCCAGATCAGTATTGGCTAGAAGTGATTTTAAGACCAGTATTAGAAGTCCATATGAGCCGTGGGGAAGCAGGGTGGACCAACGGACACTGCTAGTTTTAGAGTCAGACAGACCTGGATTTGTGTACTGTGGCTGCTACTTACCTGTGTGACATAAATTAAATTACTTAACCTATCACAGTGTATTTTTCTTAATTTGTAAAATATTCCAAGTAATAGGTGTACATAGGGTTGTGGTGAGGTCTAAGGAAAATAACACATCAAGCACCTAGGGTACTTCATGACACTTAGTAGATGCTGCAAATGAAAGCTTTTATTTGTCAAGTACTCACGGTGTACCACTTTATGCACTAATGTCCTTAAGTATTCAGATCACACTAGCATAAGTATTATCCCCATTATATAGATAAGGACACTGAGGCTCAAACACCTTAGGTAACTACTGAAGTGAAACTGAAAAGCAGATCATCTAACTTTTATCCCATTGCTGTTTCCATTGTGCCACAGCTGTCATCTGGTTAGTAATTTAGAAGGAACAGAATATTCAAAGCCAATAGGGAAAAAATGTGATATGATAAATGCAATGAGTGCCATAGGAGTTAAAGAAAGAAGTGATTCCAGGCAAGAAAATTAAGAAAAGTTATTTAAATTGCACTTTCAAGAATATTCTGGGCAAATAGAATAGCTTAAACCTAGTTGTTTTAGACTTGCTCTTGAACAAGCTGCACACCCAGACTTTGCCTCGTGATTCTCTCCTGCAAGCCTACCTTTCTTCATCTTTTCTTTGTGCTTCCACCCTGCTTCCACTTGATTTTCCCACTCACGGTTTCCTAGAACTGAGACTTCCTGGTCTGATGGAAGCCAGTCTCCTCGCTTGCAGCAGCCCATTTCAACTGCCTGCTTGGTCTTTGACTGACAGCCACCTTGACACAGCAATCTTTCTGTTGTCCCAAGATGGCACATTCAGGAGGATTTTAATCTCCCAGGGCCCTAAACTTTGGTGGGTCACACTTTGAACAGGGAAAAACAAGAATAAAGGCATGGAATTGGGCAAGCCCATCGCTTGGATGAGGGAGGAGGGAGTACAAATAAGGAATGGAGATAAACAGGGTTCAAACAGCAGCTTTTTGAAGAGCCAAAGTGCGATACAAGCCTAGGAAACGGGGTGGGGAGTTTCCCCTAATAATTTGGACTTTTTCTCCCTTTGGAGACAACTAGAAAATTTAGCCAAATATCTCTTTAAATCTCCTTAAAGATACAAGAGAGTTAAAATAATAATGAATTACCAGACTGGGATCCAAGGGATGAATAAGACCCAAGGAAATGAGTCTGGTATTTGGAGCCACTTTTTCCTCTGGGACGAATGCCAATTTCCAGAAAGACAGAGTGGAAAGCCAAGAGGCTGAGCAGTTCTGACAAGCATGCAGGACTAAAACACCAGAGATTGAGGTCCAAGGTTCCCTGGTGCAGTGGTGAGTGCTAATGAACCCCTCTTACTTCGGGTTGAGCCCTAGAGGGCTATACCTCTGAAATAGGCCTTGTCTTAGATTTGGTTTCCCCTAAAACAGATCTTAAGACAAGGATTTAGCTATAAATAGTTTATTTAGGAAGTGATTGCAGGAAGCACTATATGAGAATGAAGAAATGAAACAGGGACAGGAAAAAAATGATAAAAGACAAGCTGATGAATGTTTTGCCACTATGAACAACTGGAATTCAGTCCCACTGGGGACCATCTGAGGGACTGTTTGGCCATTCTCAGAATTATCCCATTGGCGGGGTGGGGGGTGGTGGGGAGAAGCTATAGGCATTTATCCATCAGCTCCATCCCTCAGTAGTTACGGATTAATTGTGGGTTTTTAATTCCCTGACACTTCAAGCTTTCCCCACTGTGGGCAAAGCACACTGCTACAGATTAACTTTAAGAACAAAGGAAAAATGACAGTCCAAAAAGAGAAAAAGAAAGAAAGGTGAGAAATTTTTAGCAGTCAACCCACACTACAGGGTATTCTTCAAGCAAAAGGAAAATGATTCCCCAGTGTAAGCCTAAGTCGCATAAGGAATGAAGAATGAAAAGGGAAAATATGTGGGTATATGATTGCTTACTGAGTAAAAGAACAGGACCTGAAAATCCAAAACACTGATAACACCCTATGCTGGCAGAGATGCAGAGCAATAAACACTCTCATCCATTGGTGGCAATGCAAAATGGTACAGCCAGTTTAGAAAAGAGTTTGGTGGTCTCTTACAAAACTAAGCATACTTTTAACACATGATCCAGCAGTTATGCTCTTTGATATTTATCCAAAGGATTTAAAAACTTATGTCCATGCAAAAACCTGCATACGGATGTCTACAGAAGTGTTATAACTGCCAAAACTTGGAAGCAACTAAGATGTCCTTCAGTGGATGAATGCATAAATAAACTGTGGTACATCCAGATAATAGAATAAAAAAATTGAATACTAAAACAATTAAGCTATCAAGCATGAAAAGGTACAGGAAACTTTAAAGCATATTACTAAATGAAAGAAATCAATCTAAAAGGTTATATAATCTGATTCCAACTGTATAACATTCTGGAAAAGGCAAAACTATGGAGACAGTAAAAAATTGTTCGCCAGAGGTTAATGAAAAGAGAGAGATGAATAGGCAGCACACAGATGATTTTCAGGGCAGTAAAACTATTCTGTATGATACTATAATAGTGGATACATGTCATGCTACATTTGCCCAAACCCATACAATATTCAACATCAAGAGTGAATCTTATTATAAACTATAGACTCAGGATAATAATGATGTTTCCATGTATGTTCATCAGTTGTAACAAGTTGACCATTCTGGTGGGGGATGTTGATAATGGGCAAGACTTTGCATGTATGAAGGCAGGAATACATGGGAAATTGCTGTACCTTCCTCTCAATTTGCTGTTAACCTAAAACTGTTCACAAAGAGACCCTACTTGTTAAAAAAAGATTTTTATTTATTTATTTATTTTTAGAGAGAGAGAAAAGGAGGGAGAAAGAGAGGGAAAGAAACAGCCAGCCATGTGTGATTGGCTCTCACATGCCCCCTACTGGAGACCTGGCTCACAACCCAGGCATGTGCCCTGACTGGGAATCAAACCAGTGATCTTTTAGTTCACAGGCCAGCACTCAATCCACTGAGCCACACCAGCCAGGGCTATTTTTCAAAATTTTAAACAAATATTAGCAAACAAATTTGAAAGATTATAAACAAGTTCTATGATTTGATGTAGGAAAATCAGCAAATGTAATATACCATAACATAATAAAGGAAAAAATCATTACATCATTTCAGTAGCATAAGAAAAAGGTGTTACAAAATTCTATAATCATTCATAAAGAAAATTTCTTAGCAAACAATGAATAGGAGACTTCCCTAACTTAAAAAGGGTATTTCTAAAAACCTTACAGGAAACATCTTTTTGTAAAGGCAAAATGTTAAAAGCTTTGCCCCTAAGATTGGAAGCAAGGATGTCTGTTCTCAACACTACCTTTCAGCATTGCAGTAGGACCCCAGCTAGTGCAATAAGACATGAAAAAAACTTGAAGTACAGATATTAATTTTCTTGAGGCAGCTGCCAAAGTTAGCAGAGGAACAAATTGTAACCAATGGTTCAAACCACCTCCAAGGCCATCTGGAAGTCAGGGTGGCCAAGCAGGTGCTGCTGGGCTGGAAAATGGTGGCAACTTCTACAGAACTAAGTAAAGTTCCCAGGTCCTGGCCTTCTTCCACAAGCACACAGACATCAACTCATTCTATGGTCCCTATCACTTCTGCATTCCCAAGCACTTCTTCAGATAGACTATGCAATGTATGCTGCCCCACAAGATCAAGCATGGCCAGGCCACTTGTGAGCACCTGAAGACATTTGATGAGAAAAAGCAGATGATCATTTCTGTTCAAATTTCTGTGTCTAAAGCCCACACAACAGTTTGCCTACCTAAAGCACCTGGTATATGAGGTTGGCTGAAAGTACCAAGTAGTGACAGCCACGCTGCAGAAGAAGGAGGAGGATGAGGCCAAGACTCGCTACAGGAAGAAGTAGCTCAAACAAGCTAAGAAAAACACAGGGAAGAAAACCAACAACAACAAAAAAAACAGAGGTGCTCAAGACTCATAGACTTCTAATTTAAGCCAAATAAAAACTTTTTATACATCAAGCCCTGGCTGGTGTGACTCAGTGGATTGAGTCAGACGGCCTGCAAGCCAGAAGGTTACTGGTTCGATTTCCTATCAGGGGCACATACCTGAGTTGTGTGCCAGGTCCCCAGTAGGGGGCGTGTGAGAGGCAACCACACACTGATGTTTCTCTCCCTCCCTTCCCCCTCTCTAAAAATAAATAAAATCTTTAAAAGAATCTGTTTATACCTCAAAAAATATATATATTTTAGAAAGGAAAATATAAAACATTTCCATAGGACATATTTTAATATATAAAAATTATAATTCATAAGCAACTTTAGCAAAATAGAAGTAGGTATAATGTCCAACAAAATCAGTTGTTTTATATACAAAAAAATGAAAAATGTAAATACCATTTAAGTAATAAAAAACTATAAAATGTATCTAAGAAGAATAAAAGATGTGGAAAATCTCTACATAGAGGACTTTAAAACATTTTTTTATTTTTTAAAATATTTTTTATTGATTATGCTATTACAGTTGTACCATTTTCCCCCTTCACTCCCCTCCACCCTGCATACCCCCTCCCACCCACATTGCCCCCCTTTAGTTCATATCCATGTGTCATACTTACAAGTTCTTTAGCTTCTACATTTCCCACACTATTCTTGCCCTCCCCCTGTCTATTTTCTACCCACCATCTATGCTACTTATTCTCTGTACCTTCCCCCTCTCTCCCCCTCCCAATCCCCTGTTGCTAACCCTCCATGTGATCTCCATTTCTGTGTTTCTGTTCCTGTTCTAGTTGTTTGCTTAGTTTGTTTTTGTTTCTGTGTTAGGTGTGGTTGTTAATAATTGTGAGTCTGCTGTCATTTTACTGTACATATTTTTTATCTTTTTCAGGACTTTAAAACATTTTTGAGAGAAAGCACAGATGGCCTGACTAAATGGAGGCCTGTACCATGTTCATGGACTAGTTTGCCTAATGCTGGGATGTTGTCTGGTCTCCCTAAAATGACCTACAGGTTTGGCGCAATCTCAATCAAAATCCCAACACTTCTCCACCTCAGTGAAACTCACAAGCTGCTTCTCAGTCAGATAGAAGTGTCAGGAGAGACAAATAGGTCACTGAGATAGAATAATGACCTCAGACACAGATCAAAGGTGTATAGGACTATGTATGAGTACAGGACTATAACAACATAGGCGCTTCAGGACAGTTTGGAAAAGAAGTGTTTAATATAAATTGTGCTGGGATGATTAGATATAACTATTTTTTAAAATTAACCTTAATCCTTACCCACATCATGTAAAAGGCAAATAATGCAATCTTTAAGAAGATATAGAATGATATGTATATAATATTAGAATGGGGGAAACTTCTTAAACTGGGTATAAAGTTCTAATCATAAAGGATCATTATGTTAGACTATATTATAAATAAGAACTTCTGTTCATAAAAAAGAAAACATTAAGAGTTTGAAAAAAATGATCCACAGAATGGAAGAAGATACTTGCGATACTACATTACTGACATCTAGAATGTATTTTTTAATTCTTCGATATTACACATTAAGTAAAAAGAAAACCAAGTTTGTAAAGAATGGACAGAAGACTAGAATAGACATCCCACCAAAGAAATACATAAATAACTAATGAACATATGAAAAGGTGTTCAACCTCATTCTCATAAGGGAAAAGCAAATTAAAACCCCAATGAGGTAACTATGGCACACCCTCTGTGATGGCTGTAATCAAACAGACTGAGAACTGAAAGTGTTGGTGATGTGTGGAACAAGGACTCATCTCTGCAGCTGGTGAGAATTTAACCTGATACAATCACCTTGGAAAACAGTTTTTCACTTTCTACGAAAGTGAAATATACATGTGTCTAAAATTTTGACTTCCAGGTATATACCAAATAGATGTGCATAAATGCACCAAGAGAAAAGGAAGCAAATGCCCATAACAGCACTAGTTATAAAAGCCCCAAACTGTAAGCAATTCAAATGACCATCAGAAATAGAATGTCATGGTATGTTCATGCAAAATACTACCATACCACAATAATGAGCTGCAGCTACTTGAAAAACCTGAATGAATCTCCAAAAAACATAATGTTGAGTGAAAGAAGCAAGGGATGGTACAAAGCCATTGATGTGAGCTTCCAAAACCAGCAAAGTAAAACTATATTGTCGGGGATACATGTTCAGGTAGTAAAACTAAGAAAAGCCAACAAGGGGCTGCCTTAGGAGCTGTAGGTGCTTCATCGGGGAGGGATGGGCATTGATACAAGTAGCATGAGGGGACCTTCTGGTACTGACAGTGTCCTATTTTCTGTTGGTCATAGGATGTTTATTCTTTGATTATTTAGCTGCACATTTTTATTCTGTGTATTTTTCTGTGTGTGCTAAATTTCACTATAGAAAAAGATACTTTTTTAAAAAAAGTGGCTATACTTCATACTATATAGATCCACCAAAATGGATAAAGCTTCAAAACTCTTAGAATATAGGAGCAAATCTTTGTGACCTCAGAGAAGATAATAGTTTCTTAGATACAAAAGCATAAACAACTAAAAAATGGATGAACTGGACTTTATAAAAATTTAACATTTTTGTGCTTCAAAGAGCAAAATTAAGAAAGCAGAAAGGCAACCCATGGAATAGGAGATAATATTTACAAGACATACGTCTGGTATGGGAGTAGCGCCTAGAATGTATTTTAAAAACTCTTGCAACTCAACAATAAAAAGACAAGTAGTCCAAGATAGAAATGGGTGAAGGGGAAAGAGGAAGCTGAGGATGAGCTAAAGCATGTGAAAGAAGATGAGAAGAATGGGCAAAGCACTGGGTTGTGAAGATGCAGTAACGCTAAGAGAGAAGGCAGAATGTTCTACTCCTGACTGATCCATCAAAGAGTGCCGTCTAGAAAATGTAAGAAAATATTTTGAAGGTGAACAATTAAAGCTCATATTTGAACTCAAGCCTCCAGACCCAGATAATGCCATACTACCAAATAAAAATTTTTAAATCTTAGGGGTGAAATGGGCAAAGATTTTGAATGACATTTCTCCAAAGAATATATACAAATGGCCAAATAAACCCACAAAAAGATACTCAACATCATTTGTCATTAGAGAAATGTAAATCATACCTACAATGAGATACAAGTTCTCATCTGCTAGGATGGTGACAGTAAGACAGACAGACAGTAACAAATGTTGGACAGGAGGTAGAGATTGACGCCTCATGCATGGTTGATGAGATTGTAAAATGGAGCGGCCACTTTGGAAAACAGTGTGACAGTTTTAACAGTCATCAGAAAGATAGACATAGAGTAATCGTAAGGCCACTCCTTGGCATATCCCCATGAGAACAGAAAGCACACACAAAAACTTGTACTGTGTTCATAGTACATTATTATTTATAATAGAGAAATAGTGGAAATAACCCAAATGTCTATCATCCAATAAATGGATAGATTAAATGTGGTATATCCATCAACAGAATAATACTATTTGTCACAAAAAGAATGAAGTACTAATACATGCTGCAGCATGAATAAACCTTAATATATTAGGATAAGTGAAGGAAGTCAGATACAAAAGGCCCGATGTTGTGTGTTACCCTTTGTATGATGTGTCCAGGATCTGCAAACCTACAAAGACAGAAAGGGGCTAGGTAGTTGCCAAGGGCTCGGAGGAAGAGGAAATGGGCAGTGACTGCTGATGGGCATAGGGTTTTTTGGGGGGGTGGGGGGAAGTGATGAAATGTCCTGAAATTCGATAGTGATGATGGTTGTGCAACTCTGTGAATATACTAAAAGCCACTGAATTATAACTTTAAGAGGGTTAATTTTATGATATGTTAATTATATCTTAATAAGTTTGTTATTCAAAAAAAGGAAAATGGTTGTGTGGTTTCATGCTCCCACTGGTGGTGCAGTGAGTCTAGGTGGATCTGTACACTTTTTTATTAGCTAAGCTAGCTTGTACCTTCTCGTTGCATTTTTTTAAAAATGTCTCTATCGTTCCTCCAAAGAATGAGTTCTTGCGTGACAGCTATAGGATAAGCACCGAGTATTGCAGATGAATGCAACGGGATGGGCCAGCCCTCGTAGGGCTTACAATCCAGTAGCAGGAGGTGAAAAAATGGGGTTACAGATATTTTAATAAAAGGTAAGTCACGGGTCCCAAATCACACAGTTAGTACATAGAGGACTCATTTTGGAAAGCCAGATCAAGTTTGACAGGACCCTAGTGGTCAGTTAACCCAATGCCCTCATTTCACAGAAGAATCTGAGGCTAAAGAGGTTAAACTACCCAGTGACATACGGCTTATAATATGCTATCACAAATATACAAGCATCTCGAGTTTGGGAGCCGTAGAAACTCTCAAGATCAGTCCACATAAGTCCCCTTTCAGCTTCAGATGCCCTCAGAAACGGAAAAGCCTTCCATGCATTCAACAGATGTTCATTGCGGTTCACCATGTGCTAGGCATTGTGTCATGTACTGGGAACCTGGCAGTGAGCAACACAGAGGCAGTCCTTTCTCCTGAACTTCCTGGAGTCTGGCGGTTCCCAAGTGCAGGTTGATGACTATTTCAGTGGCTACCTAAGAGTCATCTTGGGAAGTGAAGCTATCTAAATATTACTGCCCCCACCCACACTGTGATTACATTGGTCTGGAGTGGGCCTTGGAATCAGTATTTTTAACACTTCCCTAGGGCAACTGGTGAACAGCCAGGTTTGGGAACCACTAACCTAGTGTACCCTACAACTTGGCTTTCAGAGCTGAGATAAGCAAGACCCAGAAAGGCTCACCAGTCCCACAACTAGATAAAATCCGTTTAATATGCAAATAGGAATAGCGGTGTGTATGTGTGTGCATGCGCAGAAACCCTGGATAGAACCAGGAAGGCAAACCATTCATTCATTCATTCATTCATTCATTCATTCATTAAACAAATACTCAGCATCTACCATGTACAGTATGCTACAGGCAAGGGATACAGCAAAGATAAGACTGTATCTTTCTTACTCTCAAGGGGCTTATATTTGGTGAGAGTGGGGGATGGGAGCAGGGAGAAAGCCAAGAAAAAAAAGAAAACATAATTTAAACTCTAATAATGAGAAGTATACAAAGTGAGACCACATGCATACCAAGTCAGTGGAAGGGATGCCATTAGGTGGAACTATATAAAATTGTCAATATTTGACCATTTTTGACTTACAGAAATAACAATTTCATGAGATTCAGCTTTATAAGTAGGAGTTAGAGACAGGTTGAGTCCTTTCTCCCTGGGGGGGGGGGGGGGGAGAAAGGAACATGGACTCACGAGATGGGGATGATTTGAACGTGAGAATGATGATAAAAGCCCAGAGGAAGGGTTTTGTTTGAGCAGAGTCTGCAGAGAAATGATGGAAAAGCAGCTGGAAAGAAGGGGCGCTCACTCCAGGTATGTATGAAACACCATGTAAGAACCTCACACGTCAAAAAGGTGTAATGGACAAGCACTACTACATAATAAATCAAATACTTCCACATAAAGATTCACGCTATACCCACTGCCGCAAACGTCACGCCGAAAGCTGCCTGTTCTGAATTCCTGATCCAAATGCCACTCTCTAATGTTGCCCATCATCTCCAGTCAGGTGACATTTCTCTCCCCCTCACACCTGCACGGTTCCCTCTCCATCTAGAGCACCCGTATACCACAGTTACCCACGGGCTTTATGCCCTGCTCTACTCAAGGCACTTCCTTATGCAAAGGCCTGTGTCTGGTCCACCCTGGTTTTTCTGCCCATGCATAACTGTCACGCGTACCAGATCTGCAGATAAAAAAAGAATGAATGAATGAAAGATGGCTATCTCTGAATTTCATGTTGTATTTCAGGTTATGTAAGACTGTAATAAATTGTCCCAGGTAGCTGATTCAGAGATTAAAGCACACTTTAGTTCTGGGGGGAACTACCTGCCAAAGTAAGGTTCTCCTGCGCCACAGGTACCTTTAAGCTCCATCTCACAAAGATGAGTCTTTCAACGTTAGAGGTCGGCCCATGTTTGCTCAACATGATTCAACTCCATCACGGTATGTGTCCCCCAGCCTAGGTCTGGAAGAGGCGGTCTGGCTGAGTGTGCAGTTAGGCCACAGTGGCTCTGGCCTGCCCCGCTGCCCCAGCTCCCAACCCATGGACCCCAACATCCTCGCAAGTTCCGTTTTCTGTATAAATGGTGCAGCTGCTCACCACATTTCATACACAGTTGCCCTGTATATGCTTGGAAATCATTAGGTTTCCTCCCATCCCTCTTTTCTGTAGAGGAAATTGCCCTTGCAACTTTTGCTCATTGGCTCAAATGTCCAGCCACTGAAGTTGCCACCAGGGCTCCATGTTGGACACTGCCTAATCACATCTATAGGACTCAGAAGCTCGTTGTTCCAGTGTGTGAATTATCCAGGCCTTTTGCTTGCTTTTCTCCCTTGGCTTCTGCTATTTATGTGTGAGGAAATGTACTGCTTAGTAACATCTCCCTCAGTGTCTGGGAAGAATACTAATACTTCCATTTGTTCCCTGCTTTGCAGCCTACAAAATGACACTATATATGCAAACTTACTGTAGCTTCTTAACAGTCCTGCAGAATAGATTTCATGATGATTCTCTCTCCCCAGCTAAGCAATGATAAATGACTTGTCTGCAATCACACACCAGAAAGTACAACAGTTGGGTGTTCAACCCAGCTGCTGATCCTGTTCAGTGTTGTTACTGTCAAATCCATTAGAGAGTACTAATTTCCCAGTTTGCTGTCTATTAGAAGTCATGGAAAGAGCTGGAAAGGAGAGTGGTTTCCTGATAATATGATTGGAAGTAATCCACACATGTAATTCTGTTGGCCCCACCGGCTCCAGCGTTCCACTCTGGCAGCAAGGCTGTGGCATTCACCCCTGAGTGGTCGGCAGCTTCAACAACCACATGCCTTGGCCCCAAAAGGATACACTTTCCGAGAAGTGTGTATTTTCAAGTTTCTTGTCACTGCCAGGGATAATCATGTCTATCTCATTGAATCCTGTCTCCTGAATCATGGTGTACGAATCACCCAAACAAGCAAACAAAAATCAATGTCTACTTGCACTTTTCAACCCCCAAAGTATGCTATAACCCTCTGAGCTACGTGTGGGAGGAAAATAACAATATTAAAACCCCCGTTTTATGGATGAGAAGAGTAAGGCTCAGAGCGCAACTCTGAGCAACTTTTCAAGGTCACACTATTGGGGGCTTAGAAAGGAAAACTATCTTCTGTCTCCAAATCTTATGCTACCAGCATTGGGACATGGTATTTGTGATTAGCTGAGAAATGACAAAGGCAGAGAGACCAACCTGATATTTTGTAATCAGAAATGGGCTGACTAATTTCACACCAACCACAGGGCAAAAAAGGCAGGCTCACAAATGGCATCCGATGCTGCAATTAGTGGCTATTTCCACAAGCTAGAAAATAGACTGTGTATGTGCAGCCTAAAAGGGAACATTAGCCTAGCTGTGTTCTGTGAGCCCCATCCACACACAAAGATACCAATCATTATGAGTAATGTCCTCATAAAACGCTGAGAGTACCATTGCAGGTCACAGTTACCAAATTGACAAGTGATTAAAGGTTGGCTGCAGAGCCCTCCCTCAATTGGGTTCAAGTGTTCATGGCCTCACGCAGAGAGAAATCAGTAGTGCATTATTTCAGCGACAAGAGAAGAAGGGGAAAAGCCACACTCTGTGTTTTCTTCACTTCTTCCTTCTCCTCTTTCTCTCTCTTTCCTCCATTGCTACCCAGCAAAGAAAGGTCTGTGACTAAATGGAGACACAAGAGACTAAACCGAAAAGGGTGTGTTAGACCTAGGTGGCCAGGGGAGACTGGATTCCCTGGGGAAAAGACAAGGTGAGTGGAATTCTCTGTTTGCCCTGATAGTCCACTGTCGATTCTATTGGTTCAGTGCTGCTCTGCCCGCCAGCAAGATGCTGTACGATGGCTTGGTTTTTGTCACCTTTCCATAAGCACTGTAGCTGGGAGGGGCAAGTGGGGAAAGGGAAGGTGTTATCCCCTGAAGACAGCCTTCAAACCTAGTGCATTTCCAACAATTTAGGTACTGTTTTGACAGGAAAAAGCAGAAACAGCATGAAAGCAAGACTGAAAAATGAAAAGGAGGCCGGCAAAGAGCGCTCACGCTCAGTGTGTTTGCCCTGTGCCCACGTTGGCCCACATGCTCTCCACCCGCGGTGCAGGTCCCCCTTGCTGGACAGTCATCTGCCTCCTCAGATGCACTCTCCACAGTGCTCTCTCCGCAGGAGGCTGACCCCCCAATGACGCATCTGTGGGGCTCCCCTGGTCCTCTGGCCTCTATTTGCGCTAAACCAATGGCTACCACTAGGGGGAGATGCCCTAGCCCCATCCCCCATCTCCCTCTGCACTGGGCCAGGGTTTCACCGGGCTTGCTGACCCAAGGCCACCCTGCCGCCTTCAGCTATGGTTCTCCCCAGGTTCCAGTAACTGCTCCCCCTCCTTTCCTCTTCCGACTGTGGGAGATAACCTGGGAAATGCTCACCCCTCCCCTTCCCCCGATCCATACTGTGCTTCACTAACCCTTGTTCGTTTTTCTAAACAGCCCCTTCATTAAATTTCATTCTTTGGAGAGTGCCATCTAAGTTTAGGTGGGCCCCTAACCATCATACCATCCGAAAGCTTGCTCCACCTCAGGTTTCAGCTTGTCTGTGTCCATTTTCCAACCCCTTCACTGAAACCCTCCCACACCTCCCTCCTTCTTGCCTCTGTTCTTCACACTATTGATTCAAAGCTCCTAATCTTTTTCCTTGCCAGTTCCTGAGTTGATGTTCATTAAGTTACATGAAAGTAACATACCCTAAAACAATGCATCTTGACCTTAATCCCCCAACTCTACCCCCTGAAAAAAAATCTCTCTAACAAACAGGATCACTAGGCTCTCTCTCGCTCTCTCACTATCTATTGCTATCCCTCCCTCCCTCTGAGAAGTACTTTAATTTAAAACCACAACACACAGTGGACAAAAGCTGTGCTAAACCTGAGGAAAGAGGGAAGCCCTGGTAGCACAGCAAAGCAGGACCTTCCAGTGAGAAGTGGGCAAAGAGAACAGGGAACCAGTGTGGCTGCAGGCCTTGGATTCAAAAGATATAGCTGCTCTGTATGTGTGTGTGGGAAGCGGGGCAGGGGTGTTGTGTCCAACCTCCGAGGGTCTGGAACTTGTTGACAAGGCACTGCATGGCCACAAGTTGACTTTTAAGGCTGTCAGTTTCTCTCTGCAGCACAGGACATGGAGGGCAGAACCGTGCTCCAGGAGGTCACTGCTTCTTTTCCAGTGGTGGTGGATGGAGAAGCAGACCCTGGTCTCCTGAGGGTGGGGGCACTCTGGGCTTGACTCCTTCCTGGGCCATGGCCCAGAGCTGCAAATGTCCTGGAACTTGAAAGGTCTTGCTCTTGGGGTCTCCACTGTTGTGTCCTCCAAAATGCATGGATAGGCACAATGGCCCTGGCCTGTTTGCTGGAAGTTGGCCCTTTGAGGCTTTTATTTGGGTTGGTATCTCCTTGGGCCTCCAGTTCAAACTCCCTTGTCCTGTTCACCACTGGTTTCTTCCTGGAGTTGTGCTTGGGCTGTTTGGGGCCCAAAAGGGCCGAAGAACACTTCTAGGCAATCCCAAGCACTGGAGGGCCAGAGATCAGAGAGAAGGCTGCTGGTTCCTTCGGGATAGAGGCCCGGGGGTTCCCCCTGGGACAACTTTTGAGATAGTGCCAATGAGGGATTTCTTCTGCTAAAGCACCTTCTTCTGAGGTGGGGACTGAGGCAGGTGATTGACCTGTCTGCTCTCTTGCCACAGACCATGCTTGGCATTCTCTCAGCTGATGACTTGTCCAGAGAAGAGACATCCAATTCTCCAGCAAATTCCTGTTGGATGGTTGCCGCTGATGTGCAAGGAACAGAGGACAGGAATGCACCCGACCCACCAGAGATGCCCTATCTGGACATGTCTCCAGAATCATGCAAGCCATTGGACTTGACTTGGTTCCTTCTTTGAAGAAAATGCCTGTATGAGTGGTGTCCTGGGGAACACACCCCATGACAGTCAGAGCTCAGGGTCTGAGGGTGGCAGTTCAGGTGAAGTAGGCCCCTCATCACTGTGGGGGGTATCCAGGAAGTTGCATGGGTAAGAGGATCTCTTTTAACAGTAAATTTCATTCAAAATAAATGTAAAGCGAATCCAAGCAGTTTTGTGAACTAGGCCATCGCACTCATTTTAATATGCCCATCAAAAGGGGTTTCCTTACCAGCTCCTGGGAATCTCTAAAATGTGCATGAGATTTAACCTTAATAGGAGTAATTTCAATTTAAACTTTTTTTAAATTCTAAATGAACCTGAAAAAATTAAGATAAGAGGAGACAGCTGGGGGTCTTGTCCCTGACATCTCTTCCCTGGGGTGACTTCTAGTGCTGGCTCTATAGTTGCCTGTAGCTGGAATCAAAGATTTAATTCAGATTTGGAGTGGGATTTATCGTCTAAGGATGCCAAACCAAGTCCGGAACTCCTTCCACATTCTAGATGAAGGAGCCTTTGGTCTGAAAAGATCCAACGGAGAAAGAGAAAACAGAAGGATGTGGGCTTCCATTTTCAGAACATGAAACCCTTCCCTCCCCAAACTCCTCTAAATGCTAGATGAAACACAAGTGTCCTTTTAAACATGGAGCTGAGCTCCTAAGAAAGGGAGAGAAATCCAAAGGCCCAAATGAAAGATGGAACTTTTGGAAATAGCAGGGCCTTGGTTGCTGCCGCAGCTTGGATGAGAGTGTTTGCCCCCCTCTAGGTGATCAAGACACTTGGGATTTCATGGCCACAAGGTGACAGTAGAACAGGCAGAATATTGGAACTGAGAGCTCTGGCTGGAGCTACAACCCCGGAAGGGTTATGTGGTTGGGCAAGGTAAGAAGTAGAAAATATCCATCTATCAGCATGGGGAGGCCACCAGGAAGCATGGATTCAGCCCAGGCTCTGGATGGGGTTAACAGGAGTCAGAGCTGGTAATTTCTCACCATGGCTTACCCTCATGTGATTCTGTGGCTCCACTGGGTTCTACTGTGATTTGCAAATCTTTAAACACTTAATAGGAGCTCATGGAATATTAACACCATCCCCCTTGGTAATCTAGAGATGATCTACAAGCTGAATCCAGGCAGTATATGAGTTTTATTTGACTCATAGAGTTTTAAAAAATTGATTTGCTGAATTAAATATCAAGAGATGTTACATAAAATCCAAATATCCAAACTCACTTAAAAAAATCAAAGATTGCTTCATGTACATTTGCATTTGTCAACAGCTGCCCCTTTGGACGTGATGTCCACTCCCAGTTGGTCCCTATCTCCACTATTCCCTTCTTCTCACACTGGCCACTTTCATTTTCCACATCCTCTGCCTGGTCCTTATAGGCATTTGTCTTCCACACTGTTCTAATCATTTATTTCCTATCCTGGCTTATGGCCTAAAACCATTCCTCAACAACTCAGTATTTATAGTAAAATAGTCTTATTTAAGTGCACACAAATCACAAAATGTCAAAAACTAAAACCCTTACTATCCTAACATTTAATTTTCAATTAGTTACCAAGGTTATACTATCGAATATTTGCAATTATTCTAAATTTACTTTCCAGATATTCCTCCCTCTGTTTCCTATTAGTAAAAAATTTCTTCCTGATTGGATCCTGCTTTAAACTATATAACATCACAAGACAGGCTCTGAATTATAATTGTTTCAATATCCTTAATCTTCAGTAACTTCAATAACTCTCTGAAACATAATGTAATAAGGGAATTAACTTTTATATCTTTTGGTAATTGTTGGCTTGAACCGTGAAGCAGCATTCTTTGTAGGCTTTTGGTTCTGATGTGTTTCAGAAAGATAGGGGTTAGTTTTTAATTTTTTATCACCATTATAATTGTAATTTTTTCATACAATTATCTATTTACAATAAGTTTCATGAAAAAAGACATGTAACTGGTATCTACTTTTATACTGCCAGTCTATTTGCTTTCTTTTAGCCAGAATTTGGCAGACTTTGTAGAAAAAAAAATGAAACCTTGCCCTAAAACTTTTAACACAAATAGTCAAAATACACTAGCTCTTTGCTGTGCCCGAAATCTCCATACTAATGTTCTGATGCCACTGAGCTGTGGGGAAGAATAAGAATACACACAACGTTTTCTGAAAGGGATTCAGACATCATTAAAATTAATTTCTCACCAATAATTAGAGATTATTGTTGGGGACCACTTTGTGTGGTTTTGGAGATTGCAGCCCTGCAAGACCAGGCTCTAAAAGGGGCTAGTAAGTCTCCCTGGAAAACCAGGTAATGCAGGTGGCAGGCATGACCCGACTCTAACACCGAGGGTCCCTGTGGGAATGAGGCCTGAAATGTACATTGTTTCCTTGGAAGCTTGCTCTGCATTGCAATAGTCCTGCTGATATAAAGCAGATGTTTAAGTTCAAGGCATAAGGAATAAACTCCTTATCTCATGAAACACATCTTGAAGACCCTCTGGCGTCAGAATGACTAACAGACCCTGACCTATGACAAATCTTTGCGTTCATTCAATTGTTATCTATAGATAACACCTGTTTTTGTATGACTATAGCCTTTTGACATTGATTGATGAACTATCCATGTATGCTGTATACACCTACACATACTATTCCCAATAAAAGCCATTTGGGAGAAGGGCTGAGGGCATTCTCCACTAGAGGGAATTGCCACCCCCTTTCCTGCCAGAATAGCAAGATTGTGTCTGGGATGACTTATTTCTCATCCGCGAGGGCTGGGAGAGCTCTGCTGGACGGAGTTCCTCCCACAGATTATCTTGAGAAGAATCCCTCAGCAGCACAGAGGAAAATGTCATGACCCTCTGGAGGGTATAAAGCAGTATTTTAAAAGTCATTGAAAGTAATTTGAACCTACTTTTGAGTAGGCAGTGTACCTTCAACCCAGAAAACTGTATTTTCTGAGTTTGTGATTAAAAATGTCAAAGGCCTTTCCTACTGCTTTACTAAATTCTTATTTTGCTTTTTTACAATTTCTCATTTTACTTTCTTCAACTTCCCCTCATCTTTTCATTTCTCAACTTGCCCCCCATTAGAAGTACCCTGGTCTCCTCGGACCTCCTGCTTCCTTCTTACTGTACAACGACAGTGTCGTACAATGACAAATCAGTGCATCAGGCATTCCCTGAAATGTAGGGGGAAATGTTTTGCTATATTACAAAAATATAACTTTACTTTAGGCAACTACTTGCAATTAATATACCTTTTAGTTATTGATAAAATTATATATTTTTGTCAGATAAAGTGGCCACTAAAAACAAAAGTAGAAGAGACTGAAAATGTAGCTGGTAGTGAGCATAAAATTAGCTGCCATGGACACTGATAGGCAAGTCCTCTTGTTAAATCTTTTCAAAGTCACAAATTTAGGCTTCAGCAGTGTATTAGTTTCCTATTGCTGCTGTAACAAATTTACCACAACCCTAGCTGCTTCAAACAATACCCATAATATCTCATTGGTCTGGAGGTCAGAAGTTCAGAGGGCTCTGCTTAGGGTCCCACAAGGCTGTAAGAGAAGGGTTAGCTGAGCTTCATTCCTTACTGGGGGCTCTTAAGGGAGAATCACTTTCAGAATCAGTTGAGGTGTTGGCAGAATTTAGTCCTGTGAGGTTATAGGACCGAGGTCCCTGTTTCCTGGAAGCCTGGTGACCAGGGTTATTCTCACCTTCTAGAAGCTGCCCACATTCCCTTGCTCTCAACATCCTTTCTCAATTGTCAAAGCCAGCAATGGTGGAACAAAGTTCTTGCACTTCTTCCTAATCTTTCCAGTCTCCCCCCTTATACCTCATCTCTTCTGCTTTTCTCTTCTGTTTTCAGGGGCTTCTGTGATTACTTTTGACCTGTGTAGAAAATCCAGGATAATCTCCCTCTTTTAAGGTCAGATGCTTAATAATCTTAATTTCCTCTGCAAAGTCCCTGTGAAGCAGTACTTAGTGTTGGAGTAACCAGGGGATGAGAATTTTGGGGGAAATCTTTAGAGTTCTTCTTATTTCAAATAGGGTAAACAGTTTTTTTCACCTCAGATATTTTACCAAATTTTAAAATGCTTGATTATATTAAATATTTAAAATAACCAGTACAAGTGACAAAAAGCAATATGGGGACAAACAACAACTGAACAACTCAATTTGCAGAAGGAGTACATGATTGTACTAGAGAGAAGCCTGCTGGTCATGTGTGAGCTGTACGCCATAGAGCCTAACACCACGGGCAGGAACTGCACGGGCTCTTATGCATGGGTTTCTTTCTCTTTCTTTCTTTCTCTCTCTCTCTTTATATTGAGCTTGTTGGGGTGACATTTATTAATAAATTATAGGTTTCAGGAATGCAATTCTATAATATGTCATCTGTATATTGTATTGTGTGTTCACCATCCCAAGTCATTTTCTTTCATTACTATTTATCCCCCCCCATTTTTTTGCTTAATCCCTTTACCTTTTTCTTTTTTTAAAACACTTTATTTATTTATCTTTAGAGGGGAAGGGAAGGAGAGAGGGAGAGAAATATCAATGTATGGTTGCCTCTCATGTGTCCCATGCCAGGTACTGGCCTGCAACCCAGGCATGTGCCCTGACTGGGAATCGAACCGTGATCCTTTGGTTCACAGGCCCGCGCTCAATCCACTGAGCTACACCATCCGGGGCCCCTTTACCTTTTTCACCCAGCCCCTTACCTTGTCCCTTCTGACAGCTGTTAGTGTGTTCTTTGTATCTGAGTCTGTTTATATTTTGTTAGTTTATTTTGTTCATTAGACTTCACAAATAAGTGAAATCATATGGCACTTATTTTATCTGCCTGGTCTATTTCACTTATCATAATACTCTCCAGGTCCATCCATGCTGTCACAAAAGGTAGGATTTCCCTTTTTTTACAGCTGAGTAGTATTCTATTGTATAAATGTACCACAGAACTTTTATCCAGTCATCTACTGAGGGGTACATGGGCTGCTTCCAAATCTTTGCTATTGTAAATAATGCTGCAGTCAATGTAGGGGTGCATATATTCTTTTGAATTGTGTTTAGGTTTTTTCCACAGTGGCTGCACCAATCTGCATCCCCACCAGCAGTGCACAAGGGTTCCCTTTTCTTCACATCCTCACCAGTACTTGTTTGTTGATTTATTAATGGTTGTAGCCATTCTGACAGGTGTGAGGTGGTATCTCATCGTGGTTTTAGTTGCATCTCTCTGATGATTAGTGATGTTGAGCATCTTTTTATGTGTCTATTGGTCATCTGTATGTCTTCCTTGGAGAAGTGTCTACTCAAGTCCTTTGCCCATTTTTTTAATTGGACATGTATCTTAACTGGTTAATTTTTTTTATGGTTTGCTTGTCCTTTTCCATGTTGTATTTCTAAGTTCCTTGAGCCATATAAGTTCCTTATAACCATTCTTTTGAACTTTATATCTGGTAAATTGCTTGTCTCCACTTTATTTAGCTCTTCTTCTGGAGATTTCTCATGTTCTTTCATTTGGGGCATGTTTCTTTGTCTCCTCATTTCAGTTGCCCCTTTGCGTTTTTTTGTTTGTTTGTTTGTTTTTTGGGGGGTTACCTATGTATTAGGTAGATCTACTATGACTCCCAGTATTGGCAGGGTGGCCTAACATAGTAGGTGTCCTATGGGACCCTGAGACACAGTCCCCTTGGTTGCTTGTGCTGGGTGCTCTTGGATGACCCCTGTGTGGCTTGCGTGGACCCTTCTGTTGTAATTAAATCTTGATTAGCCCATTTGTGTGTGGGATCAACCCTTAGCCTGGCTCACAGTGAGGATCGACCCTGACCACAGTGTATGAGCTAACGTGTGGGTGCTAACCACCCAGAGCAGAATTCACCTCAGCAAGGTCTGGTGCCTGCTGAGTTCTCCCTTTGGATGTGCCATTTGTAGAACTAGTTGGTTACTGCTCTGATGTTGTCTGAAGCTAGCCACCGGGTATGTTGATTCTGGGCCCTCTTGAGAGGGACTCTGGTGCAGATCAATGTCAGATGCTGCCTTGACTGGCCCTTGGCAACCCGTTTGGAGCTACAAAGTGAGCCGCAGTTTGTGGCTGCCTCTGCTGGGCCTGGGTGTGTGAAGGAAGGACAAAGCTGCTCACCAAAGCTGGCTTTTACCAGCACCAGATCCCCAGGGTAGGTCAGCAAAAGTCCCAAGGCCCCCTGAGATCTGCCTCCACTTGCCACCACCTTCCAGCTGCCTGGTAGACTCAGTTGCTGAAAGAGCCTCTGGAGGAACTTGAGTTGCCTGAGACAGGTTCTCAGTGAGTCAGTCACCAGGTGGGGACCAGTGGTGTTCACCAGACTGATATCAAACTCGGTGTGAGTGCTGGGTCTGTGACCACTCAGCAAATGTCTCAGGGTATATCAAGGGTAGCTGCCACCCTCTCGGTGCTCACATACCTTTGTGGTGGGGTGGTGTTTCAGGGAGTCATCAGGGTGATGCCAGCAGGGTTTATCAGGCCCAAACAGACCAAGATTCGGCTGTGTGAAGGGAACTGGCTGCATGTGCAAGAGAAAAATCTGTCTCATACTAGAGCCACACAACTCAATCTGTCCCAGAGTGGGCCAGGAGCCGGCTCTCAGCAGGGTGGAGCCACCGGGAGTCTGGAGAGGGGGTGGTGCCAGTCAGGCTTCAGGGAAAGTAGGGGGTGTGGCCTTCCATGGAGTTCCTTCAATAAATACAGTCAGCCCTTGGTATCCTCAGGTTTTGCATTTGAGGTTGGGAACCTGTGGATGTGGGCAAAAGGTAGCGGCAAGCATCTGAGGATTTTGGTATCTGCAGGGTCTTGAAAGCAACCCCCGAGGATACTGAGGGACAACAATAGTTAAGTTTTTAGGAGTCAAAAGTTGTACGTGGATTTTTGACTGCACAGCACTCCAACCCCCACATTGCTCAAGGGTCCACGCAACCATATACATCTGTATGTTTTCCGGAGAGACAGTGAGTATTGGTCCATTCAATATAAGGCAGTTAAGAGAGTTCTACTGTAAGAAACAAAAGGATTCAAGCCATATGATCATTCTGATAGATGGTGATTAGAAGCTCTGAGTGGCTGGGGCTTGTCCTGATGGCATTTCTGAAGGGTACTTGGATGGGGTCCCAGCCGCTCTTTGGCAACCTTCCCAGATTCGAGTCTCTAACATTTCTTCTTTGTGGCTGATCATTTTCTCAGGAGGGTAGTTCTCTAGAACTGTCTGGGGTGGAGATGGTGGTAGGAATAAGTTCAACCTCCATCGCCATGAGAGCCAAATTTGGGAGTGGGGCCAGTGGTTCACAGCATAGACCTTTCCGTTTTTTCTGCCACTGCGGTCAGCCCATACTTCACCCCTGTGTTCACAGAATGACCTGTTGCTGCCAGTTTCTCGAGTTCTGCTCGTTCACATTGTGCTTCCTGCCTGAGACGACCTAGGTCTCAGCTCTCTGCTAAGTCTCACCACTCGGCCATATGCTATACAGCTTTGAGATTCTGTTCCCTTGCATCTCTGCTTCTGCAACATCTGAAACATATATTCCCCGCACTTGGCACTTAGTGCACTTTTCAGAATGTCTGCACGTGATTTGGACATTTTACCAAGTTCATTGGGAATGTAACTTGATACTTCCTTCTCATTGTATTGTTTAAAATATTGTGCTGAATTTGGGAAGTGTAAATATAATTTCTTCCTATATAAACATCAGCCAAAAAAGTCTCACATTGCACTATACTTATGCACTGTGACATCTGGATGTTAAAAATCAAGAAGCGATTTATCGATAAAACATTGACTAGGGAGACTTTCTGTAAGATACACTTTCTTCATGAGAAGAAAATTTGTTCTACCCAACAGAAAAAATAAAAACTAAAAGATGTCAAATAAGGAACCCTAATGACATATTAATTGAAATAAATGTAAATGGCAAAGTTACTCTACTAGTCAGAGTTCTCCAGAGAAGCAGAACCAATAGGATAGATAGATAAATACTTTAATTTATTGTAAGGAATTAACTCATGGGATTATGGAGGCTGACAAGTCCCTAGATTCACAGTCAGCAAGCTGGAGACTGGGAACTGATGATGTAGTTCTAGTCCACTAGTTCTAGTCCACTAGTTCTAGGGCCAGTAGGCATGAGACCCAGCAAGAACCAATGTTTCAGTTCAAGTCCAAAGGCAGGAAAAAATCAATATCCTGGCTGAAGACAGGCAGGAGGAAATTCCCTCACTTGTTAGGGCATCAGCCTTTTTATATTCAGGCCTTCGTCTGATTTGAGGAGGCCCGCTCAGGGAGGGTAATTCAACAAGCTCATCCACACAGCCAAGCATTGCTAGTGCCTTATATATATGAACAACCAAGGATCCCTAGATATTAGAGAAAAGGCTGCAACAAGAAAAAAAAAATGACCAAATTAAACAGAGAAATCAATCCTACGACAAATAATTCGGAGAAGAGTGGATAACTTTTAAAAAATCCTTTTGGGTACTCAGAAATCATTGAGAAATGAAACTTGCACCTTCAAAACAAGAAAAGAAAGCTTACAAAATGACAGAGTGGGAGAACAAGAAAGACATTGTTACTGAACTCAGGGGGTTCTCCGCTTGGGGTGCTCTATGCAAGAACAAGGCGTGCTTGACACAAAGTGGTTTTACTCACAGTAAATAAAGGAGATGGGATTCACATCCAAAGCTCTGTCTCTCTAAAGGGAGGCTCACCTATTGCTTATGTACACTATTCAGTCAATTACATGTTGATCTCTTTCTTTCATTTTTAATTACAGCTTCCTTTCAGTATTATTTTGTATTGGTTTGAGGTGTACAGTCTAGTGGTGAGACAATCATACACTTTACAAAGTGCTCCCCCAGTATTTCCAGTACTTACCTGGCCCCCGTACATGGTTACTGCAAAGTTACTGACTCTGTCACCTACGCCGTACTTCACATTCCTGTGACTGTCCTACAACTGCCAATCTGTACTTCTCAACCCCTTCGCCACTTTCACCCAGTCCCCCAACCTGCTCCCCTCTGATAACCACCAGTCCGCTCTCTGTGTCTGCCATCTGTTTCAATTTTGTTTGTGTATTTATTTTGTTCTTTAGATTCCACATGTAAGTGAAATCATATGGTGTTTGTCTTTCTCTGATTTGCAGTTGGCTACCTGTATCCAGCTGAGTTCCTGCTTCCGCAAGCTCATCCTCCTTACAGCTGCATCTGCAAAATACTGCGCTACATTTTAACACTTAGTAATAACGTTTCGAACTACCAGACCTTGAGACCCTTGGCCTGTCTAACAAAATCTTGGAAATTTAAAATGATTGGCAAGTTTTAAAAATTGAATAGAAGCCTTGGAAAATAAAGTTGAAAAAAATCTCTCGGAAGGTAGAACAAATAAACAGAGGAGGATTATATGAGGGTTATAAAATCAATATCCCATTAATTAGAATTACAGGAAAAAAAAAACAGAAACAAACAGAAACAAAGGGGTGAAAATAAAGAAATGGAAAATCATTGATTTTTGCTGGATTTTTATATCTGTAGCGAATCTAAGGTTGCAGGTAAAGAGTATAAATTCCAACATGAATGTTAATTAATATTTTTCTTTACACTATTGAATAAGGCAAAAGTGAAATAATGAAGAGGTGTGTCTGAATTTCACTCACTTGTCAATGATGCGAGCAACTTCTGGGCTAGACTGGATAACAGTTTTCAAATAGTGGGGAATATTTCCTTATTTTTCTGTATTCTTTACAATGTAATGGCTATAGATGTGACATACTTTTAAATTTAATCTGCATTATTAACATTTCCCCCATTACTTCTTAAATCAAGAAAATCAACAAAGCTCAAGACCTGACTTGTAGCATTTGTCAATTTCTGTGGCACAAACCAAATCGCCCACTACAGCCCATTTCAAACTACCAACATGCTAGCACTGAATACAGAGTTGGGAAGAGATGTACAGTAACATATACGTACTATATCCACACGTTATACATTTCCACCATATAGATACAATGTACACAAGTAACCTGAAAAACATGGATACTTGTAGGAAGTTTTGAGCACCCTTTAGTATAATTTATTTAATTGTAAGTTTGTATGATTAAAATTTTAATGATGGCTATGTTTAACAACTGACTCACAAATTCCTGAAATTAAATGAGCTGTCCAAGCTGGTTTGCATGGACGCAGCACATCCCTGGGAGCACAGCGGTGGGACCAGTCCCAGGTGCAACAGATCCTTCCCACTCACCCCAGACCCCCTCTACCCAGCCCTGCACTGCATCCTTAAGGACAACCACTATTCTGAAATCACAGCATGTACTTTTGAGGTAAAGAATTTTATTAGGGAAAGTTCTAAACTTTATTTGAGAAAGTTCATACGATTTAAATGTTTGTAATGCTTCTAAATGCCATAGCAACAAATAAAACACCACATCAACGAATATTTAAAATTCATTTAAAATTGTATTTTAATTACATTTTTATTGCTTTTGATTATATATATAGCATAGAATACCTTACATCTCTTGCAATATAGTTTCTAAAGACTTTTCATGGTTTTAAAAAGCTTGTCTTAGCCCTGGCTGGTGTAGCTCAGTGGATTGAGCGCAGGCCTGTAAACTAAAGGATCACAGTTCGATTCCCAGTCAGGGCACATGCCTGGGTTGCAGGCCAGTTCCCAGCAAGGGACGCACATTGATATTTCTCTCCCTCTCTCCTTCCCTTCCCCTCTAAAGATAAATAAATAAAATATATTTTTTTAAAAAGTTTGTCTTAAATTTATCTGCCCTTTCCAACATGACTCCCCAATCTCCATGCACTTGGGGTCTCTGCTTTTCATTCTGGTTACTATGTACATTAGATATGGGTCAGACTCAGAGCATAACTTTTGTGCAAGAAAAGGGTAGGTGCCCAGGCCCAAGGGGCCGTCTTGACTTTATGAAGCAAAGACAACCGTTTGGTGTGGAGCTCTGCCTCAGGGCCTGGAAACACACGTGCTAGTGGATGTTACTGTATTCACAGTCCCCAACCACCTGCAAGACATTTTAGAAAGAGGTGTCATCAACATACAACAATGGCCATTTAAGCTAGTCGCATTGTTACCTCTCCTCAGTTTTTCTATAAGCTGTAATAACGTCCCGTCAGTTTCATCAGCTTTGAGCCCTTGATTTGCACAGGAAATGGTTCATGCTGTCTCACATGCATCTTGGAAAGTTCTTAACTGCAAGCACTTCAATTACTATTGAAGTGCTTGCAGTTAAACCATTTTCCAGACCCAGGTAAGATTCTTGCCACTTAGTTGCAGATCTGTAGCAAATTTGAACACTTGATATTTTGCTACTAAGCTTTGCTTCCTTTCTTTCTAGTTCCTTTTGTAACCCTGTCATTTCTTCTCCGAAATCACTGTCAAATGTACTTGAAAACATACTTTACAATCTTGCCGATTAATGACGTGAAAGGAGAACACCACAGCCTTCCTTTCTCAACTATGGAATAATAAAGTACTTAGACTTTTATTTAAAAAATATACTAAAACCCAGGCTTATGCCTAAGTAGGTATTATAGCAGGTCCTCGCTTACTGTCCTCTTGTTCAGTGTCATTTTGTTACAACACAGATGAGATGCTGTAGGAACTTGACTTGCTTACGTCAGTTAGCCAATGGTAGAACTGGTTTCATAATGTGTCACTTTAAAGTCACAGAACCTATCAACGTTAAGTGAGGACTTCCTTGGTTTCTGGAAAAACTGCATAAATATCATGTCAAGGTAGGATGAGAATAGAGTAATAGTGAAAAAAAGGTGGCAGAGGGCAGGGCTCTACCCAGAATTCCATAGGGAACAATAATTATACCTTTTAAACCAGCTGTGTACATTATAAAATGTAAGTCATGATTATATTTGTCTGACAAAACATAAAAATATCCAGTTTTTCATATGGATAAAAGCAAAGAAAAACTAAGGACATATATAAACTAAATATTTGTGTCTACCTAGCGTTCACATGTTGAAACTCTACCTCGCAATGTGATGGTCTTAGGAAGTGTGGCCTTGAGGAGGCCCCAAATTCTAATCAGAATTAGATGAGGTCATCAGGGGGACATCATGAATGGGGTTAGTGTCCCAGCGAGTCAGGAGAGAGCTTGCCCCCCTCTCTGCTTTCTGCCATGAGCTGACAGAAGGAGAAGCGGGCGGGTTATGAATCAGGGCATGCGTTCTCATCAGACACCAAATCTACCAGTGCCTTGATCTGGGACTTGCCAACCTTCGTGTGTAAATTTCTGTTCTTTATAAGCCCTCTGGTCCATGGTATGTTTGTTATAGTAGCCTGGACCAACAGACAGGAGGACACGATTGAGTATCTTACCTAAAACATTGGTGAGTCCTGGCATTGGTCTGCAGGTGGGATTTTGCCTGTCTCCTCAAGCAGGCCTACTTGTTCCTGCCAACACCTGTAGAGTTTGCAAGGCATAGTCCACACATTTTGTAGCTCTTGTTCAGCAGTATGAGATTTCAGCTGTGGTCAGTGGTGTGTGCTTGCATGAGTTTCATTTGTTTGGAAATGTAGTTGTTTTTAAAACATTGTCAAAACAGAAGTCAGTTATCATCTTTAAACAATGTGCTAACATTCCATTGTAAGTTGAAGAATGATGTCAATGATGGTAACATTGCAATAGAGGCTTCATCATAACTGACAGTTAATCCGAATTCATCTGATAGCCAGAGAATGATCCAGCTTCCACTTGGTGTTGTGCATATAGTTCAAAGTTCATGAAATTATGTGATAGACAGTATCCACAAAAATTCACCTGAAGATTACAATATATCCCAGGTAAATTCTAAAGCTTTAAGGAAGTCGTTTCAATGGTTGGTTATGGTGTTGCCAAAGAATGCAATATTCTGTTACTTAGACTTCCTGGTCTCCTCCACTTAAAAAAATCAGTCATGAAAAATTCCTGATGGAAAATAGCTTTGAACATTTTTAGGAATCATTAAAAATTTTCAAAAGTATGGAAAAATTGAAATACATTTGAAAACACTGCAACTTGAGAGTAAATACTGATTTTTGTGGTAAAACCATTGAAAATACAGATTACTTTCATTCCAATATTCCTGGCATTCTAAGGTGAAAATACTTTTCTTTTTCTTCAAAAATAGCATTTACTTTTAGGAGTTTATTTCATCGATATATAAAGCAAATTTTTTAGCATTCATGAGTTGATTTCTATAAACGTATAAATTCACAATTATTGGAATGATAAAGACAGGATAGCTGTAGGATGTGATAAAAAGATTTTTTTTCAGTTTATTCAATACTATTTTTCAAGAAGACTAAGAGTGCAAAGAAAAAACAACTATTGATTTATGCAAGCGAATCACAAAACACATCAAAGTCTGCACTTAAAAGAGAGGTTCATTGATGATGAAGATAGGGCCAGGACTCGCTACCTGTGGTACAAAATTATCTGCAGCAAATCAGAGCCAATAGGAATAAAATGTAGGGTTATACCAATGATACCGCTGCTGACATGAATGAAAGCAATCGAGCTGCGGTGGAATGTAAGCAAAGCCAAGGTCAGGTCCCCAGGTGCTCCCGACATGCTCCTCTGCTGGAGGGGTTATACGTGGTCTGGAGGGAAGTAGGGCATTACAGTTCTCTCAATGCTGTCGATTCTGTTTTCTACTAGTTGTGCATCTGTGAAAATAATGGCAATATAAAAGCATTTATAAATGCAGTGCAATGCACTGGAAGCTATTCTCTTTAAACCTACAGAACTGGACATCATAGTTCATTATCAGCTCCAAGCCGTCACAATTGCCTCTTTAATTACACACATAACTAGTGAATGGAACAGTTTGCTGGTAGAACTTCCCAAATTTGACTTGTGCTTACTTGAATTGTCTTTATCACGTGCTGCGTATGTGGGTGGGTAATATACAATTGTCACTCTTGCCATTTGAAGATTTCCAAAATAGTTTACCATTGGCAAGAATTAAATAAAATGTATCCTATCTTTCGAATACAGACATCTGCTTTTGCTTCTGTTAGGTGTGGCTGAAATTAGAAAATGTTGAAGTACAGTATGACCAAATTTTTATGCTTTGTGGTCTCTTTTCACTGCTGAATGCAGTCACGTACCAAGTCCTGGTTCTGCCCGTGCAAATGCTTCTGCATCCTGAAACACAACTACTTCAGGCAGTGTGGGTGCATGAGAAGAACCCGGTTTTGGAAATAGCGAGAATCTTACCAAATGGATTCATCTCAAATCCATTGCCTTACGTTGATGCATTCTGCCAGAGTGCTCACCCTGCAGCCGAGCCAAGGAATTCCAGTGGGACTGGAGAGCCCTTGGCGAAGCTGCACACCCTGAAATGGGTGTATTGGGGACTCAAGACCAAGGAGGAATATTTCAGTTGACGTCACGCACTCCAAAACATGTAACAATCCTTTCTCATAGCTTGAGGCAGATTTTCAGATAATTGAAAGTGATAACATTTCTCTTTGGCATGGAGAAGAATGAAACTGCAAACATTTTTCTGTGACCTGCTGGGTTTTGTTACTTGTTACTGACCAATGCCACCAGTAAAAGGAACATGTTTTCTGAGCCCATTTTTGAAAATACACATACCACTAACTTCTTTAAAACTGTGAAGTCTTTGCTGAGCAAACTTTGATGGAAAGGAAACTCCAGCTCAGGTTCCAGGTGGCATCCCTGGATGCTCAGCTGCCCGCCTGGCCACCTGCCTTTGAGGAGAAAGTCTCTCTGCAGGCATCTGTGCCAAAGACCCAGCCTACAACCTGGCCTACACCGTGGGTGTATTCACTGTCCTCTAAGCCAAGGCCTTGCATTGCCATCTTTTCACGAGATTTTGTCACCTAATAGTAGCAGAATATTATCAACCAAACAGAATAAGACAGGTCATGGAGGGCTGATTGGATTTGAATCAGTAGTGTGCATGCGTGCTTCTGAGACAAACAAAAGCCCATTCCTTGTGATGCCGGTGGTGTGTGTGTGCGGGGGGGGGGAGTTTGCTTACAGCTTGGTGTGTTAGGCAGAGAGTTGGGGTCATACTGAATGAGGTGAATCTTTCAGACCAAGGTCCTGGAGTCCCCAGTCTAGTTCTGCTGGAAAAATAAAATAAAATAAAATAAAACTAACATGAATTCTTTTGGCCAAGCCTACACACTTGAAAGAATAGCTTGGAAGCAGGAAGCTTCAAACTTTCCATCAGTGAAGCACATGGTTCTGCAGGCTAGAACTGAGAGTGACGAAGAAGCTTTTTGGATTCCTCTGCAGCCCGAAAACTGGAGTGACCCAAAAGCCCCCAGAATATTTTGGGTGTACTTCTGCTCAAACAATCAAGTGCAAAGGGAATCCGTAATCTGTTCCTTGTTGACACAGATGGCAGTAGTGAAGCTGGCCTTGCCAAAGATTACTTCATTGACTTGAGAACAAAGGAAATGAAGTAACGTGAATTCCACTTGAAGAGTTCGTGGAGAATCCTGGGGCTCTTGATCCACGCCCATCCTTAGCTGGCCACGATTCCAAGTCACTGCCACAGGCCTTAGTGAGTTAGGGTTTCAACCCTCAGTTCCAGCAAAGCAAGTTAAAGTCAATCAAACGATAACGTTTGTCTTATCTTTTCAAAAACCGCACAACTTCTTATTAAATCAAAGGAAGCTTCTCTCTGGAAGCAGTTGTGAGAAAGTAGCCGGGGCAGGCAGGATTCCAGCGACCCCCTGATGTACGCCGTTTATGTAATCTCTGCCCCTTGAGGGCAGGCAGAACCTGTGAAAATGATGGGAAGTCACTCTTGTGATTAGGCTTAAATCAGTTGTTAAACCAAAGGGAGAGAATCCAGGTGGGCCAAACCTAATCAGGTGAGTCCTTAAAAGGGCTGAGCCGTTCAGGAAGTTGAAGAGACACACCCGTGCTGACCTGGAAGCAAGCAATTGTCCCTGTTAGGAACTGCCTACAGGGGGCACGTGGCAACGAACTGAGGACAGCATCCAGGAGCTGAGAGTGGTCACCAGCTTAGAGAGTTGGCAAGAAAATGAGGGCCTCTCTCCTGTATGGAAATTCTGCCAACGGTCTGGATGGGCCATGGAGGCAGCCCCAAGCCTTCCACGACAGCTGCAAGGTTCTCGGCTTTCCTGTGCCCCCACTTCTGATGACAGAAAAACAAAATAATAAATGGCTGCTGGTTTGGAGGTGGGGGGAACAAAATTAAAAAATCAAAAAGCAGCATCTTTTTCACTAAAATTACTTTGTAGAAGAATTACTTATTTCTTGTTCTATGCACACTTTTATTTACAGTAATTTTTCAAGAGGTGATCATTAGTTTTTGCTTGAAAACCCACATCAGAAAAACATAACTATTTTGTAATTCTCTGAGAGGAGGAAAAACATTTTCCAAGGCCATAAAATGAGTTTTATGCCAAGTCTCATACATGTGTTTATGTGCATTTTTCTGGGCGTGAAGTGCATCACTCTCACTAGCTTCTCATAGTGGTCCATGATTCAAGAAATGTTTGAACCACATGCATATGTAACTAGAAATCATGTCCCGTTCTCAAAATCTAAGTAAAGATCAAGATTTTTTTTTTTTACTCTTTCAGTGGAAACACATGTGCGCCCAGACAAACTGACCCTCCCCAACTCCAGATCTCCCTCCATTCCCCTCCTAGCAAGTGGACTTTAATATGTTTGGTTTGGTTTTTATCAAAGGTTGGGAAACTCAGGGCAATTTTGTTTGGATGATTTTAGGTTTCTTTCATCTTTTCTATTTAAAGGGGTGAGTAGCATTAAGGATAACGTTTCAGTGAAAGCAAGAGACACGAAAGATGTCCAGCTCTATTCCTTTTCTGCTGTATTTTTCATGAGTAGACAGAGACAGAAAGTTCCAAAATGTACATGTAAGGCTTAGTTATAGAGAAAGCAACCAAGGACTTCCCACTTGGATATTATTAAAGCAAATTCAATAAAATTATTTATTTGATTCATCTATTTATTGTTCATTCAAAAACTTTATTATACACAAGTCTTTTGTACATGAGGGCACCACTCCCCACATGCTACCAATAGGACACATGCTTGGAGATACTATTTTGTCAGTGGGAGAGACCACTCAAGTGTCCATCTATTAACAGCTATCAGGCAGATGTACCCATGGCTTGGGATGGGAGCACCAACCAGCCCCCACGAAGGTTCCTTCCATGACCATAGATAGCATCATTAGCACAGGCATACCAGCTGAACTAACAAATCAAAAACTACTGTTTGTGGCAATAAAATTTTATTTTTCTTAGTTCTCTAATATCCTTAGCTCTCTGCCCCCAGCAGCCAATCCAAGTCACCACTTTTATAACGTTGCCTCTCATAAATTATCACTTCCAACAATGTAGACTTTTTTAAAGACTTCATTTTTAAGGCGCAGTTTATGATTCACACAAAACTGAGAGGAAGGGACAGAGAGTCCCCATGCACTCTCTCCCCACACACATGCCCCATTACCAGCATCCCCCAGCAGAGTGGTTCATTTGGTACCAAGGGTGAACCTCCACTGATGCATGTTAGTCACCCGAAGCCCATAGTTCACATCAGGGTTCTCTCTTAGTGTTGTACATTCTGTAGATTTGGACAAAATATAATGATATATATCCATCAATGTAATATCATATAGAATATTTTCACTGTTCTATTCATCCTCTCCCCCCACCCACACCTGGCAACCATGACCTTTATCCTGACTCCATAATTTTGCCTTTTCCAGAATGTCGTATTATAGATGGAATCATACAGTATGTAGCCTTTTCCCTTTGGCCTCTTTCACTTAGTAATATGCATTTAAGGTTCTTCCATGTCTTCTCATAGCTTGATATCCCATTTCTTTTTAGAGCTGAGTAATATTCCACTGTCTGAATGGACAACGTTTTATGCATTCACCTAGTGAAGGACATTTTGGCTGCTGCAGAGTTTTGGCAACTATGAATAAAGTGGCTGTGTACATTGATGTGCAGGATTTGGGGTGTATATGTTTTCAATTCCTTTGGGTAAATACCAAGCAGTGTGATTGCTGGGTTGCATGGTAAGGGTATGCTTAGATTTGGAAAGAAAGAGAATGAGAGAGAGAGAACCACCGAAATGTTTTCAAAGTGGCTGTACCATTTGCATTTCCACCAGCAACAAAGGAGTGTTCTTGCTGCTCCCCACCCTCACCAGCATGTGGTATTGTCAGAGTGCTCTGGATTTTCACCATTCAACTAGACGTTTAATGGTATCTCATTGTTTTAACTTTCATTTTCCTGATGATGTAGGATGTGGAGCATCTCTTTGTGTGTTTATTTGCCATCCATATATTTTCTTTGGTGAGGTAACTGTTAAGGTCTTTGGCTCATTTTTTAAATTGGTTGTTTGTTTTCTTATTGTTGAGTTTTAAGAGCTCTGTGTGCACTTTGGGTAAATTCCTTGATCAGATACGTATTCTGCAAATATTTTCTCCAAGTCTGTGACTTGTCTTTTCATTCTCTTGGTAGTACCTTTTGTAGAGCAGAAATTTTTAATTTTAATGGAGTCCAGCTTATAAATTATTTTTCATGAATGGTGCCTTTATTATTGTATCTACAAAGTCACTGCCATAGCCAAGGTCATCTAAAATTTTTTTTTCTATGCTATCTCCTATAGATTTTATAGTTTTGCATTTTACATTTAGGTCCATGATCAATTTTGAGTTAATTTTTGTGAAGGATGTAAGGCGTGTGTCTAGATTCTTTTTTCTTTTCTTTTTTCTACATGGATGTCCAGTTGCTCCAGAACCATTTGCTCAAAGGACTGTCTTTGCTCCATTGTATTGCCTTTGCTCCTTTGTCAAAGATCAGTGACTATATTTATGGAAATCTATTTCTGGGCTCTCTGTTATATTGATCTATTTGTCTATTCTGCTTTTGAAATTGATTTTCTTGCTTGATTACCTGTTTGAGATTTCATTGATTTCTGCTCTAATTCTTATTTGTTTTCTTTTGTTTACATTGAATTTAATTTGCTCTTTTTCTAGTTTTCTATGTAGATGCTTAGCTTATTGATTTTGGATCTTTCTTCTTTTCTATAAATATGCCTCCAATGCTATAAGTTTCCCTCTAAGCAATGCTTTCACAGCATACCACAAATTTTTGTAAGTTGTGTTTTCATTTTCATTTAGTTCAAAATACTTTTGAACATTTCTTGCAATTTCTTCTTTGCTCATGTGTTACTTAGAAGTGTGTTGTTTAATGTTCACGTATTTGGGGATTTTCTAGTTATCTTTCTGTTATTGATTTTTAGTTTAATTCCACTGAGGTCTGAGAACAGACATCGTATGCTATCTATTCTTTGAAATTAGTTAAGGTGGGCTTATGGCACAGAATGTGGTCTACCTTGGTAAATGTTTCACATGAGCTTAAGGGAAATGTGTATTCTCCTGACAAGCTTCCTTCTATCTGCAGTTCTGTCACCTCCTAGGGCCTGGGCACCCTCCACTGCAATTGTTTGCATGTGGTGGCAGATGATAATTGCACCAGAGGTTTTAGAAGCCAGGCCTGAAGTTGCATTCCATTGTATTGAGCAGTGCACATCCTGTTGGGCAGAACACAATCACGAGACCTCACCTCGTTGCAAAGGGATGAGAAAATGTGGCTTCCTGGTGTGCCACTCAGCAGAGAGCATGGGTACTGGGGAATGCCTTGCCAGTGTCTGCTCCTGTCTGTGCTTCTGGTAACCGAATGTCTGCTTCATTCTTTCCTCCACACGTAGACCACTGCCCCCTCACCCTGCGAAGAGGAACAACCCAAAGCCTCAGTCAGTTTTGACATTCAGCTCAAAAGTCAGGATTTTCAGATGAGGTGTTGATGTGCAGTCCTCTACATCAGGTCTGAAAGTGGCTCCTGAATCCACCACCAGTTCTGGCACCCCCAACAGCGAGCTCTTCCTTAAACTTTGCACCGTGGGCATCTCACTCGCCTCACCCTGGTGTTGGCCCTGCCTTCTGCACATACTAATAAAATGGTGGAACACAGAATTACCGCATTAATTACTCCCTTTGGAAGAGAAAGTGGAAAACACACAGCAGTCACTGGTCCTTACAAATTTGAAATCCTCTCAGCTTTCATACCCTTGATTAAGCCCTGATTCTCCTCTCTGGGAGGAATTTTCCATTGTTTTCTGTGGCTCTGCACCTACCCTCTGGCATAGTCTTCACTGTGCATCATTTTCTTTGGCTACAACTGAAATGTATATTTGGGAGGGTGCCCTCCTTGGAAAAAGATTAGGGGTTAGAAACTTCTTTTGAATAGTGAAAATGTTTTTGGTCTGGGTTGCTGAGCTAAAAAGCTCTGTGAGCTTCTCATCTCTTTACTTCAAGTCAGTTCCATGTGCCAGTAACCTTACCCCAAATTCCTTTCTAGACATAGTTTTCAGGGCTGCCTTATTTATTTCCAGTCTGCCCTCTCCCTCCTTGCCTCTTTCAGCTTGATGGTGTCTGCCTTCAAGCTGTCAGGCCTGGCTTGGAGGGCCACAGCATCAATCCGATCTTTAACGCAAGGCTGAGCCACGTGTTCAACTGAGACATGTTCTTGGGACTTGGTTGCTCAAAGCCTTATATTTGCTTACATCGTTTGATCTGGAGCCTAAAGTAGTTGTTCCCTGTAAGACCCTGAATTTCTGGACTTTCTCTATCTTTATATTTGCTTACAAATTGGCCAATTTTTTTTCCTGTGCTTATCTTTTTTTTTTTTTTTTTTTTTTTTTTTTTTTTTTTTTTTTTTTTTTTTTTTTTTTTTTTTTTTTTTTTTTTTTTTTTTTTTTTTTTTTTTTTACTTTTATTAGTACTTATTTTATGCTGATTTTACTCTGGAGCCATAACTTTTTGTTTCTTCAGTTTCTTCTGTGTGACCTCCCCTCTGGTTTAGGAACGGTCTGCTCTTTCTCAGCGGGATCGTCTCAGGGTGGCAGGGAGAGCTCGTGTGTACGTTAATCTGTGCATGAGCACTGTACGTTCAGGGCTGCATCATAGGAGCTTCGTTCACCAGGACATGCTCAGTGACCAGGGAATCTATATGTAAACCCTTCAGTTCAGCATTCTTCTTTGCATTTTTAAGCACATGCAGCAAAAACTCAGCACTATTTTTGGGCCACCAACCCCATGTCCAGTCCCACTGTTCGGACCAGGCACACCTGCCAGCTCCATCACTGTAATGATGGAAGGCCACACATTGCTTCTGCAAAGTGACATCTTTCAAATATTTGGTGGCTTTTCAAATCTGCATAACCCTGATGGCCTGGGCAGTTTCAAGAGTGTTCTTAAAGTAAACACAAAGATTTGAACCTCTTGATTTGCATGATTTTGCAGGGTTTTCTGGGTCAAGTGAACAGCAAACCATTTTCAGAGGTCACCTCTGGCCACTTTTGCGAAGAGTTCATCTTTCTTTTTAATAGTCTGTCAAATGCAGCCAATAAGTACCAACACACTACTAATATGTGGCTTTCTAACTTTTTTCCCACAGAGCTACAAGTTCAACAAGTATACGGTCTGCCCCCAAGCTATGACAGGTGACAATTTTACCATAGTTTTGCCACTGTATTACATGGATTTCTAGACAGTAGCCTGCTGTATTGGTTTTCTTGCTGCTTACTATGTGATGCCACAGGTTATCTTGGTTTTTTGTTTTTTCACATTTTTAGTATTAACTTCTCTATTACCTTGGTTGAGAAATTCTGGCTACTGCAACAAATCACCCCCAAACTCAGTGTCTTGACCCAACAAAATACAGTATTTCTAGTGGGCATCATGGTCCAGTGTGGGGCAGTACCCAAGCTCTGCATTATGCGGTCATTCAGGAGCCAGGACCCTTCTGCCTGGGGCTCCAGTATCTTCTCCGGCCTCAGAGTCCATCCCTGAGTCCTCTGCATTGTGGAACATAAGGAAGAGAGGGATAATGTAAATTTGGAGGATGGTACCTGAGGGTAGCACATTGCACTTTTGTCTGTATTCCATTGGCCAGAATTCACTCCCGTGTCCTGACACCAGGATAACGGAGCATGTGTTCCGTGCACATTTGCTCAGTGAAGACATGGTACTTTAACCGGTGCTCGCTAAGATATAAGGCTCTTTGTCCGTCCATTAAATGTCTGTGGAAACCAGATTTATTGGAGCTCCTGTCTTTTGTAGATTTCTGTCCGTCTCTTGCTGACAGGTTCACAATAATCACTTCCTGTTGCTGTTCACGTGCCAGTCAGCACAGCCCTTTTCTTGCTTTTACAGCTCCAATATGCTTGTCAGCAGGAAGCCAGGTAACATGCCTTATGGGAGCTGTGTGTAGTGCAAGAACACAGGGGCTGTGAGTCAGGATCCAATGGATGGTCTGGACTTCCTTGGGGGAAAAATACTTAAGTTGGTATACCATCTATTTTATTTTCTCATAGGCATGGATTTCTTAGCTGTATTCCCAAGAGGCTGCAGATTGCTGAGCTCTAGAGAAGTGAGAGGTTGTAAACAAGTGAAGTTTTTATTTTAAGGTAGAGCAGTGTCAGCACATGCTTTGGGTAAATTTCAGACACAGTCACTTAGCTCTGAGTCCCAGGGTGCCACAGCAGGTGAGTACCCTAACACTATAAACCTTTAACATTAGCTGGGCAGGTGGGTTTTCACACTATACATGTACCATCAAGCCAGACTTTAAAATGAATCTCCTCATTTCATGGATTTCTCTCTCCATATACTGGAGGCGGGGCGGGGGGCGTGGCATTAAGAGAAGGGTGGGTTGGTCACTCGCATCTCTGCTAGCATCAGAGAGACCAAAGTTTCTTATAGTTTTGCTCTGACTCTCTGGCCAACTGGCTATGATTTGTTTTTAACATTTGTATTTCCTCTGCCAAGGGCAGGCAGTTTGCTTGGTCTTGTGATCTTTTTGCCATAATATTTATTCTGTATTATTCCACAGACTCCATGGCAGAATTAATCATTCTTGGAACCTGGGCATTAAGCTGCTGCTGAGTCAGAACACACTCACAAGAAGAAGCTGGAGAAGAGGAGGGCTGCTTCCTCACGAACCCTGCTCTCAAAGACAAGCCATCACCAAATAAAAAAGCCCTCGGAGGCTCAGCAATGACGACATGTGAGAGTAAGCCAGGAGCTGGGGTGCTCGCCCATCATTCACATTACAGATCTTTATCATTGTTAGTCCCAGTGACAGAAATTGTTATTTGCTCCCAATGTTTTTTCTCCCTGTGTTTCTCAGTAATGGAATACATGGTTACGTAGGTGCTTGGCCACTCAGAAGAAGCACTATGTTATCCAGCCTTCCTGCCAACTCACTGTGCACTGTGACTTGGGGCAGGCCAGTGAGAAGCAGCGATCACAATTTTGAGGAGGTCTCACAATAGGGAAAGAGTATGTCAACTTCTTTCTGAACCATGACGTGAAAGCTTTATATCGAGAGTGGGAAAGCAAGGAGAAGAAAGGAGTGTGGGTCCCTGCTCCTGCGCAGCCACCATAGCAGTTCCAGATGGCTCTTCCAGACTTTTACGTAGCAGTGAAATAAATTACTATCTTGTGAAAGCCACTGTCGCGATGATTTCTCTGTTATTTGCTGCTGAGTATAATCCTGATTGAGTCCCCATCTTTAGAACGAATGTTCTATACCAGCAGAAAGTGAGCTTTTCTTTCTCTTTCTAATGCAACGTCTGGGTGCAGATAAGATTGAAATGGGAGTTTAGACCAAGACCTTTCAATACAATCGGCAACTTTTCCTGCCTGCCTAAGATCTACTTAAAACTCGGTCTTTAGGATAACATTTCTTCTCTTACCATTTACCAATGAATTGCTGATAACAAAAGAATCAGTTTCACGGGCAGAGTGTCCTGGTAAACCTGGCAGACACTCTCCAACAATCTGCGTGGACAAAAGATTAAGGATATACATGTGATTAAAATAATAGCAGATTTGAAGCTTATTGTAGATTTCTCATCACCTAAAAAGAAAAGGTAGGGATTGTAAATTCCAGTGGAGGATGTGCGTCTGGCTGTCAGAGATGATGATGAAATGGTAGGTTTGGGCCCGACGGCAAAGACATGATCTTGAGGGCTGAGGTCTGGGAGGCAAAGCTCCACTTGAGATGGGACTCCCACTGACTCACAAACACGGTCAACTGCTCCAGTCTTTCTCTGACTGGAAACTGGTGATTGTGCCTCCTTTAACATAGTTGGTAAAACACTTCAAGCTGAATAAATGCCTGGGAGGGGTTTCCCAGCCCTCAAAATTCCTAGGAGAGCCACTCAGAACAGTCAGCTCACGTGGTTATCCATTGGGTCACCTCCAGGGATCCCATGGATACACTGGTCTCTGGTTTGACTCAGAATGTGGGTTTGGACTATTTTTCAAAATGGCCAATTAATTCAGAGTAAGGGTACTTTTCCCTGTTCTTCCCACTAAGTACAGTGAAAAACCCTGAACGTTGTATGTAAAACAAGCATAAGGAGACTACGAAAGGTGGAGAGAAGGCAGAATAGCTAGGGACGTTGAGACCTGAGGAACAACACAGTGGAGGGTTCTCTGGGCTTTCCGTTTGCCTTGCCTATCTCAGACTTGGAGTTTGAGAAGCCAACAACCCCAAATGCCAACAAGCTCAGAAAAACAAAAAGGCCCCAACAAAAGCCCACTCTCTCCAGCCAAAAATCAGAAAAGGGGCAGCCTGGCAAGAACAGAAAACTTTTAGTTAAAAACTGCTTACTGTAACCAAATACCACAGAAAAGAATACTGTAGTCCCAGCCCCACCAATGCTAGAAGCCTAGATGGCTTCTTCCTGAGACTGGAATGTAAATTGCAAGTGTAAAATGCAAAATGTAAAGCCAATCTCCAGGGTGGTGTGAGAGGGGGCAGACTGAGGAATGAGAACTTTATCCCCAGAAGAGGTAACAAGATCCCCTCCATGGCCTCAGTGGAGAGAGACCATGCGGCGAGGCTGGCCTTGTCCCCACCCCCTGACCCCTGAGTAATGCAGCACCCCTTTCCTTTCCACCAGAGTGATGTCAGGGAGGCCAGTGGACAGTCAGGACTTCCACTACTGCCCAGCAGTAAGAAGGCCACGCCCCACTCTGTGGTGTCAGCAGAGGACAGAGGGAAGTCAGTGCAGGCCTGGGAGAAAGCTGGAACTCCCTCCCCCACACAGCAGTAACGAAGAACACCCACCCCCATCACGTGTCCACCGAGCTGAGTGGGAAATCTAGACTCCTATCCCCACTTGGCAGTAATGAGGCAGAACCTCCCCTTGCCCCTGCCAGAACAAAGTCAGAGAAAGCCAGCTCAAACAAAAAGGTTTTTAATAAGATCCAAAGTCTCATAGCACCCCTGAATTCCAGATTTAAGTTAAAAAATCACTCATGATACCAAAACTCATTAGGATCACAAACTGAATGAAAAAAAGACAGTCACTAGACGCCAATATCAAGAGGATAGAAAAGTTAGAATTGCCTGACAAAGCTTTTAAATCAGCCCTCATGCAAATGCTTCATTAAGCAATTAAGAAGAGGCTTGAAACGAAACAAACATGGACTCTGCAAAGAAACAGAAAGTCTCAGCAAAAAAATAAGATGATAAAAAGAAGAACCAAAGACAAAATTTAGAATTAAAAAATACGATAACAGAAACTGAAAACTCAGTGGATGGGCTCAATAGCAGAATGGAGGGGATAAGAAACAAATCAGTGAACTTGAAGCAGCTGGAACAATAGAAATTATCCAATCTGAACAACAGAGAGAAAATAGACTGAGTTAAAAAAAAAAAAAAAAAAAAAAAAAAAAAAAAAAAAAAAAAAAAAAAAAAAAAAAAAAAAAAAAAAAAAAAAAAAAAAAAAAAAAAAAAAAAAAAAAAAAAAAAAAAAAAAAAAAAAAAAAAAAAAAAAAAAAAAAAAAAAAAAAAACAGAGCCTCAGAGACCTGTGGGATTCTAACAAAAAAAGTCTAACATTTTGACTTATCAAATCCCTGGGAGGAGGAGAAAGAGGACAACAATAAAAAATATTGTATTTTTTTAAAAACAAAAACAACCCCACCACACCCAGTATGGAAAATAGATTATTTGAATAGCCTTATAACTATTAAGGAAACTGAATTTTTAAATAAAAGATCCCAAAAAGAAATTTCCATCCTCAGACAGAGTTTCACTGGAAAATTCTACCAAACACTTACGGAAAAGTTAACATCAATTCCACATGATCTCTTCCAGAAAACAGAGTACTTCTCGATTCATTTTATGAAGCTGGTATTATCCCGATGCCTGCAGGGGATTTAAGGGAATGGGGGGGATGGTCAAAGAAAAAGATGAAAACACTAAGGAAGTAGCTCATGAGCTTCACTGGGCTGTGCTTGCACAAGGTTGCATGTGAGGAGAAGTCCCTCCAGAGGCTCATGGCCAGAGAGCCACTATCAAGAAGTGGAGAAGGATAAGGGAGATCCCAGAGGAGAGGGGGGAGTATGCGTCCAGGTGATATTATTCAGCAGCTTGGTGTGGAGTCTCTGGGCCAGAAAACTAAGGGCAGCAGCAGCCTGAGGTCTTACCTCCAGAAGGCTCTATCTTACCCGTGGCTAGCACATGCGGGATGAACCTATATGGGATATGCACAGCAGGCAGGCCTTAAGTGGCTAAACATTTGCTTGTTGAGACTATTTTAAAAATAATTGGGTGTTGGATGTGTAAAAAATTTGAGTTTGGTACTGAGCCAAAGGGTCTCAGCCTTCATTGAAGAAATCAACAACCTAGGGGCCAATACAGGGAGGACATCTTGGGCTCATTTATATAACAGTATGAAAACTAGACAAAGATAGTACAAAAAAGAGAGAAAACTATAGTACAACATCCTTCATGAATATTGTAAGTTGTTACACAAAGTTCTTAACAAAATATTAGGGAAGAGAATCCAGATATATATATATATGAATTATACACCATGATCAAATGGGGTTATACCAGGAATGCAAGGGTAGTTCAATATTCAAAGGTCAATCAGTATAATCCATCATATTAATGGGATAAAAAAGAAAGTCATATGATTATATTAATCCATGCAGAAAAAGCATTTGACAGAGTTCAACACCCATTCATACTAAAAGCTCTCAGAAAGAAACAGGAATACAGAAGAACTTTCTCAAACTGATAAAGAAAATCCACAAAATCCTGCAGCTAACATTATACTTAATTGTGAACACCTGAATGCTTTCCTCCTAAGATAGTGAACAAGGTAAGGATGTCTGCTTTCACCACTCTTATTCAACATAATTCTGGAACTTCTAGCCAGAGCAATAAGGCAAGAAAAGTAAATGAAAGATTTAAAAGGAAGAAATAAAATCATCCCTATTTTCAGATGACATATCTATATAGAAAATCCCCCAAACCCTCAAAACTTCTAAAAATAACAGGAGAGTTCATCAATGTTGCCAGATGCAAAATAAACATATAAAAATCAGTTGTAGTTCTATATATCAGCAATAAACTTGTGAATACCAAAGTTTAAAAATACAATACTGTTGAAGAAGGGAGTAAGAAGTACAACCTTCCAGTTATAAAATAAGTCATGGGGATGGAGTGTACAGCTTAGGGAACAGAATCAATAATGCAACTGTGTATGGTGACAGATGGTCACTAGACTTATTGTGGTGATCACTTTGTAAGGTATATAAAGTATAATACACTTTGTAAAGTATACAAATGCTGAACCACTATTTAAGTATTTATATATACTTTCAGTATTTAGTAAAAAAAATTATTAAATAAATGCTGAATCACTATGTTGTACCCTTGAAACTAATATAATATTGTATATTGTATGTTTTTCCAAAAGAAAATAAATAACAAAAACATTAGTAAAAAAATACACCACCATTTAAAATTGTTCAGTAAGTTAAATTCTTAACTGTAAATCTAACAATACACATACGAGATTTGAATACTGAAAATTACAAGATGCTAATGAAAGAAATCAAAGAGCGCCTAGTCAAAAGAGACATAGAGTGTTCATGGATTAGAAGACTCAGCTTAATAAAAATGTTAATCCTCAGCAAATTTATATCCAGGGTTAATGCAATTCCTATAAAAATACCAGAAAGATTTTATAGATATTACTAGATTATTCTAAAATGTATATGGAAAAACAGAGGACCTAAAATAGTAAAACAATTTGGAAAAAAAGAAGAATAAAGTGGAAAAAAATCCAAGACCTACTGTATAACAGTAATAAAAACTGTGTGGCATTGTGGGAGAATACACTTAGATCAATGGAACACACAAGAGAACCAAAAATAGAAACACAGAAATATGCCCAACTGATTTGCCAAAGAAGGAAAAGGAATTCCGTGAAAGAAAGACTTGTAATAAATGGTTCTGGAATGAATGGACATCATAGGCAAAAGATAAGTAAGCCTCTACCTAAGTATCACATCTTATACAAAAAAAAATTATTCAAAATGGATCACAGACTTAGATGGAAATTATACGACTATAAAACTTTAGAATAAAAATAGGAGAAACTCTTCAGAATCTAAATCTAGATAAGAGTATTTAGTCTTGACACAAAAGCATGATCCATAAAAGGAAAAATTAATACATTGGATTTCATCAAAATTAAACATTTTGCTCTGTAAAATATCTTGTTAAGAGGATGAAAAGGAAAACTAGAGACTAGGAGAAAATAGTTATAAAGCATATATTTGACAAAAGACTAGTCTCTAGAATATAAAGAACTCTCAAAACTCTCAGAACTAAGACAAACCAAATGGGCTAAAGATATGAAGAGACAGTTCACCAAAAAGAATGTCCAAATGGCACCTAATTACTCAGAAAGATGTTTAACATCATTATCCATTAGGAAAATGAAGATTAAAACCACCATGAGATATAACTAATATCTATCAAAATGTCTAATCAAAAGTACTGACCATACCGGATGCTGTCAAGGAGGTGAAGAAACTGGGTCACTCCTATGTTGCTGGTGGGAATACAAAATGGTACAACCATTCGAGAAAATAGTTTGGCAGTTTCTTCAAAAACTAAACATTTGACCCAGTAATTGCAATCCTGGGCAATTACCCCAGAGAAATGAAAACTTTTATTCACACAAAAACCTGTACATAAGTATTTCTAGCACCTTTATTCATAATAGCCAAAAACTGAAAACAATCCATTTGCCCTTCAACAGATAAATGGTTAAACAATTTGAGGTTCATCATACCATGGACTACTACTCAGCAATAAAAGAAACCAGCTACTGGTAGATAAAATAACTTAGATGAATCTCTGCAGGATTATGTTGAGTAAAAAAAGCCAGTCCCCAAAGATTATGTACTATATTATTCCACTTACACAACATTCTTGAAAGGACAAAAAGTGCAGAAATGGAGAACAAACACATTAGTGCTTGGTCAAGAGTGATGGGAGGGGGAGGGGAGCAGCTGTGGCTGAAGGACTTCATGAAGATCTCTGCAGTGATGGAAATGTTTTGTATCTTGACTGTGTTGATGTTGACATCTGGGTCATGATCTTGTACAAGAATTTTCCAACATGTTACCATTGCGGAAAACAGGTAAAGGGACATAGGGTCTTTCCATGGTATTTATTTCAATTGCATAGTATTAACATACAGCTATCTCAAAACAAAAAAGTTTGATTAATGGAAAATTCTTTTCTTTGTCTGATTACAATTCTACTAATTTATTAGGTGCTCCATGGAAAACGTGGCCAGTTTTTGCTTTATAATTATAAGTCTGGGATTTTCAAGCTAGTACTTAACATGAAGAATACATCTTAGGTAACTATTCTATATAAGCCATTATTAGATTCTTCTCTCCCTGGAAGAGAAATCTGCCGGTAACAACATCCACTGTGGTTCTTACAGGCTTTTCCTTGGTGTGTGACTTTATGGACCTCAGCCAGGTTCAGGCTCAGCGGAGTACCCACTGCTTGACCAGTGGTGTCCACAAGAGTGGACATCAGAAACCACGTTGAGCGTCAGAGTCAGAAAGGTCTCTAGACAGATCAATTAATAATCTCTAATGGGAATAAAGTGGCATTGTGGGGGGCCTCTCTTCCTTTAGACTTAGCCTTAGATCATAATACTTTTTACTACTTTTGGGCCAGCTGGATGCATAACTTCTTGTGAGAATAGAAACACAAACATTCTCTTCTGTGCAAACAAGACGTGGATTTGTCATCATGATGTAAGAGTGGACTTAACAGGCATTTGGTCCTAATGACTAATGATTGCCAGAAAGAACAGCTTTGAGTCAATTATTAAAAGCCAAATTCTCTATTTTGAGTAGATATCCCTTTTTTTTAACTAGTTTGTCTCAAATAATTCCATAAAAGCGGCCAGCTCATTTATGGTCCAAGATCTATGGAGAAAAGGAAGAGAGGTGTGTCTGCCCTTCTAGAGACACAGGGTGCACTTTTCCAGGGAAGGCGAGCTGACTCTGGAGGCCTCAGGAGACACCTGTTACCTCTAAAACTTGTCCATGGTCTTTTGGGTGTTTTTTGGTGTTATGGGTTTAGAAATCTAGTTTTGTCGATTACAGTCACCTTAACCAAGCCTATGAGATTACATATAAAACCAAAACACCAATGCATTCATTTGCGTGCTTTCATTAATGCTGTAGAGCTACAAAGAAGGTATTTTTTTTAAGAACCAGGAAATAAGGGTGCCCACTGAGACTTCAGCTACAAAATCAAAACATAATGCAGATTGTAGACTGAAATGCCTAAGTGGGCATGGGGAGCCCACTTTCTCCCTGGAGTCAAGTTGTTTGGGAAGCCAAATCATAAACTGAATAACAATTAAATCCATTTACAACACCAAAGATAATTGTGATGATGGGAATACAGCAATTATTCCCCTCACAACAAGGAGGTGTCCATGCTCTCCACACAGAATTTCTCTGTGGGGACACTGACATGAGAAGTGAAGGTAATCAAGAGATTGCTTATCAACAAGGAATGAGAACAAGAGAAGTAGGGTTAATTCAGTGTTGAATGCTCTCACGCACACATATCGTGCATCCAGCTCACTTTAATGAGGCTCTTGCCAAGGCATCTGACCATTTAGGGCCCCTTGGTAACAATCTCCTGCTCGTACCTCCACTTGGGGATTGGCCTTTTCAGGCCTCCCCACCAAAAAGTCAAAATTCAAAAGCTGTTGACTAAGATTTCTGCTCCCCTAGGCAGTGCTCCTTGCTGGGCACTGCCCACACTTCCCTCCATGCTTCTTCTGGGGTAGCCAAGCCCTGCCTGGGTAGCATTCTCTCTCTTTAAGGAGATTTTGACTATTTTCTACTGCCACCCATTATGTCTTGATTTTATAGTTTAGCTCTCAGTGGACCATCTGACTCCAAGCTCTTGAGATTTAGCTCAGTGGTCTACAAATACTGACAAGAAAATATTTTGCAACTTGTTTATCTCAGAAGCCACCTCAAGAGCCCTGTGGCTCAAATCAATAAAGATTTTTTTTTCTTTTATTGACCCAGGCGGTCTCATTGGTATAACTGTTCTAAAATCTTTCAAGGTCAAAATAATTTCTGTATTGCTATGGGGGTGGAGGCTTGGGGCTTTTTCCCACAGCCTGTATTGGACCAGGTTCCAAATCATTTTCTAAACAATCACTTCTACCCTCAGTGTGGTGTGAATAAACAAAATAACACAACACTGAACCCGCACATGCAGGGCACTAAGCTAGATGCTACTTCAAAATATTTCTATTTAGTCTTTATTTTATAAAAACGGATACAGGTATAGAAAAAGTTTTTTATCCCCCCTTTTAAAGAATCTGTATTTGTCTCTTTTCTGCCAGGGGCTCTGATGTCTTACTTTTGTCACGATGACATTGGGTGACAGAGCCATTCATCTGCTAGAAAGACATACGAATGCCCTTCTTGTTGGCTGGGCTTGTAAACAGTATCTGTTTGTGCCGCTGACAATAATTCCTCTTTTCAGCCATGAAAACTGCTCGGGAAAAGTGCTTCCATTTACTGTGGAATTGTAAGCACGGAATTCCTCTAAGTGCAATGATAACGGGTCTCTGCTGTTGCACATCCTTAATCATCAGGCAGCTTTGCCCAGGAGTTTATCGCTGACAATGGTAAGGATGTACACTGCTTCCTTAACCCGAGTCCCTGGTTCACATCAGCTTGAATGATGACACACCTTCGCAGCCACATCCTCTATCGGTCATCATCCAATGAAAAACTGGACCAGGGATTCAAGACAAGGTGCCCTCATCCCCAGGGTACCGCAGCCACAGGCGTCTGAGCCAGAATTTGAATTGGGGGAGCGTGAGAGCACGTATTTCAGAGTTAGGCTGCATGAGCTCATGCACCTGGAGAGCCTGGTGCCCTGAGCTATGCCTGTGTGCAAACCCTTAGCTCTCTGGGCCTTTCATAACATGCACACACCAAGCGGAGACGCCCACCACAGATAGAAACCCAAGGGGTTAAACGTAAACCGCTCTGCCCTCCCTCCCTCCCAGATTCTTACCTTCAGGGTCTGTGTCAATGAAACAGATTGAGTGTTGGAGGTGGCCTGTGGCCTACGCAACGAGGGCATTCCGTGTAGATGTTCTTATCTCATTATGACCTTCATACGTTTCTTTGAAGTTCATTAAACTAAAAATCACCACATTTTTCTTGGGAAGTCATCTCTAGACAGTTACCTCACTGAAGCATTTTACCTCCTGATATTTAGTGTATCGATGCAGTTACATCTTTCTTTTCAACTATTGCTGTCTCATGGAGTTGCAAAAATAACTCTGCTCTTTTTGTTCTGAGGAATTCCTGACCTGCCGATGTCATTGCACAGTGTGGGGTTATGATAATAAAGCTAACATCAATCACCAAGACCATCAAAATAATAATACCGTTGAGCATTTCAATGTTTTGAGCACTGTTCTAAAGACTACATCCACTAACACATTTCATCCTCAGTTTCATGAAGCAGGAACTATTATTACCTCCATTTTACAACAGAGGAAACTGAGGCATAGACAAGTTGGCGAACTTCTCTAAGGCTATCCGCATATCAAAAGAGATGTATGTAATTGCTCTTTAGGAAAATAATTTTTTATCTTTAATCTATAAAAATAATGCATGCTGATGGTTAAAAATAAAGTACTGAGAATTACGATAAAAAATAAACTTCACCAAATTCTACCACCCAAGAGATAACCACTGATAATATTTAAGTTCCTCTAGACCTCCCTGTGTATTTAGGGTCACACTGATTTATGATCATCATAACTTAAATGGGATCAAGCACACAATCCCTCGCTGTAACTTTCTTTTCCCACTCTATTGCATTGCCTGGCCATCATCAGCCCTCTCTAGATATCAAAGTGTCATGCAGATCTCTCTGGTTATTAGAATGATTAGGGCTGAGGGGGTGCCTCCCAACCTGATAAGAAGAGAAACCTCAAATTCAGAGTGTTTCCAGTCCCTGAAGGACTGTGACTGTACTTCATAGCAGGTTTTATTTTAGTCTGATGTTCAACGGAGCCTCCTTGAGAAGTCTACAAAGATCCTTTCTAGAAGGCAAACCAAGAAGTGCTGCTGGCCAGGGGCTTGGATGTGAGGGCCTAACCCCCAGCTCTCTGGAGAATTAGCCAGGCTCCAGGCTAAGGATGGTTTAACAATGTCTGGGTTATGTACCAGCTGGCACTGTGGAAGCCCACCCTGCAGACACGTGCCTTCAGTGGTGAAGCTGGGCTGAGAGCTGTCACAGGTCATATGATTCCAACAGGACAGTGACAGGAGATGGACTAGTGAGAGAAGTCGAAACCTCTCCAGGAAACTAGGTAAGTTCTACAGCGAGAGCAGCTCCAACGTGCCTCACTGGGGGACCCTATTCCCATCAGTCCACGTGAATGACACCCATGAGTTGTGGAGTGCACAGCAGGAGCAGTCTTGAGTGGCCACCCCACCGTTGGCCAGCTGACCCTGGGCCTACAGGACAAGCTTATATCCTATGGTCAGCTGAAAGAAGAGAATACTAATGGAGTTACAAGTGTAACAGCTGATACCTTGCAGAATAACCCCATACCTCTGGTTCTCCTTTAAAAAAATCTTGTTGAGGAATCAAGTTAGGAAAGTGGTAGTGTGAGAGAAGTGCCTCCACGGGAAAATGAGTTCTTGGCCGACTTTTGAAGGAGAACGTTCTCCGAGGCACACACACCCTTCAGTCATTGTGCCTCTTCAGGGCAGTCGGAGACGGTCGATGTTGGAATGCCTCCAGCTCACCAGAAACACTGCTAGCATTTTGAGGAATGTTTTAAATTCTTTTTTTCATATTTACTATATTTTTTATGTTACCTTTTAGTCCCCTTATACCACCCTCCCAAGAAATGTCTTAAATTCTAGCTTCAGACTTAGATGAAAAAATACAAACAAGAAAAGGCATGTCATCCATAATTCTTTCACCCAAAATAATTATGCTTAGTATTTAGGTCTATTTCCTTCTAGCTTTGTTCTTCATAAATGTAAAGTTTAATGGCTGCAGAATATTGCACTACCCCAAGTTCTACAGCCACCAAAACCATCCTTCAAAACAGTTGTCTTTCCTCAAGAGGTTGTCTGGGAGCCAGTGATTAGATCGCTTCTTCCTGACAGGGTCCTTACGCACTTCTATAAAATGTCACCCAGGTCACCCCCGTAGTCTCAGGGATAGAATGGTGAAAGGACACTCCTCTTTCATTTTTAATTTGAATGCCTTAAATTAATTCCTGTACATGGTAAACAAACAAACAAATAAACCCCAGCAAACTTCAAAGTGTTGAAAAATATATATAAAAGAAAAGGCTCGCTTCCCGGTCCCCAAATTCTCCTCCCTGTAGGTGACACTGTTGCCGATCCCTTGAGCATTCTTCCCAAGATGTACTGCGTGCATGTAAGCCTGCACATAATGGTGGCCCCCAGTTTTTTTTAACACAAACGACAGCATAGCCCACCTTCTGCCCCACCTTGCTTTGTGCCCCTAATGTAGAGAAAGAGTGTGGTTGAGTGGTTAAAAGCACAGAATACAGGAGCCAGACTTCCTGGGTTTAAAATTCCGGAACCACGGTTAGTCGCATGTTCTTGAACAAATTACCTAATCTCTCTGTTCTCCACTTTCCTCACCTGTGATAATGGTACTAATAATGGTACCCACTCATGAGGTCCTTGCCTGGTATTATGGCTTGAATGTGTTGTCCCTGCCAAAGACATGCTGAAGTCCTAGCCCCTAGTACCTCAGAATGTGATTTTATTTGGCAATAGGGAATTTACAGAGTAATCAAGTTAAAATGAGGTCACTAGGGTGGGCCCTAATTCAAAAGGACTGATGTCCTTATAAAAGGAGGGAACCTGGACGTAGACATGTAACACGTCCATGGGGAGAATGCTATGTGAGCATGGGGGATGCTGTCACAGCCAAGGAATATCTGGGGTGGCCAGAGCTGGAAGAGGCAGGGAAGGATCCTCCCCTGCGCTGTTCCGTGGGATCATGGCCCTGTTGACACCTTGATTGCTGACTGTTAGCCTGTGGGACTGAGAGACAGCAAGTTTCTGTTGTTCTAAGCCCCCTACTCTGCAGTCCTAGCAAACAAATGCGCGAGGATAAGTGAGTTGATATAAGAGCAGAATTCAGACTATGTCTGATACTCAAAGCGTTAGCTGTCATTATTATTTAGATCCGCCTCAGTTTTCCCCACTCCCCTCCTTTTTGGCAACCATCAGTCTGTTGTCTGTAACTAAGGATCTGTTTCTGTTTTCCTTTGTTTTTTTTTTCACTTGGTGTTTTTGTTTTTGTTTTTTGGTTTTTTTTTTTTTTTTTTTTTAGTTTCCACAGAAAAGTGAAATCACATGGCATTTGTCTTTCTCTGTTCTCTGACTTATTTCACTTAGCATAATAACTTCTCTAGGGTGTGGCGCAACACAAAATTGTAAATTTGCTTAACCCATTATGAGATTCTTTTGTGATTTCGTGTTGCAATGTATTTAATGTGTGGCTCAAGACAACTCTTCTCCCAATGTGGCTCAGGGACGCCAAGAGGTTGGACACCCCTGCCTAGGCCATCCATAGCGCCGTAAATGGCAAGATTTCATTCTTTTTTGTGGCTAAATAATAATCCATTACATATGAGGGGGAATCAAAAAAACCTGGAATTTATTTATAAAACAATTGTGTATTTACACTTATGTATTTAAACTTCAGTCACCTTCAAAATACTCTCCATTTGATGCGATACACCTGTTGAGGCTTTATTTCCACTGCTCAAAGTTTTTGAACTCATCAATTTTGATGCCTTTTAATACTTCTGCCTTTTTTTTTTTTGTTTCACCTCTTCCACATCAGCAAAATGTTTCCCTTTGAAGAATTTTTCATCCAGGGAAACAAAAAAAAGTTGCTTGGGGTGAGAATGGGTGAATAGGGAAGGTAGGGCATGGGGGTCATGATGAAAGCATCATCAGTTTTTGAACATCAGTTCAAAAACTGCTGACCACTCAACATGGTGTGGGCAGGTGTGCTCATAAACCACCCATCATGGAATGGGCAAATGCATTGGAAGAGTCTTCAAAAAAAAATTCACTGAACACCAGCTGGTACACTGATACAGATGGGTTCCTAGAACACTCACCTAGCAGGGGAAGCCTGTACTACAGGGTGCCTGCCCTCCAGAAGATAATACCAGTTTCTTTTGAGGTTCCCCCATCGTATATACCACATCTTCTTTATCCATTCATCTATGGATGGACACCTAGGTTGCTTCTTTGTTTGGCTTATTGTAAATAATGCTGCAATGAACTTAGGGGTGCATATATCTTTTTGAATTAGTATTTTTCTTTTCTTTGGATAAATACCCAAAAGTGGAATTGCTGGGTCATATAGCCGTTCTATTGTGAATTTTTTGAGGAATCTCTATACTGTTTTCCATAGTAGCTCCACCAATTTTCAATCCACCAGCAATGCACAAGTGTTCCCTTTTCTCCACATACTTGCCAGCACTTATTGTTTGTTGATTTATTGACCTCAGGCATTCTGATAGGTATGAGGTGATACCTCATTGTGTGCAGTTTTGATTTGCATTTCCCTGATGATTAGTGATGTTGGGCATCTTTTCATGTGTCTGCTGGCCATTTGTATGTCTTCTTTGGAGAAATGTTTGTTCAGGTCCTCTGCCCATTTTTTATTTGCATTGTTTGAGTTTTCTGATGTTGAGCTGTGTGAGTCCCTTATATATTTTGGACACTAACCCCTCACCAGATGTATCATTTGTGAATATCTTCTCCCATTCAGTGGTTCGTCTTTTTGTCCTGTTAATGGTTTCTTTTGCTGTGCAGAAACTTTTTTGTTTGATGCCTCCTTTTAATAACTACTTACTTTGTTGGTGGCTTTGTCAAAATTTATCATTTAAATGCTTATTATCAAAGCAATACATTGTTTCAAACTTAGTACTAAAAGGTTTATAATGAAAAATAGCAGTATTTTTCTCTATTCATCATCATACGCCCAATCTCACTCCCTAAAAACAAGCATTTTCAATTACTTGGGTCTTCCTTCTGGTGTTTTAATCCATATTTCTAAGTAACATATGTATACTGTTACTTCTTGATTTTTCAGTTTGAGACACTCTCTTCTGCCTTCCTGTTACAATAAACGAGAATCAGGACTTACGAACAAGCCTATCCCCTACACACACGCATGCACACTTTCCCTCTCATCATTTTCCTGATATGATTATATAATCATTTTTGGTTATGTACCAGGTAATTAAAATAGATTTTTAAAGTCTCTGAGATTGAATTTAGACTCCAAAGCTGAGAAAAATAGGTTCAAAAAGCCCCCCTGTTCTAAATAGAGATTCTAGGCAATCCACGCAGGCCTTGCAGATCAGGGGGCCCCAAAGTGACTCCCCCAGCCTTAGCCACTAACTCCCTCAGGAGCTCACGAGGGGGCAGAAGTGGCCTGTGCTGGGGATTGCTCTGGGCAGAGTTAGCAGTGTTGTGTTCCCTGTCCCACACCCCATGCAGAATGGGAGGAGGATTCCTCCCACTCCTCCTACACTGAGTGAGGGGGATTTCAAGAGGGTTCTCACAGAGAATGATAGGTGCTCCCTGAAGTTTGAGGGGATAGTCACCTAACTTGGTGCATGACTCATACCTGAAAAAAAAACATTCTGAAGGCCAGAGCTTCCTGGAGTGGCCTGCCTGGAAGCAGGACAAAGAGTCAAGGGTGGCCAGCATTTCCAGGGATTGGCAGGGTGAGGATGTGGTTTTCTATGGGCCAGATTGGATTCTGTGGAACAGAGCTGCCAATAGGCAGTGTTCAAAAATTCCTCATCAACAGTACTATCTTGAAGAGTAAAGAATGACCCCAACGACAAGAAGCCACGTGCTGTGGAGACAATTGTCAGTGGTCAGACACCATGAGGCATCTACGTGGTCTAGGAAAGTACAGCTAAAAATTCCTCAGTGATGAGCTGCTCCCACAAGTCAGCCTTGGACATAGGACTTACAGAGAGGACACCCATGGCAGACGACAACTCTGCAGGTCAAGAGCTTTTCTTGCCCTTATATCTCCCCTTTCCACGTCTGCATCTAACTCCAGAGGAGCCAGAGGCAGCACAGGGGGCTGGATGACGAGTGATGTTGAGCCTCTCCACCCAGAGTTGCCAGATTTAGCAAATAAAAGTACAGGAAGCCCAGTCAAATTTGAATTTTAGATAAACAATGAATGCTTTTTTTGAGTATAAGTACATCCTATGCAATATCTGGAACATAATTGTGCTGAAAGTATTTGTTGCTTTCTGGAATTCACATTTAGCTGGGCATCCTGTATTTTACTTGGCAACCCTACCCATACTTCTTGCCCACTGCAAACTTTAAGCCTGGGTCAGGCTCAAGCTGTGGGAGAGGAGGAGTATAAATTGGGTAAGAATTTGGTATTCTCATACCAGACTACACTGGATGGGTTTGGGGGAACCTGAAAAGAATAGAGGCAATATGTTAATAACCTAACATTCTTACAATAGTTACAGAAACTGTCTGATAGTTCATCCACGGGGCTGATAGAGAGATGACAGAGAAGTTTGCAGCTGAAACCTTCCAAATCCATCTTGTTCAATAAACTACTTTCAGTTATATTCAGTTCAGCACTTAGGTTATTATTTCTGTAGGCCTAAATATTATTTGTTGCTGAGCCAAAGTTTGGACTTAGATTGCATTTCTTATACAAGTTCCTATTTTTTCTTTGAGTTAATAATTGCCCAGATAAAGTGTTTTTCGTGACATTTGTGTTCTTTCTTTCTGTCTTCAGTTGGGTTGTTGAGCTTTATCTTACTAATTTATAAAAACTTAATTATATATTAAGAAAATTGGCCTAAAAGAAAGCTTTCCTATGAGGAATTGGAAATGACAAGTAACAAAGGACATGCAAATCTTCTCTGACATTTGTGTTGGGAAGATTAGATTTTCTCTGGGCCCTGTTGGTAATATCTAGTCTTGCTCCTCCAAAATGGTCTCAAATCAATAGTTTCTTTAAACATCCTTCTAATGCCTATATGCTCTATTCTTGGTTGAAAACTTCCTGAGGAGGGTATGTAGGAGTGAGACATAGCCTCGTAGTATTTTTCTCCTTCAGACATGATCATTCATCCTTGTGAATTAATTCCACGAAATTAACCCACACCAGGAAATAGCTGCAAATATCACCTCATAGAGATGATGAGAAATTTCTCTCATGATACCATTACTATGTGGTTGGAACATGGCACACGAAGATTAAAATCTCAAATGTGTTCCTTCCTCTGTTTGTGATTTTTTGATTCTAATATGATAGCAAATCTCATTACTATTTTCAGTTCCTGGTTACAAAATCAGGACCTTACTCCTCAACTGACTGGGAGTTTTGTCTCTGAGTTACCTCGGAAGAAATGGGAATTGTATGATAAGGGAAATGTTACATTTCAGATTGCTGCCACTGCATATAAATTGCCAATGTCAATGGTTGCAAACCACTCAGCTAATTTTCACATATAATTCTTTTCGAAGAGTCCCTTTGTTTCTTGAGGGAAATAAAACATCTTAAAAACAAGTCTGTTAAAATATGAATTCAGAATGGATGAATTCAGAAAGGATGTTAGAAAACAACAGACAGAAAAACTGCATTTTGCACTGGCTGGCAGTAGAGTCCCACATTTGCCTTTAATTCCTCACAAGAGCCCAGGAGGTGCTCCATTCTCTTATTTTTATGTATAAACTCAATTTTAAGACCATAATGAGGCATGCTGATTCTTCTATTTCACAGTCTAATTTATTTATTTCCCTAGAATGAATGGCATGCAGGAAGGCTGGATTCCAGAATCCCTTGGCCCTGAATAAAAAATCTTTGCATGCCTTGCAGATGCCAGCTCTATTGTGTCCCAGAGCTATCATCCTCAGCATATGTAATATTTCACATTCCTGTTTTGCTTTTATCTCTGTAATCAATGGGAAACTAGATTCTTGAGAACCCCTGTCTTAAAAACTGAAAAATGTTTCCTGTTCTATCCCTCTGCAGCACAAAAGTTCTTCTATTGGGTTTTGTGTTTATTTGACAGAGCAATGAAACAAAAATCTGATCAGTGCACAAATCAGTTCATTAAACAAATGCAACACAGGGTATCTATCCTAAGCATTGCAGAGGAAGACCAGGAGTGTTTGCTGAGGGATGTTCACGTTCCTGGCACAATGGTAGGTATTTTCATCTGTGCAGCTTTTATTGAAATCTTGCAACAGATTCCTCAAGGTAGATCAGAAATCCGGATGTCAGAAAGTCAGAGTTACTTGCTGAATCGGGAGGTGTCGAGAGGTTTTCCCGCAGCTCCCTGCCTTGTACCCAATGTGCCAATCGTACAAATGGCAGGCAGTTCTTTTTAAGCTGATAATCATTATGCAAATGTCTCTGGTTAGTTTAGGACACACGCACACATACAAGTCACCATAATTTGAATAGCCCCAGATGTACGGTTTCATGAAATTGATGGAAGTAATGTTGGAAAAATGCAGAGTTAGACCAGTTAACAATTAAAGAGGGACAAAATGGGCACAACAGGATCTTCCAACGAGAAACACTTGGAAATCATAGGAGGGAGCTGGGGGAAAAAATGAAGGACCTCAACATGTTTGTCAAAGCAGACTTTTTTTTTTTAAGTGGACTCCTGGTGGGGCCCAGAGTAGGCTGCCCCAAAATATGTCACTTTGGCATATTGATTATTTGAATCAAAATTGCATAAAAGCAGCTTGTGTAAGGCGGATGTCTTAACCCCCCTTCATCTCCCTGAGTGCGGGAAACAAGTCTTCCCTGGGAAGGGCGCTCTCCCTGCACTGCAGGCTGAGAGAGAGACATGCTTGTCACCACAGTTGGAGACTTCAGGGCCCAGAGCCTGTACAGACCCAGTGTTCCTTTTCCGCTTATTCCACCCAAGCACAAACTTTGTTTCTATTCCTCATTAACGAGCACCCAAACCTGTTTCTTCGTCCAGTCAAATCCTCACAAATTTATTGTTTCTTTGTCTAAAAAGATATAAAAGCTGCCTGCTTTGCAGTAACTCTCTGAGCATCAATTTTATGATTTCACGTGAGCACGAAATTAAATTGTTTTTTCTCCTCTTAGTGTCTTGTGTCAACTTTATAATTAGTCCAGTCACAAGAATGTCAGGGAGGCAAGGAGAAAGTCCCCTGCCTCCAAAACTCCTAAACCCTAAATCAACACTTTTTTATTCTAAAAATTAGGACAGACTGAAAATTACTACCCAACTTTTGTTTAAAATATGTAATGATATAGATTATTGTTATAATTTTAAATTTCACTTTCTAAGATCCAGTTCTAAACAATTTTCCCATATCTTACATAATTTTTTTTTGTCATGTTCCCTTTGTCTTCCTTGGGCATGAGCTGCCTGCACCTGTGTGTCCTCTGTGCTTTGTCTCACTGTTTCACCTCCTGAACCTTTGTCACGGTGCCCTTCTGCCTGTGGGACCTTTCTCTGCAGGGAAACACCTCTTCACTGCTCTCGACCCTCTCCAATCATCGCCCCTTCCGTGTGAAAGTTCCCACTAACCTTCCCTGACCATTCAGCCCAATGGATGAGTATAGGAAGAAATACACAACCTAACAGAAAAGGTAAGTTACAAAGCGATGAAGTATTTGGTGTAGGAAGGCAGTTTTCCATGGTGGATTACAGCACATGTTCAGGCAGCTGATTCCCTGAACTGAATCCTGAGCAGAGATAAAGAACATCTCCACTCATAGAATGTTCTATTGGACAGCACTGAAACTTACTTGTAAAAACCCAAGCAATGGATTGAAAAAAAAATACACAGAAAGGAATTCTAGGTTGTTTTCTAATTAAGTAATGGTGGTGTGGCTGGAATGACATGTTCTGGGAATATGTTGAAGGGGACCTTACCAGTGTGGGAGGCTGGACAAGGAAAAGATCTTCAAGCTCAGACTTGAGTAAGAATTAACCAGGACTGTGTGCTGTGAGAGGCTATGGACTGGTTTGGAAAGACAGTCCCAGGGAGAGGGAACCGTGGGCAGGGAAAACCTGAAGTGAGAGGGAGCAGAATGCCTTTGAAAGAAGTACCTACCAAGCCTCTAATTCTGCAAATGCATTCACGGTCCACATTGTGCCTGTGTTGAAAAAGGAAAGAATACGACCTAAATGTGACTTAAGTGCTTTAGGAAATAAACTCTTCTGATTATCCCAGGTCGGGATGATCAGGAGGAATGATGTGCCAGAAGGTTTCCTGTTAATTCCTCATGTTCAGTATTTGTTGATTTCACACGTAGTACATGTCAAATGGCAGTAAGAATTCTATTTAAAAATTCATTGAATGCCCCAAATAGACTGGAGATGTTACATAATGAATGGCAGTTCATAATCTTTTTATCTTCTGAAGATTTGTATTCCCACTGAACTCACATTTTATTCATGGGCATAGTAATTATGAGTAGAGTACCCTATTTTGGTTTCCAGTGTGTTGTCCAAAACGTGGCATTTCAGAAGCCCATGAAGTGCTTGTTTAAAATGCATATTCCTTCTCTCCCTGACACCAATGAGCTGGGTGGAGGCAGAGGCTCAGGCTTAGGTGCATCCAAGATTTGGCTCCATGGATAACCCACTGCCATGACATTGCGGCTGGAGGAGAAATGGGTGTTAATACCGCTTTACATGAGGTGCTTGCTGAAGGCTTTCCTCTTTCCCCGTGGCCAAGCAGGGGGAATTTGCAAAGCTGCCAGTGTCTTGGCTGCCAAGCCCATCTTTGTGTGCTTGCATCCAACTGTCTTGAGTCCACATTTGTCAGGTTGGTGGAAGCCTTTTGTGCTGAACAACAAATCAACCTAACTAAGGTTCATAACAACAGGAACTGGGGGATGGGCAGGCCTCGGTAAAGCTGACAGAGAGGGAAACCCGTGAGGTGGTTGGCTGCAGTTGTGTGGTAGTAAAGGTCACAGCAAAGAATCTCAAAGGTGTCACTGAGATTCTTTAAATGCAAAAAACATACTTTAATATTTTACTTTAAATGCAAAAAATGAACAAATGAAAACATGGCTATTGTTTTAACAAATATGCGCGTCCCTGAATCCCATGAATCTACTGAACCAGAACTTTTACGGTGGGATCTGCAGGGCTGACAATCCCTGGGTGATTCTGTCGCACTCAGGCTGGAGAACTGCCACGCTGCTGCCACGATTCTGAAGTGCTCACTGGCAGCCTGGAGCCGAGCTGGCTACCTGAGAACCGCCTGGCGTTTTGTTTCTGTTTCTGATTATTGACTTAACTCTAGGCTTCATTTGGATTTCCACCAATATCCTTTTCCTGCTGCAGGATCCTAAGACACCACATTACATTTAGTCATCACGTTCTAGTCACCACTGTTCTGTGAGATTTTATTAAAGTGTTTCCTCGTTTTTTCATGATCTTGATAGCGTTGAAGAGTCCTGGCCAGGTATCTTGGAGGAAGTCCCTCACTTTGGGTTGGTCTCATGCTTTTCTTATGGTTATGCTGAGGTTGTGGGTTTGGGGCGGGGATATCATAGAAGTGCAGCACAGGCATCCCTCAGTTTCCCAGGGTGATGGGTGCCAGGGACCCCACGGGTACCAAAATCTAAGCATGCTCAAGTCCCTTATATAAAACGTCTTAGTGTTTGCATACAACCTACGCACAGCCTCCCATATACGTTAAATCATCACTAGTGTCCTTATAATATCTAATACAATGTCAGTGCTCTGACAGTAGTTGTTACACTGTATTGTTTTGAGAAATAATGACAGGAAAAAGAAAGTCTGGACATGTTCAATACAGATGCAACCATTATAGGCCCAGCTACACGGTATGCATCAGCAACATAACACTCTAAAAATACATATATTTTTGACCTGCAGTTGGTTGACTTTGCAGTTGCGGAACCCATGGATACAGGTATCATATCAAAGGTACACACTCTCAGCAAGACCTATCACTGTGATTGCTGACCTTGACCGCCCAGAGGAGGTAGTGTCTGCACTGTAAGTCACTTCTCCACCCCCACATGGTGCTCTGTGGGGTCAGGCAGTACGGCCCATGTCAACGGAGGGGTGGGACTTCAGCCTCACTAATCCAGAGTGCAGAGTATCTGCATAAATTACTCGGAATTCTTTTGTAAGGGAGATGTGTCCATTGTCCCCATTCACTTAATCGTCTATGGATACCAATACGGGCTCATGGATATTTATGTATGTATGTATGTATGTTTGTATGCATGCATGTATATATGTTTCAATTACAGTTTCCTTTCAATATTCTTTTGTATCTGTTTCACATGTGTAGCATAATGTTTAGACAATTATATAACTTATGAAGTGATCCTCCTGATAATTCTAGTACCCACCCAGCACCACACATAGTTACTGCAATATTATGGACCATATTTCCTACACTGAACCTTACACCCTGTGACTGTTGTGTAACCGCCAGTTTGTACTTCTCAGTCCCTTCACCTCATTCACCCAGTCCCCCAAACCCCCTCCCCTCTGGCAACCACCAGTCCCCTCTCTGTGTCTGTGAGTCTGTTTCAATTCTGTTTGTCCATTTTGTTCTTTAGATTCCACATATAATTGAAATCATATGGTGTTCGTATTTCTCTGACTGAATTATTTCACTGAGTATAATATTCTCTAGGTCCATCCATGTTGTCGCAAATGGTAAGATTTGATTCTTTTTACAGCTAAGTAATATTTTGTTGTATAAATGTACCACAGCTTTTTTTATCCACTCATCTGTTGATGGATACTTAGGTTGCTTCCATATCTTGGCTGTTGTTAATAACATAGCAATGAACATGGGGTGCATATATTCTTTTGAATTAGGGCTTTCGGTTTCTTCAGATAAATACTTGTGGGCATTTATTTTATACTCCAGGTTATAATCTAATGCTATATTATTTGATTCATTGCTCCAATTTTCCAGCTTTGGCCATTGGGAACTTGTTCAGACTGACTCCCAAGTCCCTTTGACAAGCCCCCATTTTTCTGTTTGTTGAGCACTTCATGAGTTCTGACGCTACAAGATGCTCCAGGCCCCCCTTGTGTGCTCCCTGTCCCAACCCTAGGAGTAGCCATTTCTCCCAGAGTTCTTTTTTAAAACTTAAATTCCCGCCTCCCAACCTCTGAGTCTCAAGTCCAGGTAATCTAAGGAGGGAGCATGAGAATGTTTTATTTTTTTAATAAAATAAAATAGAGCATACTTATAATAAAAATAAATTCAAACAACACAAAGGTCATATAAATATATATATATATATGGATGATATAGATATAGACAGAGAGAGTCTATCATTCCTTCTAACTAAAGGCAACCTATTGCCAGTTTCTTATCAATTCTTTCCAAAACAGTCTAACATATTTCCAAATATGCATCAATGTACATTTGTAGATATCACCCATCTTCTTACAGAAGTAACAGCACATTAAAGCACTCTATTTGCCTATCTGCTGCTTTCACTTACCATGTCTTAGAGATTGTTCCATGACCACAGACCAACACCCTCCTCATCTACAGTGGCAGAGAGCTTCCGTGGATGGCCATGGCACACTTTACTCAAGCCACTGTTTAGTGATGAGCATTATTGTCTCTGGGTTTTGCCATTATAAGCAAATGCTGCTAAGAACTTCCTGCATATACATTTTTTTATATTTTATTGATTATGCTATTACAGTTGTCCCATTCCTCCCCCATCATTCCCCTCTACCCTGCACACCCCCTCCCACCCACATTCCCCCCTTTAGTTCATGTCCAAGTGACATAAGTTCTGTAGCTTCTACATTTCCCACACTATTCTTGCCCTCCCCCTGTCTATTTTCCACCCATCATCTATGTTACTTATTCTCTGTACCTTTTCCCCCTCTCTCTCCCCCTCCCACTCCCCTGTTGCTAACCCTCCATGTGATCTCCATTTCTGTGATTCTGTTCCTGTTCTAGTGGTTTGCTTACTCTGCTTTTGTTTTAGGTGTGGTTGTTAATATCTGTGAATCTGCTGTCCTTCTACTGTCCTATTCTTTATCTTCTTTTTCTTAGACAAGTCCCTTTAACATTTCATATAATAAGGGCTTGGTGATGATGAACTCCTTTAACTTGACCTTATCTAAGAAGCACTTTATTTTCCCTTCCATTCTAAATGAAAGCTTTGTGGGATAGAGCAATCTTGGATGGAGGCCCTTGACTTTCATGACTTGGAATATTTCTTTCCAGCCCCTTCTTGCCTGGAAGGTCTCTTTTGAGAAATCAGCTGACAGTCTGATGGGAACTCCTTTGTAGATGACTCTGCCCTTATCCCTTGCTGCTTCTAAAATTCTCTCCTTCATTTTAATCTTGGATAATATAATTATGATGTGCCTTGGTGTGTTCCTCCTTGGGTCCACCTTCTTTGGGACTCTCTGAGCTTCCTGGACTTCCTGGAAATCTATTTCCTTTGCCAGATTGGGGAAGTTCTCCTTTATTATTTGTTCAAATAAGTTTTCCACTTGTTGCTCTTCCTCTTCCCCTTCTGGTACTCCTATAATTTGGATGTTGGGACGTTTAAAGATATCCTGGCGGTTCCTAAGCCTCTCCTCATTTTTTTGAATTCTTGTTTCTTCCTTCTTTTCTGATTGGATGTTTGTTTCTTCCTTTTGGTCCACTCCATTGATCTGAGTCCCCATTTTCCTCCCATCACTATTGGTTCCCTGTGCATTTTCCTTCATTTCACTTATTGTAGCCTTCATTTGCTCATCTAATTTGCGATCAAAATCAGCCAATTCTGTGAGCATCCTGATCACCAGGGCTTTGAACTGTGCATCTCATAGGTTAGCTATCACTTGGTTGCTTAGATGAATTGGCTCTGAGGCTTTGATCTGTTCTCCCATTTGAGCCATTTTTTTTGGGTGGGGGGGAGTCTGGTCACGCCTGTTACATAGTGAGGGGTGGAGCTTTAGGTGTTCCCCAGGGCAGAGCAGCCCAGTAGCTGGGTTGTGACACTGTATGTGGGGGCAGGATCTCAGTGTTTTTAGGTTTTATTTCCCCACATTGGGGCCCTGGGTTGTGAGTTCTGTCTTGTTCCCTGTTTTTGCCTGGATTATCTGCACACAAAGTGGGACCACCTGGTCAGCCAGCCACCTTGCGCCTAGGGTCCACTAGCAGCTGCCTGCAGGCCCGGGTCTACCAACCTCTGCTTCCTCCTGCCTCGACTCCATTCCTCCTACCCGTCTGGATGAATGGTTGTTGGACCGCCATACAGTTTAATTTTCTCTCAGTTCTGATTGTTTTCTTGTTTCTAAATCCTTGTTGTCCTTAATTTTGGTTGTGTGAAGAGACATAGTGTGTCCACCTACACCTCCATCTTGGCTGGAAGTCTTAGTATGTACATTTTCATACGTGTGTTAAGACATCACTTTGCTGGACTAACAACAGTAAAGTTACTGAGCCTAAGGGAAGACACCTGCACATTCTAATATGTATTGACAAAATGTCGTCCAAAGAGGCTATGGCAACATACATTCCCACGACAATGTATGAGAATACATTTTTCCCACATTCTTGACAATGGAGTGTATTGTCAGCTGGTTTTATCTTTGCCAGTCTGACAAGTAAGAAATGGTACCTCAATGTTCAAATGTTCATGACTTTGAGTGACATCAGTTATATTTTCCTACATTAATAAGTATCTGGAATGTTGTATGTGTATGAACTCCCTATTCGTGCCTTTTTCCTTTTTTTTTTTTTCTATTGGGTTATCAGTATTTTTATTGGTTTGTAAGAGCTCTTTATAGATATATTTATATATGTAAAGAAAACAAGTATACCCTTGTTTTCTGTGTCATACATATTGTTTCATAATAGATATGTTCTTGAAAGTTTCCCAGTGACTCTGATGACTGCCAGGTGGAGGAGCCGCTGCTAGAGAATTGTACACTATAGGTGAAGACAATCGTGGCCTACTGGGTGGGGCCTGAGGGGAAACCATGGTCTAGAGTCATCTCATCTATGAGAGTAGGGATGCCCAGCAGTACCCTGACCCTTTGAGGAGGGAGACGCGTTGCCACAGAGATCAGCTGCACACTGACTCCGTCTAGTGCAACGGAAAGGCCGCCCCTCCCCCTCCCTGGAACCAGGCGCACTTCAGACGGGGATGACAAAGGGAGACTCTTTTAGCATAACACAGGACATATGTGCCTGGCATTGCTAATCTGGTGGCACAGGAATCCTAGCACACAGCACATCCTGAGGGCAGACAAGATGAAAAGCTCACCTCCCCTTTTCCGCCTTCTATTCCCCGCCCTGGTCCTGATGCCTCCTCCCATCAAGATGGAAACAAACAGAGCACAGACCAGCAGGAGAGAGAAAGCAGGAGAGGGTCTTGTGGGAAAGAGGGACAGGACAGGAGGTCCAGGATACAAGTGAGGGAGGGAGCTGCCCCTTGGGTGCCTAAGGGTTACAATGAGAATCCTCTTTTCAGAGAGAAGGGCGAGCTGGTGGGAGCCACTCCAGACTGCTTGGCCTCTTTCTGGTCTCTAGAATGGATTGGAATGTCCTGCTGAATGTGAAATGCAAGGGCTGTTTTGTACATGACCTTGGACTCTGTGTCTGGCTAACTATATCCATACCCCTCTCCTTCCAAGATGTTTGTGGAGAGGAGAGCTGAATATTTAGGGCTTCCTTCTGGGATTGGACTCAAGCTGAGGAATTAGGGGCATTTTAGATGAAAGGCACAGACCAGTGATTCTCCAAGTGTGGTCCAGGGACCAGCAGGCCTCAGCATTACCTGGGAACTCATTAGAAATGCAGATTCTGGCCCCCTGCCACCCCAGACCTACTGCATCAGAAACTCGGGATAGGGCCAGACAGTTTCCGTTTTCATAAACCCTCCCAGTTTTTCTGAAGTAGAAGTTTGAGAACCACTGCTCTCCATAGGACCCACTGACACCTGCCTGCGCATCCAAGTTAGCAGAATGGAGCCTATAAGCGGAGAAGCACCACGGGCAGGAGGAACACTCAGGTTCTCCCCTCGCAGTACTGGTCCGCAGCTGCCATCGGGGCCCTGAGACTGCCAGGGGAGTGTTGGTGGGGAACAAATGCTTTCCCCCAGAGAGCAGCACCAGCGTGCTGGGTGCACCTCCCAGTTGGGTCTCCAGCCAAGACCCTGCAGGAGTTCCCAGGCCGGTTCCAGGGACCCCCAGGAAACACAGCTCCTCGTCAGGCACAGAGTTCTTACAGAGCTGCCCCTCTGCACAGGTGTGGTGTTTAAGGAGCGCTGCCTTGCAGTAGTGATGGGCTGGGGGCTAATTCTTGTTTCAACATAAGCGGAGTAGGGCTCTGCCTGAGTTTCCCAAACCATTTCTCTCCTCTGGATTTCAGAGTTGAGCTAACTGGGCTTCCCTCACCTAATTGGAAAACAGTTCACTTTGGCAAAGTGGGTATGAAAACACAGAGTTTATTCCTGCATTATTATGTGTTAATTACTGTATTGTTTTCCATATGAACAACTGTAAACCTACTTTTGCCCATATATACAGTGATAGATTCTTCATGGCTCCAAAACAATTCTGGGCCGGGATCATTTTGTCAGCTGTCTTTGTCAGTAACTAATCTTAATGAGTACTATCTTGTGATTTATTGCCAAGTCACTTTTTTTGGCAAATATTTTCCTATAAAATATTTAAGGTTCCATCTGACTTTGAGCATTTGGAAGGGATTGGGTTTCCTGTAAGTGTCTAATGCCTTCTCTAGGGTTCAGCCACAGCACTGCCAAAGGGGATGCTCCTGATGGGAAGCTCTGCGCTTGGGCTGCTGGCAGCTCATCACCCCACTGAAGAGAGACCTTTGCATCAACTGGAAAAGATGCAGCAGACATAAAATGTGCATAATTATTCTTTTAATTATAGTCTCCCTATTTTTCTTCCTATGTTAAAGTCAAATTCAAAAATTTCAAATATGAAAATGATATTTAGTTTAAAAAGCTCTCTTAGTCCCCGCCAGAGGTTGGGGACAGAAAAGGACACTATGGGACCTGAATGGAATGGCTCTGTCCCCTCAGGGATGTTGGACAAAACGCAAAGCCTTCCAATAAGGGGAGACAGAGGCTGGCTAGCCTGGACACCCTGCGGTCCCTGCGGCAAGAACAGACTTTGCGGTACTTTGGCAAGACCGAACAGCTTTCTCTAAATTTCTTGCTCTGGACTGAGAGAAGCTGATTCCGAGGACTGGTTTGCTGGCATTTACCCTGGCAGAAACTGGGCTTCCTAGGTCTCAAGTTTCCCAGAATGGTCTGACTTATTGACACTGCACTTCAGGATGCAAACTGAAAGCACTTGAAAAGCTTGTTTATTCACCTCATAAAAGGTTTCAGCAGCTTTATACACACACATGCACACACACTCCAAACTGTCTTTCTGCCAAGAGATTGCTGCATTTATATATATTACATTTTAACAAGTCTCCCTGGTTTTTCTGCCATGCATTTCTAACAGCTGTTCTACAGGGGGGGAAAGGCAGCCTCTGGATATCCCTCAGTAACGCAGCTCTAAACCTGAGGGCTCCAAGCACCCTGAAATTAAATGCCACATTGCCTATACGAACATTGTGTCCCCTAGAGTCGAGAGGTCATAGCTTTCATCAGAGGGTCAAAAAAGGTCTGAAGGGGTTTAAGAACTTCAGCAAGTTGTTCCAATGTAAATGCTATGGCAATAATTAATTTCTGTTGCCTGCAAACAGATACTCCTGAAGGATCCTGACCAATGCCTCCTTGCCTGACACAATATAAGCAACACATATACCCCAAATCAGGCTCATAGGCATATTTTTGGGTTTTTTTTTTTTTTTTTTAGAAAAAAGAAATTTTTTCAATATAGAAGAGTATTCTTTTTTTAAAGGCTCTTTTCTTTTTAAGATTTTATTTTTAGAGAGAGGGGAAGGGAGGGAGAAGGAAAGGGAAACATCAGTGTGTGGTTGCCTCTCACACACTCCTGCTGGGGACCTGGCCCGCAACCCAGGCATGTGCCCTGAGTGGGAATCAAACAAGTGACCCTTTGGTTCCCAGGCTGGTACTCAATCCACTGAGTCACACTAGCCAGGGCTACAATTGTGTTCTTATACCACAACCATCATCCTGAATTCAGTTGTTAAAATTTGTCCTTGAAGGCTTTAAGGATTTGTTTGGGGTTTTTTTTGTTTTTAATTAAAAGAGAAAAAGCATTACAGATAAAATTTAAGTCCTCCTGGTTCCTGGTCTAATTTACTTTGCTGAAAGTAACCAAAACGATGAATTTAGCATGCATCCCATATGTCCCTTCAGCTCATTGTTTAAAGCTTGTACATACATTTAGCCCTGAACAATATAGAGTATCGCTTTGATATCTTTAAATAATATCATTCTGAATGCATCATTCTGCAACTTGTTTTCTTCTCTCAAAATAATACCTTTGAAAGCGATCCATACTGATATACAAAAACCTAGTTCATGCCTGTGCATTTGCTACTTTGTATTTTAACATTTAAATACACCCCATTTTACTTATTCATCACGGATAAGCATTCAGGTGGTTTTTTATTCCTTGACCTTACAAACAGTGCAGCCACGCACCTCCCTGAGTAAGTCTCCTTGTGTGAGTGTCTTCCTGCAGTGGACACCTGGAAGCAGAACTGCTGGGCCACAGAGCTGGGGTGCCTTCACATTTAATAAGCACCGCCAAACGAGGTTGACACAGGTTTCCCTCCTCCAGCGGCACCGGACACGTCAGGAATATTTTCCACTGGGGCTCAAATGCAAATGCACACGACCGAAGGCCTCCTGCCTCCTGCCTCCTTTCAGCTTTCCATGTGCAGACAGCTACGTCCCCAAGCATGAAGATGAGAGCCCCAAAGTAAAGGCTTTGGGGGGCTATCATTCCCAAACTGTTTTCAGTCCATGAGGCACTGGTAACTTGCTGTGGCCTACACCATGGGGTTGTGCCCCAGCCAATTGTTAAGACTCTTACTAGTGTTTGTTTCTCCTGCCCAGGTACTAGCAGGAAACACGTCACCTGCTAGTACCTGGGCCCTACACTGACCCTACCCAGGGCCCTGACACTGATCCCCTTGTTCCCCAAGGTCAATCTTGCTGCTTGGTTTGGTTTGTCCATTTATTTACATGAGAATTTCTTAAGCACCTGGGTGAGGGGGTGCAGAGATAAACTGGACAATACAGTAATTGCCCTTTGCAGAGGGCAGGCACTAGCAGCTTAGGTTCTTATATTGACCAGTCCTTCCAACATGCCCGTGAAGTAGGTACTATTATTATCTCCTTTTGACTTGGCAGGAAATTGAAGCCTTGAGTTCAGGATGATCTCACTTGCCTAGGCAAAGCTGGAATCCCAGCCTCTGTCACCCCCAGACACCAGGTCTGAGTAAAGTAAGAGGAGTGCTCTGCAGAGCTGCAGTGAGAGGTCACTCAGTTAAGGGCATCAGAGGAGAATAGAGAAAGGAAGTGACATTAGCAATGGTCTAGAAGGCTGTTACATATGTTAAAGGGACATGATGGCAGGAAGGTGAGAGGATGCACCAAGGCCGGAGGTGGTAGGAGCAGAATACATACAAAACTGTAGGCAGGAAGTAGGACATAAACCAGGAAAACAAGCCGGGCCTTGAATGATAAGTGAGGGCATTTTAACCTAATTCAGTGGAGAGGATGAGTCACTGAAGGCTTCTGAGCTGCAGAGTGAGGGCGATCAGAGCAGGAAGCAACAAAGAGAATAGAATTGTGGGGAGGAGCAGGGAAGCAGGGAGGCCGCTAGGAGATGAGGGAGACATTGGGACTGCATTTTGAGACGCTGCCTGTAATCTAGAACTTGGGGAAAGATCTGAATTTTGGGAGGTGGAAGGAAGAATTACTTACGATGCAATTACCTGTTTGGAAGTCTGTTTCCGCTGGAAGCTGGAGTTCCCTGAGGTCAGGGTCCATACTAGCTTTTCACCATCATAAACTCTAGGCCTGGCTCAGTGCAGGGCAGATGTTTGATATTCAAGAAATATTTGTTGAGTAACAAAGTTAGGGACCCAAAGTGCAAAAAGAATTATGAAAGGAAAACATGCTTAGAGCAAGAAGAAAAAAATAACATAGGAGGGATGAAAGAGGTTGACATATAAGTGAAAGACTATAAGATAGGATGATTGGTGATGGATAAAGCAGGATATTTTTGAAGTTTTTTCTAAAAATAAGTTTTAAAAGTAAGTAAAACATATATACAGAAAGTATATGTGGTACATCTGTCGCTTAATGAATTATCACAGATTGTAACCACCTTCTAGATCAAATGCCAGAATATGCCTGGCATACCCAAAGTCCCACTCCAAATCCCTCCCGTCGTCCACCCCCACTGCCCAGGGGAACGCACCCTCCTGACTTCTAATATCATAGGTTAGCTTTGCCCATAGTGAGCTTTTTGAGTCAAACACTGTATATTCAGTCATGTCCAGCTTCTTTCGCTCAAAATTTTGAGAAATTCATCTTTCTGGTTGCATGTAACAGTTTGTTCATTTCATTACTGTATAAGATTTTGTAGTGTTAATCTATAGTGTGAGTTATGTATATGCTCAACTGTTGATGGACATTTAGCTTGCTTCCTGGTTTTGACTATTAATAAAGTAGCTATAAACTTTCTTACATAAATCTTTCTGTATACCTACAGAATTCCTTTACATTGTGTACATAAGTAGAAATGAAATTGCTGGAATATAGGGTATGACTATATTAAACTTTAGTAAACACCATTGTGGGGAAGGAAAAATAAATTTCTTCCTACCCTTCAAAGTTATTTTCGCTGAGCTAATAATCCGATTGAATGAGACAGATTAACTGGAGAAAATGACCAAATGCATTAGTTAGGCACCTATGGAGTTCCGTAAGAATGAGACACAAGGACAAATCAGGCAGTTGAGGCTTATATGCCACCTTGAGCTAAGGACAAAGTGGCAGTTGTGGTTTGGGACACCAAAGAGCAGGAAGGAAATGTACAGGAGATGAAGCAGCAAATGTTCGGTAAGTGTTTGTTTGTTGGGCCATCTCTAACAGTGGAACACAGAGAGGACTTCGCTAGGCTCCTCCGTGTCTACCATACCTAGTTCACACTGAACTGTAGGTGTCTGTGATGGTGTTTCCCTTCCTGCAGCCAGCCTCAGTAGGAATTCTTTCAGGCAGTTAGGAGAAAGGTCAAAGATTTTTCCAGAATTCTTGGTTTTTTAAAAATAACCAGCTTATAACAATTAATATCCTAAAAGGCATATTTTAGGGTGGCAATCTCTGCTTTTCCTCACCAAACAGTCGTCCAAAGTGAATGAATTTATTTATACTCTATCCCACAACTGTGCTTTGAAACTGTTCTGAATTTTTCTCTAGAAAAGATTAGTAATGTCTGTGTTTTTGAGAAATCTCGCCCAATTTCAAAGCCATGGAGATGGCTTTCTATTTTACCTTCTAACAGACTTATTATTTTATCTTTCACATTTTATCTGGAGCTGATGTTTATGTATGTTGTGGGGTGGGGGTCAAAGTTTATGTTTTTTCCATGTGGACCTCCGGTTGGCCCAGCAGCATTTAGTTAAAAAGACTCTCCTTTCCCCATTGTTCTGCAGAACCATCTTGATCATATGTTATGTATCTGTATTTGTGAAGTCTGATTTCAGAACCTTCTGTTTTAGAATTTTGATTCTGCCATTTACCCAGATCCTATAACTTTTCCTCTTGTTCCAAGAAGTAGATATTAGTGATCAGTCATTTACCCAATTTGCAGTGAATACTGAGATTCATAATGAATGTTGTGCTGGGTGATCCTACTGGGAACTCTGTGTCCTTCCTCTGTGTGATTCTGTGTCGAGTTGACCAAAAGTGAAGTCGTGTGAGCTTTAGGAAGCAGAATGAAGCAGGCACCATGACAGTCCAAAGGTGTAAGTATAAATAAATTCATTCACGTTGGTCAGAGATGGTGAGACAGACACAAGTGCCAGCAGGTTCTGGTTTGCCCCCATTTCTTCCTGCCTGCCTGCTCCACCAGCAACAGCAGCCCAGGGCTGCCAGCAGATGCTGTGCCAAGAAGCACAAAGGCATCGTCATGAAGAGCTAACAATCCCCCTAGACTTCTACCCCAGCCCCCCAATCCTCCTCCAGCAGCTGGACGTGCCTGGGTCCCAGATTTCCCTGAAAGTCAGGGCTGGGTGGTGACTTTTCCCTGATGCTTCTACTCTTCTTCCCAGACCTTTATTTCCCCAGCTCTTCCCAAAATTACGTAAGGTCTATTTCCTCTAATAAATTTCTTATCCCATAATTCATAATGGCTCTGCTTCCCTGATGGAATCCTGACTGATACACACATGTTGAAATCATCAACACGATGTAACAGTGGCAAGTCTTAAAACTGCACAGTGGTAAAATGTGCAACAGATGGAAAACCGACTGAGGAACTGCATAATGGGATTCTGGGCTGACAACTTGGCAACATGACCGTGTTACTGATTTTGAATTGAAGACCTTGAAGCTGGTTGATTTACCTCTTGGCTCATCCTTCCCTTACCCCCATTCCTAGCTTCTTTGGATCATTCCTTCCATATGCCTGTGTCTATCTTTCCCTGCAGATCAAAAACTTACATGGGGACTTGCCTTGTGCATCTTTACATGCCTCTCTGCCAGGAGGGAAGGGCAAACCCAGTGGCACAAGAATGCGAGTGGAGAGCAACCGGGAGGCGTGGTTAGCTCCAGCTGGCGGAGCACACGGACGTGTCTATGAGTTTGCCGGCATGAGACTCAGGCCCAAATGACCGACCGAACAGGACCCCAAATGGGAAGGGAGGGAGGGGCAAATAAGGATAGGTAACATTTTTCTGTGGATTATGTGCCAAGTACTGTGTTAAGTAAGGACTTCACACATCAACTCACTCATTCTCACATCACTTCTATGAAGCAAGTACTATAATATCCTCATTTTATAGATGCGGAAACTGTGAATCAGAGTGACTATAAAACTAAACCATCACCACATTCCCCTACTAATTAATATCCAGACAAAAACTAGGGACAGGGGTTGATTTGTCTTCAAATTTAAGGATTTAAGAAAAGCCTTTCTTTAGGAATGGTAATTATAAAACTTTGGTGTTTTAAAATGAAACTTGAGAATGCAAGGAAGGCCTGGAAAATGGGAGGAATTTGTATATAAGGGTTGAGAGGGTGTTGTTTTGTCTTCCCCTGAGAGCAAGGGAAAGAGGCAAGAAGAGAGAAGGAAAGAAGTTGGAGAGGAGGTAACGTTACCTGGCAGAGGCTGCAGAAACAGCTGAAGAGGGTTTCCATATGACTTCACTCATATGTGGAACCTAATGAACAAAATGAACTAACAAGCGAGACAGGGACAGACTCACAGACGAAGAGCAGACTGACAGCTGTGGAGGGGCATCGTGGGGGTGGAGGGATGGAGCAAGAAAGGAGAAAGACTGGCTCACCGCGTGTGGACAGGAGCAGCAGTGCAGTGATCAGGGGTGTGGAGGTGGAAGAGGGTAAGATGGGGATAAATGGTAATGGGCAAAATACATAAAAATAAATTATTAAAAAATAAGCTTAAAATTTTTTAAATTTTAAGAAAATGTAAAACTTTAGAAAGGAGGCCAGAAAGGATGGCTGTTTACTTTTAAGTGGTCTGATTTTCTGTGAGGCAAATCTATCTTCCTGAAATTTTAGTAAGAATAGTCAGCCACACACACAAAGGTGTGTCAGTGGGAATACATAGAAAATAAGGAAATGGTGGAGTCTCAGGTTCATACAGCATGGCCAGATGAACCCTCAGCTGAACTAATCCACAGAAGCAGCAGGTCGGCCAAGAGTTAACCCAGAATGCAGGTCCCCCCAGGAACCTGCAGATGTCCCAGAGAAGGCACCAGGTTCTCCAGAGCCTGCAGAAGGGTGTGTGTGAGACAGTCCTGTCCAGATCTTAAGGGACAAGAGGGCTCCAGCTGACACTTCCATTATTTAAGGAAATGGGCAAGTGAACCTGGAGGCAGGTGGTGTGAGCCGAACCTCGGGAAGGGCCAGTGTGTGACGTGGCTGGAGAGGGGGCCAAAGTGGACCCTGGTGGGGGAGAGGCGCAGTGAGATGGGAAAGATATAGCACCTGTTCTCATGGAACCCACCATCTATTTGGGGACTTAAAATGCACAAATGCAGGTAGAATTAGGGAAGAGTATCAGACTGTATCAAAATCAGCAGGCAGGGGATCCCTTTCAAAGTCTACTCTCCATTTAGACTTCATTATTTTCAATGACATTCGGTAGTGAAGCATTCAAAAATAGGAAAAACAGTGTTTAAGCTCACTTGCCTTAATGTATATACACAGGGTGCAGAAAATGTAGGTTTACAGTGGTGAGTACGCAAAACACAGAATTTATTCTTGCATTATTATTCATAATTATTGAATTATTTTCATACAAATGACTGTAAACCTACTTCTGCCTGTATAGCACGGATGAACGCCCCAGCCATCTGCCATCTTCCCCTGGACTCCCCCCAAATCCCACCATAACTGCCCCCTCCACCTGGCTGAATAAATCTTGATCAAAATTAGTAAGAAACAAAGAAATTCATAACCTTTTGATCAGGGACTTCATTATTCTGAAATATTTTTACCTTTGGAAATGTTCTAGAACTGGGTCCTACCTGATCTCTCCGTGTTCATGGTCTCTTACGAATGCCCAAGTCAACCAATGTTTACAGCACATGGACTCGCTGCGCACTGGACTCCAGGCAGGGCCACGACCCAGACCCACCCTTGACGGGCACAGTGACTAACCAGAGCCCAGACAGGACCTTTAAACACGGAACAACTTGGCTACCAGAGTCTTGGTGAAATGGTAAACATTTGAACTTCATAACGTTCTCTTCCCCACTTAACCCTCTTTCCTCTTGGTGATTTTCCTTGTCGAAAGGGTGTTTGTTCAATATCAAAATATCAGGGATGTTCTTGCTCTTAAGTCCTTCAACAGGGCTTTATGCTTTTCAAAAGAAAAGAGATGTACAAATCCAGTAGCTACCCAGGACGGAGTGATGGACACCACAAAGCTGATGGCGTGCCTCAAGTTGAGAGACACGAAATTGATTTCCCAGGCTTAATGAAGCCTGATGCCCATGAATACCCCATTCCCAAACCACCATGTATTGTAGGAGAGGAAAGCAAATGACCTAAAATTATGAAAACAGCTAAATGGCAGCTTAGGATTTGGTCAGAAACATTGAATCCTCCAAGGCAGTTAGTGGCAAAACTAACCGCAAAAAGCTAATGCCCGTCCATCCCTCTGCCCAAAGAGCCGCTAATGAGGATTTTCACTTGCCTGGAGGCTGCTTTTGGAAATGAGGGCAGGCTCTGCCCCTCCCAGGAGAAGCACTCTCCAACTCCTTGTGCTTAGTAATGACTCCCTGGCAGGGACCTCTCCCTGCACAGTCACTCTGCTCCTTAAGATCACCTCCCGTTCCAGGCTCACTGAACTGTTATTGCCTTTCCCAAAATTTGTGAGACTTCCCAGGGACCTCATGGCCCTTACCATCATGTGCATCACCTTGCTGCCCTCTAGTCCCTGCTTATTAGACTCCATCAACCCAGACCTGAAACTCTGCCCCTTTCCATAATTACCTTTGAAAGTCTCTCCCACAAGGGTGTGGGTGTGTGTGTGTGTGTGTGTGTGTGTGTGTGTGTGTGTGTACAGGGCCAGAGGGAGGGGTGGGGCAGTTCATCAGTGGTTTGGTGAGAGGGCCTGCACTCTGGCACACAGTGTGGAACATAATAGCATGGAGACCTGCTCTCTCACAAGTGTTGCAGGCACCTGCACATTGCCAGGCTCCTGCTCCTCTCTCCTCATTTCCTGTGTGTGGGACAACTTAGTCCTCAGCTCACACCCTGAAACTCAGCTCTAGGCCTCACTCTGCAGAGCTAAGCCCTTGATTAAAATCCCAGATTAAGTTCTTAGACAAAGGCCATCTTCCTCCCATGCGGTATGTAGTGTGGTTATTTTTAAGTATGTCCCCAGGTTCTCTGATACTCTCCCTTCAAAGGGTAGCACCTAATACCCCTCCCTCTTTAGTGTGGGCTTAACTGAGTGACTCATTTTCAAGGAATAAATTCATTCCTTGGCAGAAGTAAGTTAGGTGTGGCAGAAGTAACGTGAGACTTCTCAGGTGAGCACATAAAAGGCACAATGACTTCCTCCTCTCTCTCAGATCACTCACCCCAGGGCGAGCCACCTGCCATGTCACCAGGATACCCAAGCTGGTTTAGAAACACAGAAACTTCTCTCTTCTCCTTCCATTGTTAATTCTTCCCACCAAACACGGTTCTGGGTCAGAGTGCAATGTGGTAGGGATGGAGGGGTGGTGCTGGGTCACTAGAGAGGGGCAGACCTGAGGTGACCGAGTGCAGCAGAGAAGGGCACAGGCTCTGCAGTGCCAACACCCCCTTTCATTTCCAGCCCCTCCACACTTCTGAAGCTTCCATGTGCTCATCTGCAAAACGGGGCATTACAATGTCTCTGAGAGAGACACTGTGAGGGGTGTAAGTGGATGGAGGCATGGATAGGCTCAGTGTCAGCCCTGGCCCGATGTAAGTACTCCCTTGGAGAGTGGTGAGAATGATGAGGATGGTGAGGATCAGTTGAACACATACTGTGTGTCAGGCTCTGTGGTAGAGGCATTGCACACATTATCACATCAGTTGTAACACTGACCATCTCAACAAGGCTAATGAGTTGTAGTGGTTGCATAGGGTCCCCCTAAAAGATACGTCTGAATCATAATCCCAGGTACCTGGGAATGTGACCTTATCCGGAAATAGGGTATTTCAGATGTAATTAAGGATCTTGGTATAAGATCACCCTTGACTTAAAGGAGGCCCTGAATGCAAAGGTGTTGTCAGAGGGAAGGGAAGAGAGATGCAGTGAAAAAGGTCCCGTGAGGATGGAGGCAGAGAATGGAGCAATGTTGCTACAGGCCAAGGAAGACCAGGGCTGGGAGGCCCATGGAGACTTGGGAGGGAGCATGGCCTTGCTGACACCGCAATTCTGTACTTCTGGCCTCTAGTCTTATGGAGAAAATAAATTTCTATTGTTTTAAGCCAAATGTGTGATTATTTGTTAGCGCAACCCTAGGAAACTAATATATATGTTTTTATCCCCACAGGTAAGGAAATGAAAGTGAACTAACTTGCTTGGGTTCTGTTTTTATGCAAAGAACTGATTTCCGATTGATAAACATCAGTAGTTATTGAATGCCCATAAGAGAAATAATCAGGGACCAAAACAGGGAAATCAGGACAAATGTGTAGCTAGCTCCAGCTCTCTCCTGCAGGAAAGGAAAACGAGTCCAGCTCCTTTCGCTTAATGTGCAACTTTGTGCAAATACTGAGCTTTTAATTAGGTCAGAGAAACCCGCTTGGAAGAAAAAGGCTAGCAAAACAGAATTCAGGGTAACATGTAAAACAGCTGAGCACAACTCTGCAAGAGACCAGACCAGCTAGAATCAGCCCTGAAGACCCATGATTTACACTCGTGGGAGACTTTGAGCAGATTAAATTAATAGAGCAATTAGGGGCAGGAAGCAGGCTCAGCCTCTTAAAATCTAGGAAGCGAAATCTTCAGAACCATTTGGTTTGTAGGAACAAATCAAGTGTTGCACTTTAATTTTTCTTTGTTTGATTTCTTTTTAAGATGCCAAAATGGCAAGTCTGAAGAGCAATAAATAATCATAGATTTCTTATGAGATGCAAACAGCGGGGCATCATTAATTTTTAAGGGCTACCTATTTCCCAAAAGCCGAGGAGGCATGCCTTGACTCGCACACAGGGGAAGGATTTCTCCTAACCCACACCATTATCACACCACGAGGCTTCTCTTGCCTTTGTTTTGAAAACAAATTTGCATTTTCCACAGTTGCAAAAATAACAAATGCTCAACGTACAAAACATGGAAAACTTGAGAAAGCACACAGAAAATAAAAGGAAAAAATAAACACCATAATCTCGCCTCTCACATGTTGCAATATTTTTTCCAGTATTTTAGTTATAGCTACAGACAGAAATACATAATTCAGAGTCAAACTGACTATAGCTGCTCCTGCATGTTCATGGGAGGCAGGGGGGAGGGCATAATTCATATTCATGGAGAGAAAATAAAATAGCTAATATTCTATAGTATTTACTTTGTGCCATACGTTATTCCACACATTTCATACATTAACTCTAAGATAAGATACTTTTCTGTATTTAACTCATTTAATTTTCAACAACTCTATAAAATGTTACTGCCACACCAATTTCTTTCTTTTTTTTTTAATTTTATATATTTATTTCCAGGAAGAGGAGAAGAGAGGGACGAAGAGAGGGAGGAAACATCCATGTTCGAGGGGTGCATGGATTGGTTGCCTCTTGCACGCCCCCATCTGGAGACCTGGCCTGCAACCTAGGCATGGGCCCTAACTGGGAATCGAACTGGTGACCTTTTGGTTCGCAGGCCGGTGGCACTCGATCCACTGAGCCAAAACAGCCAGCACACTGCCACCCCCTTATCTATCACTTCATAGGTAAGGAAACTGAGGCATGTGAATAACCATGCCCCAGACCACACAGCCAGTTAAGTGTGGGAGCTGCAATTTGCTAGTTTACTCAACAAGCAAGCCTTGGGCTGTGCCTGCCTGTGCACTACTTTCTCTTAGAGACAGGTGAAGATGGGAGGGACTCACGGTTCAGAGTTTCCACTGGTTGGTCTCTTCTGTCCCAGAATGACCTCTGTCAGTCATCAGGGAGTCATGGTTTGTAATCCTGGAGTGGAGAGCAAGCAATAAAGAGGGGTTTGGGGGAATGGAAGCGAGCAGAACCTAGAGAGACGACCAGCCCCGCCCTGGCTCCAGGTCTGTGGACAAGTCCTTGGCCAAGGCCACGCCCATGCCCTCCGAAGCCATGCCCACCCACAGCCATGGCCACAGCTGCACCCACTGTGGTCTGAGCCTAGGATCGTTGAGAAGCTTACTGCAGGAAAGGTAGCCACATGGTGCTTTGAACAGTAAGAAAAAGTCCACCACACACACACATTTGTCTCCTGTAGGTGGTTTTGCAGAAATTCAGGGAGGGGGCTCTATCCCACGACTGAGCTGGGGCAGTAAAGGAGAAAAAGAAGCCTGGAGTGCTGAGAGGGAGTCTTGAGGCAGCGGTGAGCCCTTGGGAATCTGGGTAAATCTGAGTAGGACATTGTACATAAATACTTTCCGCAAACATATCATAGAGGATACAACCAGTTTTATTTGAAGCCTACAGGACTGAATGACCTGGAAGAGAGAAATACATGCACGCACACTCGTGTTAACTATAGCATGTGTGTTGTGTATTCTAGATAACATGCATGATATAAGCATGCACGTGTAAGTGGGTAAATAATTTTCTAGAAAAATATTTTTCTAGAAAAATGTAACATGATTAATCTATGTAAATATAGCATATTATATAAATGTGTCATATATGATTGCAGTATATAGCACATATAATTATATGGTAGATATACATAACAAAATACACATTTTATACATAAGATATACAAGCACATATTGATATAATTTTATTAAAATGTAATATTACATATGGTTTTACTCTTTCCAAAATAAAATGAGACATTTTGCAAAAATGAGACATTATTATATATACAACTTTGTGGGGTTTTTACTTAGGTGACTGTTTATCATTTCAGTAATATTCTTTTACAATATTGTTAAAATATTTTTATATTCTATATGAAGATATCATAATTTGCTTAACCAGTCTCCTATTTTGTTATTTGGAATGGTTTTGAGTTTTTTTACTATAAATCATGCTGCTAGTAAACTTCCTTATAAATAGATCTCTGATTGGACACATAGGGCCTGACAGGAAACCGGTGACACACTAAAACTGGGTGATTAAGGAACATCTAATAAAAGGGCAATGCCCAAAGGTGTGTGACCAGCCAGGGACAGTGCAGGGCTGGGGATACTGCCACCCCTAGACTGGAGGGGGCATGGAGGGAGTGGTTCCCAGAACCTGCAGATGGTGGCATATGGGGACGGTCAACTGGTAGGAGCTGTGGCCTGTGGAGATTCACTGGACCCAGGCAGCAGAGGAAGCCAGGGAAACAGTGTCTGCCCGTTACTGTCATTAGCAAACCCACCCAGAAACCAGAGGCCAGTCCACACAGTCAGCTCCCAGGGCACAGAAGGATGAAGAGTAGACAGTGGATCTGGAGAGGTGAAAGGACACCTACTGCTCTGTAACACCCACACGAATCCTGGGCAATACCTCCTGTGCAGGAGGTTGAATCATGGTTCTCAACAGTATCAGGTCTGTCATCCCTGGAACCTCTGAGTGTTACCTTATACTGAAGAAAGGCCTTTGCGGATGTGATGAAGTTCAGGATCTTGTGATGAGATTATCCAAGTGGGCCCTGTGTGCAGTCACAAAGTGTCCTTATAAGAGAGAGGCAGAGGGATATATGACCCAGAAGAGAAAGCAAAGTCACACCAAGCAGATTGGAGACATATAGCCACAACCCAGCGAAAGCCAACAGCCACCAGAAGTCTGCATTTGAACCCAACTTCAACATTTGTAAGCTGCATGATCTTGGACAAGTTCCTTCATCTCTCTTGGCTTTAGCTACCCATTTGTAAAGTAACGATAATATCTCCTACCTAATTGTGTTAACGTAATTAGATGAAATAATAAAGCCAATATACCTGGACTCCTTTTTAGTGATCTACCTAGGGTCAACAAATATTTCTATAAAGGGTCAAATTGTAAGTATTTTAGGCTCTGAAGGCCATACAGTTTCTGTTGCAACTACTCAAAGTAGTTGTTGCCACCCCAAAGCAGCCACAGGCAATACATTAATGAATGAGCATGGCTATGTTGGTAAAACTGTATTTACAGAGGCAGAGTGCAGGATTCGGCTCTCAGGCTGTAGTTGGCCGGTCCCTCCTTCATCTAGATGAGAGAGGAGTCAGGAAACTATAGGTTGGGGACCAAGCTGGCCTGCTTCCTGTTTTGTAGCTTGTGAGCTAAAGATAATTTTTTTAAATGGTTGGAAAACAAAAAAGAATTTATGACATGTGAAAATTATATGAAATTCAAGTTTCAATGTCTATAAATGAAGTTTTATTGGGACACACTCATTGGTTTTGAGTGGGCTGCAGCTGCTCCCATGCACGCTGCAATGGCAGAGGTGAGGAGCTGTAACAGGCACAGGGTGTGGCACCCTCCTTGGTCTACAATGCTGCCCGGTGGCTGTTGTATAATAAAGAATTTGGCTGGCCTTTGTTCCTAGTTCCTGGGAGGTACCATCTAAATTCTTGGAGTTTCCCAGGTAACAGGAGTGTCTATGTTATTCAAGGCAGGTCCTGATGGTTTATGCTAATGAGGTGACTCATGCTGAGTTTATGTGGGACAGTTTATGCTGATGAGATGATGCAGAATGGGGAGAGGCCACAGCAGGGAGACCAACCATGTGATGAGAACCATTTGGAGCTAATATCAGCATGACCTCAAGGAGGAGACAGAGATTGACTTCCTCCTCTTGGCCACTGGCTAAATGAATCATGTCTATGTAATAAAACTCCAATAAAAGCTGTAAACTTCAACCTAAGGTGAGCTTCTCTGGTTGTTGAAATGCATCAATATGCTGGGAGGGGGACACATCCTGAGAACGTGAAAGCTTCACACTTGTCACCCTCCAAATTTCTCCCTATGCTTCTCTTCATTTGGCTAATCCTGATTTGTATCCTTTATAATAAAACCATATTCATAAATACAGCACTTTCCTGAGTGCTGTGAGTCATTCCAATGAATCATTGAACCTCAGGAGGTGGGGGGAAGCCCCAGACCTGTAGCCAGTTGGTCAGAGGTATAGATTGCTGGGAAACCCAAAGGTTGAGGCTGGTGTCTGAGGCGAAAGGAGTCTTGCAGAGAACCATTCCCTTAACCGGTGAAATTTGACCTAACTCCCATGGCATCAGATTTGCTTTGCAGCCCCGACTGTGGCTCAGTGGGTTGGGCATCATCCTGCAAAGTCAAAGGTCGCTGGTTCAATTCCTGGTCAGGGCCTATGCCTGGGTTGCCCATTTGGTCACGGGTTGGGGTGTGAATGAGAGGCAGCCAATCGATGTTTCCCACTCATATCAATATTCCTTTCCCCATCTTTCTCTCTTCCTTCCCCTCTCTCTAAAAATAAATAAAATCTTAAAAAAAAAAAAGAATTACATTGCAACAGTGCATCACAACTTGCAGTGGTGCGGTTACAATTTGACAGTATTTTGAGAGCACTATCACTATGTGGTGATATTATATTTATTTTATTATTTTATATGTATATAATATGTGCATACCTGCTATGTCAAAACAAAAAGAGAAAAATGGACTTTGAATGTCACACTGTTAGGCACAGTGGAGTGTGGATTATTTTGTCATTGAATCTCTGGCAAAACATGCAGTGACACCATCGCCATGCTAAAAAAAATACAGTACACATCCACATCACCAGATCAAGCACTCGTCACAATATTCACAGCTCACAGAAAGCAACAACCAGAAAAATTAGAGAATTAAGAATGCCACATCTCATGACAATAGAATTTCTTCACAAAACTAAAACATGAAAAGGAGACTGCAACCAAAATGGCTCATTTTTGAGTGGCCCATCGTTAGCCAAGCAAGGAATTCCATTTATCAAAGGTGAGTTAATTAAATCATATTTGATTGTAACAGCCAAGAAAATCTATCCAGAGAAAAGTAAGACTATTAGACGAGTTTAAGACTATTAGAGCCCTGGCTAGTGTGGCTCAGTGGAGTGAGCATCAGCCTTTGGCCTAAAGGTTGCTGGTGCGATTTTTGATCAGGGCACAAGGCTGGGTTGTAAGCCAGGTCCCCAGCTGGGGATGTGCAGGAGGCAACCAGTAGATGTATCTCTTAAACATTGATGTTTCTCTCCCTCTTTTTCTCCCTCCCTCCCCTCTCTCTAAAAATAAATAAATAAAATCTGAAAATAAAAAACAATCCATTTCTCTAAAAAGAAAGACTATTAGATTTTCTTCAATTAATTCAAAATTTGAGGACTTTGGGAGCAACATTAGTAGTCAATTTTTTAAAAAGCCAATTATTTTGAGTGGTTTTCTTTGGCTCATGATGAGTTGATAGATGTTACCGATAGTGCTCAGTTGTTAATTTGAGAAATCAATGCCAAGTTTGCAGTGGCTAAAAAATTAGCTTCAAGCCCTGGCTGATATGACTCAGTGGATTGTGTGATGGCCTGCAAACCAAAGGGTCACCAGTTTGATTCCCAGTCAGGGCACATGCCTGGGTTGCGGGCCAGGTCCCCAGGAGTGGGGGCGCGGTGGGGGCAGCAGCATGTGAGGCAACCACACGTTGATGTTTCTCTCCTTCTCTTTCTCCTTCCCTTCCCCTCTCTCGAAAAATAAATAAATAAAATCTTTTTAAAAATTAGCTTCTTTGAATAGTGTGTATGGAACAACTAAAGGTGAGAATATACTCAAAGAAGCTGAGAAAACTGAATCATTACAACCTGAAGTGGAATCTGCTAAGATGTGGTACCAATGGTGGTGGGAAAACAATATGGTGGGGAAGAGAAATAATTAGTTGGGAAAATTTACAAAGCTTGTAAGAAGGCAGGGTATTAAAAGCTATGGTCATCCATTGTGTGATTCCCCAGCTGGTACATGGAGGAAATACTTGGGCCTATTGAGTGTCATTGAACCAGAAGTGTCATTTGTTGTTGTGGACGAAATCATTGTCAGCTCCACAAATTGTTGTCAAAAGCAGAAGCTAAATATCTGGACTTTCACTACTCCACTAAGTTCTGTGGCTTAGCAGTGGTAAAATCTTACTGCAATTTTTGAACTTCGGCCTGAGATTGAAATTTTTCTTAATAAGAACTTCCCTTTGTTATTTTTTATTTATCTGTTCATCTATTTATTAAGCAATCATTATCATTGAAAACTGAAAGGCTTTGAAAATTAACTTTTGCTGCAGAGTTGATAATGCTTCTTAATTCCATCTAAAATTAAAAAAAACAAAAGTGTTTATATGAAAGCTTACACACTGCAATAGTCATTTGGATGGTAACTAACATTGTTTGAATCAGAAGTAAGGTCAAGCTGCTTATTATACTTTCTGTGCTTTCCAAAGTTAAAATGAGAGATGAGACCTCCATTCCCACACAAAATTTTTGTGGACATATTTTCAAGCTCAAACTATAGCTTCAACAGCATTTTTTGAACCTCCGTGTAAGTGTAAAGGGAATTTCCATACTTCAAAGTCCATGTAACCGCAATAGAGGCCCTTCCATGTGATCTTCAACTAGAAGTGATTAGTCTGCCTTGTAAAGGCATACTAAAAGACAAACAAAAATCTAATAGAATTCTAAAACTGCCTTCCAAAAAAATGAATATGCTCAATTAAAATTGTGTGCTTGTGGATTGATATCAGTGTTTAATAGAACCTGCTGTGAGAAAAAACATTTTCAAAGATGAAATACAGAAAATTTCATTACAGATCAGTATTAAAAGATGAACATTTGCAGTAGATTTTGGTGAAGACCCAAAACACTAACTTTGAACTCCAATTAAAGAAAATGTCATTCACTCCCCAACAAAGAATTCCATTTTTACCATTAGTAGATCTAAATTACAAAAAAATGTATTTAGTTGTTATTGTTGCTTTGTTGTTGTTATTATTATATTTTGAATTTTGTCAGTAAGACTTTTATGGCAATTCTCTTGTTGTATACACTTCATTTTATTTTTTGGCCCACAAAGCTACAACATTCACTATTCCTAGTCCTTAACAGAAAAATTTGCTGATTTTGGATCTAGAGGATGTACATCAAAATGTTAACAGTGATCAAGTATTTAGATTATGAATTTTTTTACTCTTATAAACTTTATTTTTTATTTTTATTATTTTTAAGGTGATCTTTTTAAGCATGATCATCATACCTCTCTTTTTATGTTTTTAATTTTTTTAAAAAGATTATTTATTTTTACAGAGACAGGAAGGGAGAGAGAAAGAGAGGGAGAGAAATACCCGTGTGTGGTCGCCTCTCACACACCCCCCTAACTGGGGACCTGGCCTGCAACCCAAGCATGTACCCTTACTAGGAATCAAACCTGTGGCCCTTTGATTCGCAGGCTGGCACTGAGCCACACCAGCCAGGGTTAAGATTATTAATATTTTAATTGACTTCCTATTCTTGCTATTTGTATTTTCATATTTATCAGCAATGAGCATGTATTAACTATGCAAATAAAGAAAATAAGCTATTTATGAAATCAATTCTGTAAAGAGAAACTACTCCTTCAATCAAGTTAGTAAGTGCATCACTAGTGGAAGTACTCCATTCCATTCTTGGTGGTTGAGTAGGCTCACTTCTATGAAACTCATTGCCTTCCTCATCAGGAGTGGAAGCTGAGAACTTCCTATAAAGCTTTGCTCGAAGCCACATCAGAACAGAGAATCTCCAGGAGGGATTTTCACCTGCAACAAGATTGAATCAGACTTTTCAGAAACCCAGCTCAGCCTAATGGGGAGCAGGCTGAATGGGTGGCCTATGAGGGGACCTCCAGGCACCGCATCTAACTAACATCCTGCCACTTGAGCCTGCTCCGTAGCAGATCGCACGTTTCATTGGAAGTAACTGAGTCCGGACTGAACCATGATCTCAGGTCGGGGGGGCGGGCAGCTGCGAGGGAAAGAAAAACGGGCTCTGTCCGTATTGCCCAGGAACGGTCTGTGCCATGGTGGCCGGGGGTGACGGTTCACAGACCTTATATCTGTTTTCAAAAGAAACTTTACGCTGAATTATAGCATATAAATTAATTTTTTCTGTATTCATTTATAGTTTCAAGTGGCCATATTTACAGCTTATAATAATCAAACAAGAGAAATGAGACTGTTCAGATAAAAATCAAAAATATAAACTAGAATAGGATTGGCCTCAGATCAAGTTTGTCCTCCTGCATCACGTTTCTGTTGGTGGAATTGATAAAATCCTGATTTCCACATGTGAAAAAAGCAGGTGCTTTTAACCACCTTCTTTGCAAGCTTGGGATGTCCTTCAGTTCAGCTGATCTAAAAGCTTAAAAGAAGAGTAATAGAAAATTTTTGCTTCAAAAATGGAATCACTTGCATTTCTCTTCCAACTGCCAATATTTCTTACCATGAACACAGAAGTCAATCAAGTAGCATCCAAATATATAATAAACATTACAACAGTGAATAAGGAATGTTCACCCCTGCAATGTCAATTGGTGCACAACTCACTGCTGTGTTGGGTGTGGTTTTAAGTGAGTGGATTCGCACAGATCTGAACATTTTTAAGAAATGAGAGTAGAGCCTTGGTCTTCCTAATCAATATAGTTACAGGAACGTTGTAAAAAAATATATACCCTCTCCATAAATGTTGGTTAATTGAATGAATAAGTGAATAAACAAGGTTTTCTCTACAAAAGGGTGTCTGGCAGCACAAGAAGTTGGTGCAGTGATGGTCTCCACCATGTCGAACGTGAAATGGAACACCTCAGAGTATGTGTTTGTGTATGTTTGTTATAGTTTTTAGAGACTGTATAGTGATTCCAGGATTTCCTGTGGATACTAAAGCCCTCAGATGCTCAAGTCCTGCATATAAAATTGCCTAATATTTGCATGTAACCTGTACACATCCTCCCATATACGGGGCAGAGAAAATGTAGTTTTCCAGTTGTGAGTACGTGAAACACAGAGTTTATTCTTGAATTATTATTCATTAATGATTGTATTCTTTTCCATACTAACAACTGTAAGCCTACTTTTGCCCTACCCTGTACTTTAAATCATCTCTAGACTACTTATATTACTTAGTGCAATGTAAATGTTATGTAAACAGTTGTTATACTGTATTGTTTACTGAATAATGACAAAAAAAAAAGTCTGTACATGTTCATTACAGACCCAACCATCATTGACCTAACCGCAAGTACCCATCGGCGACAATATGGCTTTGTTAGCCTATTTCTGATGTGCGGTTGGTGACTCCTCAGATGCAGAACCGTGGACAGAAGGCCAAGTCTACAGCTGACCCTTGAACAATTTGGTTGGGGGAGGGTTAAAGCACCAACCTACCTCACAGTGGAAAATCTGAGTGTAACTACGATGCTGATCCCCAGATATGGAGTTGGCCCTTGAACAACGTGGGCTTGAACTGCACAGGTCAACTGAACAGAGGTCAGTAGAACAAAATCTGTGTGTAAGTGGACCCACCCAATTCAAACCATGTTGTTCAAAAGTCATCTCTAATTCCACATGATGGCTCTGGAGTTGGACTCCCCGAGCGAACTCCAGCTCTGCCGTTTAGCAGCTACATGACCTCGGGAAAACTGCTTAACTTTTCTGTGCCTTAGTTCTCTCATCTGTAAAATGAGCTTAATAGTAGCACCCACTTCAGAGGATTGTTGTGAGGGTTAAAATGATGTAAAGAACTTAATAAAGGTTTATTATTTAAAGTCAGTAAAATAACTGAAATGTACTAAAGAAATGTACATTGAAAGCAAATGTTAACAGAATTCTACAAGAAACCCAAAGATTTCAGGGAACCTACAATCGAACCTTGACTAACACAGGGGTTAGGAGCACCAGCCCCAACCCCCAGGGTCAAAACTAGCATATGACTTTGACTGTCCCCAAACTTAACTGCTAAGAGTCTACTGATAACATAAGGAATTAACACGTACCTGAAATGTCATGTGTATTATACACTGCACTCTTATAATAAAGCAAAGTGGGGGGAAATGTTATTTACAAGTCATAAGGAAGAGAAAACACATTTATAGTATTTTCCTGAAAAAAATCTGTGTATAAGTGGACCTGTGCAGGTCACACTCATGTTGTTCAAGGGTCAACAGTCTAAAAAGCAGTGGTTTGGGAGTGTAAATGAGTGTGTGCTTGTCCGTCTCAAAGCCAAATGACCTCCTCTTTCCGGTCCGGTTGCTCAGTTTGTCCCAGAGGAGCCCTCTGGTGGGTTTCCACACCCTGCTTTGACCTAATTCCCCAGTCTTCGTGTCTGCTCTGTGCAAAGCCAAGTTTCAGCTGTAAGGAGGGAGGGAGGGTGGTGGAGCAGTTTCCCAGGTCTGCTCTGACCACTTCGCACAAATTGGACGGCTGATAACAACAGAAATGCATTGTCTCACAGCTCTGGAAACTATGAGTCCGAAATCAAGCTCTCAGCAGGGCCACGCTCCCTCTGAAACCTGTTGGGGAACCCATCCTTGCCTCTTCCTAGCTTCTGGCGACTCACCAGCAATCTCTGTCATTCCTTGGCTTGTAGAGGCATCTCTCCAATCCTGTGTCTTGATATGGCACTCCCCCATGTGTCTTCACATCATCTTGTGTGTCCCAATGACCCCTTTTTGTAAGAATACCAGTAAGATTGAATGAGAGCTGACCCTAATGACCTCATGTTAACTTGGTTACCTCTGTAAAAATCCTATTTCTACATAAGGTGATATTCTGAAATACTGGGGGTGGGACTTCTACTTACGTTTTCACAGGGACAAATTCAACCCTAACAGATGACAATGAAGAATATCCAATCTGCTAGGTTTTAAAAGACTGCTGAACAACCTTGAGGCCAGAGAGACTAACAGGCCTCAGGCTGTGGAGGGCTGTGAGTGCCTGCAGCTGGCTGGAGAAGGGAGCATGTGTTCAGTGTGGTTACGGGTGCGGTGCTGTTTTAAGCACATTGCAGACACCACCTGTTAGGTCCACACTGTCCCTTTGTGATGTAGGTGTTATTGTGACTGTTTTACAGTTGAGGAGACTGAGGTTGGGATTCAAGCCATGGTCCACCAGGGAAAATGGGGCTTGCTGTTCTGGTGACTGTGCCTCTTCCATCCCCACTTTCTCCGGGACTGTTGGTGGGTTTAGAATCTGGTCACTGACAACAGGGACAGTCATTCCCCTCTTCTGGTTTTAGACATGACTTCTGGGTTGCATCCTCTACCCAGATTTAACCATGAACCTCACACGAAAGCAGAAGTGAAATACTTTGCCCTTTCTCACAAAGGTGTCACAACCCTCCAAGTTTTATGACTAGGCACCAAACTGAAATGCTAATTTCTGAGGGGCCATCATGTATTAGAAGATGTTTTTAATTGAAGAATGACCTGCCACTCCATGCCACTGAGATAGGTGTCAGAGGTAGTGTCAAAAATCTTTATCCTGTGACGGGCTCTGAGTCTAAGCATGTATGTACATTTTCTCGTTTAACTATCAGAAAATGCCCAATGGGATTGGCACTTTAGTCCCCTTTCCAGATGAAAAAAAATGGAAGAAGGGGTTTTGTTTGATTTGAAAGCCCTTGCTCTGAATTATGATGGCCCACCAGTTACACACGGAGAGGCACACGTATGCACACACACCACCACCACCGCTAACGACAACGACAAACAGCAGAGTTCAAGTTTAGGGGAATGAAAAGCCCTTCACCTTGGGAGTGTTGACACCCTTCTCTCCAGAACCTGAGGGACCTTACCCCCACCCACGAGGTGCTACACAAATGGCTCATTTGCCCAGGAGCCCTCTCCCCCTGCCTGACCAGGTGGTTATTTCAAGTTGAATGTCAAAATACACAGACTGAGGTTTCTCTTCGTGTTGCAATTCCTTTGTCTGCCCCACCCACACCCACCCTTTCGCCTTGTACTTATTAACACTGCAGGCTTACCCAGCACTTTTTATTTTTAGGATCTCAAAATGCTGGCAAGAGACATTTTTATTATTTTCATGTGCTCGTGACTGGGGCGATCAGAATCACGAAGACTCTTATGCTCCTGATGACTTAGACGGTTATGCAACAAACAAGTCAAAGTAACAGCCTTGGTGGTGGGGGCAGGGGTGCCTGGCTGCCGGGGTGTTGGACACAGCTCAGGAGCAGGAGCCGAGGAGCAGCCGCACCTCTGCTGCTGAACCGGCTGACCTGGCCGGGGACCGAGGGTGTGCCGGTCAGTCTGTGTGAGAACAGTTTCTCCCTGCTTCTGCTGCAGGAAGCACTCAGGGCAGGCAGGGAGGCTGACAGCCAGGCTGTCTCAAAGCGATGCTCACCAGCGTTTGCCATTTTAACAATTTAAAATTCATTTCAAACGCTAGAAATAATGATTTGTCACTTTCTCTGTTGTTTTTTTTTTCCACAGACATATTAATATGGATGTGGCTAGCAGGTTCCAAGCTTTGAATTGTGCTCATTAAGTCACAGCTGGCTGGGAATACTTGTCATTCTGTGCCTTTATTTCTCAAGCTGGTTTCATGGCAAAATTAAAATGGACTCTAGACACCCCCTTCACTTCAAGCAAAGCAGCTTCACCCTCTGGGGAGTGGATATTGTGTTCCGATGATGCTCTTTTCTCAGAAGAAATGCACATATAATTTCAGTAATTAAAACATTTAATTTGGTGATTACCTTCACAAAAAGAAATCACTTGAATTAACCCTGGTGGGGGAACATTGCATCCAGCTGTTGCAGAAGGGGATTTTTGCACCCACCCTCACCGCCCCCCCTTTCCTTTGAGGAAATGGCCTGCCTGCTTGGGGACGTTCTCCTGTCACTCACCATTTGCCAGTTTCTCGGGGGAAGTGTGTCTGGCCCCATGGCCCCCTAGTACTACAGACTTGCCTCTGCTGGAATGCCTGTTTGTTTTCCTAAACTTGGGACTGTATTTATTTATTTGGTGCTTATTTTTTAAAAAGAGCTAAGGAAAAAGCCGATTCATTGTTACTCCAGAGGAATTCCTTAAGGGAAGATACTACCCTTAAGACCAGACATTTCATGAAAAACTGTTTGGCTTCAGTAAACCAGCTGCATCAAATGAATTCCCCAGGGGAGCCTACTAAAGAAGGGGACTCCCAGGCCCACCCAGAAACAGAAACCTGGCAGGGTCTGGCCACCAGGCTTTTTACACAAGCTCCCCAGGTGATTCATTTGCATCGTAAAGTTTGGGAGTCACGGAGAGGGGGGCACCCACTCCTTGTCAGCGCAGGAGTGGGTTGGGGGTGTGAGGGTGTGACTGTGAGTCACTCCGGGATGCTGGGCCCAACCTTTCGTTAGACGCAGCTGAGCTCACATGGCAGCCTCTGTGCTTCATTTGGAAATGACAAATTAGATGATGTGTAATTAAGCTTTTCATGAGGCAGTTAATCAGTTCACCCCATCTTGTGCCTCATAGTCAGCCTTTGTGTCCCTGGGTAATCAAGACCATCACCAAGACTCCGCATGTCATGTGGGCTGGAGGATGACAGAGCAGAAGCCCTTCAAGGTATCGTCTGTCAACCCAGAAAACAGAACAGGCTGAGTGACTCCTGCAGCCTCAACCCTGGCTGGGTTCACACCCTCGGACACTGCTGACGGACGAGAATCGCAGTGTATCTACACATGTTTTCATAGTGGCTTCCGAAGTCCGTCCAGCTCAGGGTCTGGATCAGGCTGGCTTATTAAAAATACAGACTCCTGGTCCCCAGCCCAGAGTCACAGGTGGAGTGTCTTAGAGGTTGGGCCCTGACATCTGTATTCATAGCAGTCCTACCCCCTGCTCTCCATTTGGGAACCGCTGGTAAAGAACAGAAAGCAGCCATCAGATGGCAGGGGCATTGTGAGTGAGCCTGTAGCCCTGGAGTCTACCAGATGTCCTAACGAGAGGACCACAGTCAATGAGACAGAAAGGGAAGAGGTCCCTTCAAAGGAGGTTGTATGGTTCACGTTTGTTTTGCTTCCATTTAGCACCAGGACCTTCTGGAATGATGGGAAGGGTGGAGTGGAGAAGACTGGAATTGCACAGGCTGAGGGGCTCTTCTCTTCTTTTCTCTCTCTCTCTCTCTCTCTCTCTCTCTCTCTCAAGGAGATGTGTGCTATAAGGAGATGTTTGGGGGAAAAAAGACAGAAAAAGCCCTGATTTGTAATGTTTGATGATTTCCCTCAATTAAATACTCCCTCTGTGGTCAATTTCAAGCCACTAATGTGATGTCACTGGGTGTGATGTTGGGAAGAGAGGCACACAATCGGCTCTATGTTCTGGCAGGAGCCTGCTCCAGCCCACCTCAGGATATTTCCCTAATTCAAAGGACATCTTTCCTAAACAAAATCCAGCAGGATCCGCAGCCACATTACCAAGAGGCAGCCATACTGGAATCTCCGTGGGACCGGGGTAGGCAGAGGGTATGCCAAGTGCTCAGAGACCAGCGGCTGAGGTCCTAGGAGCAGATGCTCAATGGCTGCTTGCACGTGCCCTGATCTAAATGCCAGCAGCTGCCTCAGGCAGAGTCCAGTTTCCTAAGGAAGGAGGGACATGCAGAAGGAACAGGAACTAAAGCTTTTAGGTAAAGGGAGGGGGTTCTTTTGAATTCTGCTGGTAATCATTCAATAAAGACAGAGTTCATAATAAAGGCGATGGAGATGTTGCCTATAACCCTGGTAATTGGACAAGCAGATTCTTCAACATTAGCTGCAGCCCAAGATGGAGGGGGGAGCTCAGTACACATTCTATACAACCTGCATTGGTGGGAAATGGAAAACATACACTTAATCATCAAATTTGTCTAAGGAACTGTTAACTGGAGAAACCTTGTTCTTCTTGCCAACACAGTAAAGAATTACAGATCAGCAAGTGTATTAGCTTGCAAGCAGCTTTTATTAGTGATATGTTCTAATCAAAGAGAACAAGCCTAGCTAAGGGGGGCAGAGGGGAGGCAAGAGCAAGGATGGCAAGAGTAAGGGTAGCCAGGCCAGAGAGTGAGAGTTCTTTGTTCTGAGGACTTAAATAGTTGGCAGGATGGGAATGAGGGAGTTATGTATTGATTGACAGGTAAAGGTGGTGCTAGCTTCCCCAGGGGAGATGTGACTACCCAGATGTAGGCATCCGTGGGGGTCTGTCAACCTGAATTCTTATCTTGCTCCAGCCTCCATTTGTTCACGTTGCATACATGACAGGGGGCAGGCAATTAACCAAAGTAGCTTTATGGGCTTTTTCTTTGGGCTCTGTGGACCCCTTCCTCCTCCCCCTTCCAGGCCTTGGGATGAATACACAGTCTCAAGACTCTCCTTTACCCAGCTAGTGGAGATGATACACACAGACTTTCAAGGGCTCCTCTCTTCCTGAGCTCTCGTAGTTTTGTTTGTGATGTTCCAAATGCCTGGCGATCTTATCGGACCAGGGTCAGGACTGCTGAGTCAGTGGGTGAGACATGTCTCACTCCTGCACCCTGCCTTGGTTTACCATTTATCCTACCTAAGCGCCAAAAGGCGTTTGCCTGGCAACCAGGATGCTAGCCTCTGGCCAGCAACAGCAGAGCTCTTCCTTTGCTGTCTCCTGCATCAGAACCATGATGCTCAGTTACAAATTTCAAGCAGTTTTAAAAGCTGCTCTGGAGAGAGATGTGAAAGCCATGATGGATATAAAGTTAGCACATACGTCCCCAAGTAGGTTAAACTGTGTTGGGTAAATAATGGGAAAGAGAGCGGAGGTCTCTGAGAACTACCTGGTTTGTATGAATAAAGAAACAATGAAGACATGGAAATGCAGCTCCCAGGTGGGTTGGAAAATACCTTTCCCACTGTCAGCCCTCAGGGAGAGCTGGTTGGGTCTGAAACAGAGGTCGGCCAAGTCCACACAGCTCTGTTCTGCTCCTATCTCCCGTTAGTGTGTCAGACAGATGCGGAGTTAGATGTAAGGAGTATAAGGACAGCAGAATACATGGACCACTCCATATTCAAGTCATTTCCTGTTCGGAGAGCCCTGGACCAGAATGAGTAGGTGCCCGTGTATGTATGTGTATGATTGAGTGGGAGTAGGGGAAAGCTAGTAAAATGCCACTTTATTAAAAAACAAGCAAATGAAAAAACAAAATAAGCAAACAAGATCCTGCCATACAATGAGCTACTATCCTATTTGTTCCTGGGTCAGCTGACAAACTGTGGTATGCTGGAGCCAGTTGGCTCTGGCTGGTAAAAGCCAAAGGTGCACGTCTCTTCCCAGCTCGATACTCAGTGATATCACACTGACAGCTTGAAACAGGCCATCGTAAGAGTATTTAACACAGTGGCAACTGGCAAATCTATAAATCAGGCCATTGTCCCTGGAGGGCTGGTTGTTACTGATCCATCACCCTGCCACTGCTGGAGATCATCCTACTGAGAGGTTGGAGTATAACCATGTATAACATGTTTATAATGTGGAGTATAACGTGTCTTCATTCCACCCAGGCTGCCATAACAAAATACCGCAGACTGGATGGCTAAAAACACAGAAATTCATTTCCTCACAGCTCTGGAGGCTGGGAATCCAAGATCACAGTGTTGGCAGGGCTGGTCTCCCCTGAGGCCTCCCTCCATGGCTTCAGATGGCCACCTTGTCACCCAGTGCTCACACGGCCTTCACTCTGCCATTCCTGGTGTCTCTTCCTCTTCTTTTAAGAACACCAGCCGTATTGAATTAGGGCCCCACCCTATGGTCTCATTTGAACTTAATTACCACTTTAAAGGTCCAGCATCCAAATTAGATTGTCCAATGTCCAATGTCCAAACACTGGGGGTCGGGACTTCAACACCTGAATTTTGAAGGGGGTGCAATCCAGTTCCTGGCACCATATATCAAGCACTTGGGAAGGATGCATTTTATTTTCAGGGCAGTGTAGGTGTAGGAGTTTCAAGCCCAGTAGCATGGTGGAGCGTGGAAGGGGTTGTAATTCTGTGGAGCAAGGGAGTCTTCAACGTGGCAACTGTTAGCAGCATAGCTGTCGGGACACAGTCATCTTTTCCCAGGGAGCCCCAGGAAGACTTGGTGCCAGAGCCTGCATCACTCACAACTTTGTGAAATAGAACAGAGGAGAAAGGGCAGCAGCCTTGTCCTTGAAGGTGGGATCATTGTGAAACATGGACTTTGAAACTCCCAGTTCAAGGATTCACACAGGACCTGCTAGCTCCACAATCATTGCAAAGACCTTTCACAGCAGCAAGGAGTAGGCACAGGTCATCAGGTGCTGCAGTCAGGATGAGTCCCAGGCTCCTGTTGATCATTGCAGAGTATTCACTGTCTCTTACTCAGGTGTAACCCAGGAAACACGTGGCCTTGGTTCTTGCTATTAACCATCTTATGAGCTTAAGGGAAGCAAACCTGAGCATGAAGCCAACAACACTGTGAGGAAGGCAGAAAAGGAAGAAGCTCAGAGAAAGGGAGCTAGAATCTAGATCAAACCATGCCTGCAACCCTCATGTACACACATGCAAGTTATATAAGTTAATCATGTAACTTAATAAGTTCCTTTTATTGTTTAGTCTAGTTTGCACTGGATTTTCTAGGGCTCACAAAACACAAGTGTTCTGCAGGGGCAAGAGGTGGGGAGGAGACAGGCCAGGAAGAGGAGAAGGTGTGGCTGCACCAGAGGTGATCACTTGGGGCCCCTCTGGCCAGAGGGCCCAGCAGCATGAATCTTCCCATCTGGCCCTAACAGATTCCCTGTCACGGCTACCGTCATATGTGCTTGGGACACAGCATGTTGTGGGAGGACAGAGCATGTAGTGGAAGGACAGAGTGTGTGGTGGGAGGGCAGAGTAGGCCAACCCCAGGGAAGGGGTATTGGAGCTGAGACATGAACCATGAGCAGGGCTAGCTAAGTCTAGAGGAGGTTAAGCATGGCAGACACAGAGAACGCAGCTTTGCAAAGGCAATGAGGTAGAAAGTGCGAGGTGTGCTCTGCCCTCCTCAGGCAGTGCTCCCCTTCTCCTTGGGACCGGCCCCTGCACCCTCCACCCCGCCCCAACTCAGATGAGTCACTGAGTCCTGTTTGGTAGGGAGGTGGCGAGAGGCGAGGAAGAGCTCGTGGACTAGAAGAAGGTGGAGTGGGGGGGTGCTGGATGGATTAGGAGACTGAAGTCCTCTAGATGGTTTTCAAAAAATCTTCAGCACTGGCCAGTGTGGCTCAGTTAGGCAGGCATGGTCTTGCAAAGCAATGGGGGTTGTGGGTTTGATTCCTGGCCAGGGCACATGCCTGGGTTGTAGGTTCAGTCCCCAGTTGGAGAGTGTACAGGAGGCAACCGATCAATGTTTCTCTCTCCCTCTCTTTCTCTCTCCCCTCCCCGCTCTCTAAAAACAAATAAATAAAATCTATTAAAAAAATCTTCAGTGAGTTATTAAAAGAATGAGAAAGCTGGAGACTAAGAGATGGTGATCAGATTATACAACTTCCAGGATGAAGATTTGAAGCAGTTTCAGGGGGTACCTGGCAGAGGTTGCTGACATGAAGGTAACTGCAGGCACCTCAACACACTACAAACCTAGAGAGACGCCAGTCTGGGGTTGCCAGGAGTGAGTGAAGAGAGACTGAGAACCACCCGGAAGAGGAGAGAGTAGAAGGGATGGAAAGACCACACCCAACACCGCAGGCCCTCCCACCATTGGAAAGCACAGGAAGGTCCTGGGGTAAGATGTTATGGCCTCTGGACCACACTCCGCTGGCTCATTTCTCCACCTCCAAGGGGGAACTGCTCTGTTGGGTGTGGGGGGAGGGAGCTAGCGTTCCTGGGACTGTGTTAAAGGCCAGGTTTGGGGCAGGAACTCTGAGAAACATCAGATGAACAATACTCTAGTTTTATTTATGTAAGAGGTAAACATCTGTGTGCAAAACTAGGAGTAAATGAAATTTAAAAAGACCATCCCTGGTTCCTGGCCGAGAGGGGTAATCTCAACCGTAGTGAACCAGTTCCATGTGAGGCGTCCACCGTGGTCGAGCACCCCTAGCCTCCTGCAGGTTCTCTCCCAGTTATGTCAGGGGTGTTTCTAGAAGCTCACCACAGCCCTCTCCTGCCTGACTCACTGTGCACTGCTCTGCCCGCCTCCTCCAGCTCACTCTATGCAGGTGTCTGGTCCCTGGGTGTTTCTATCTTGAGGACCCTGACACCCTTGCTAAGGGTGCCCTCTCCTGGGGTTTCCAGCTCTGGCGCTGCCGCTCACAATTTCCCTGGAGCCTCACCGCTCCTGGATGCTGCTATTGCTGCCCCCTGGACCTCCTCCAGGCCGTTCTGGGCACATCTGGGCCACTGCTGATATGCCAAAGGGTGAAAGGTGGCAGAGCTGTGCTCTGTTCTCTGGGGCCTTGAACACACCAAAGCTACCCCTGCTCCACGTCAAAGTGGGGAGACTGTTTCCCCCTTTTTTGGGTGTATTCCAAAAGTCAGCTGAGGTGCCTCTGGCTCTGATGTTTTACAGGCCAGACCTTCTGGGTATTTCCCAGGAACTCTCCAAGACACCCACAGGCACCAGGCCAGCCCCCCCACCCTGTCTTCCCAGTCAGTTCATCCTAGGGGCCCCTCACATCCCCCATAGGCTGTGTTGTCTCATACCAGCTGGGCCCTGCCTCGAACCTCTGCTCATTCTTTGATTTTTGTCAAACAAAATCTCCACTCGTATAAGTGACCAGTGAGGTGTGCTACATAACATATTTAGGAGGGGATAGAAGTTTGTGTCATAGCGGCACAAATTCAAAAAGAGATTGGACATTCCTTAGCCTTAAAAATAACCTGCCACCAATTGTCCGAGGTCTGTCCGGAAAAAGTCCAGCCATTGTTAATATAACGAGAATGGTTTGTGTGACATTGATATAACCTGGCAGCCAAGGAGCGTGGAGTGGAATGCGCATGTGTGAACAGTGATGACTTCATTGTACTAGTCAGTAGGGGGCAGTAGACCCCACAGAGTGAGCATGTGTACTGTGCCGCAGTCCCATTCAAAATGACAGAGAGCAGAGCAACGAATCTGCATCAAATTTTGCGTTAAGCTTGAACATTCCTCCACAGAAACTGTTTGGATGATTCAGAAGGCCACAGCTATGGGCAACTGGTGATTGGCAGCTTCATCAAACAATGTGCCCACTCATGTATTAATCTCATGCAGAGTTTTTTGTGAAACATCAAATCACCCAGGTGATTCAGACCCCGACAGCCCAGATTTTGCCCTGTGACTTCTGGTTTTTCCCAAAACTAAAATCGCCTTTGAAAGGGAAGAGATTTCATACTGTTGATGAGATTCAAGCAAATATGACAGGGCACCTGATGGAGATTGGGAGAACTGTGTGAGGTCCCAAGGTGCCTACTTTGAAGGGGACTGAAGCATCATTGTCCTACCTACAATGTTTCTTGTATCTTGTATCTTTTTCAATAAATGTCTCTATTTTTTATAGTGTATGGCTGGATACTTTATGGACAGACCTTGTATGTGGATAAACACAATCTGCAAAATTGTTTAATAGCACCTAGTAGAGTTGAATGCAAGCATAGCCTATGACCCAGCAACTCGGTTCCACAGAATGTTGTGAAGGTTCACTAAGTCATGTGTAAGAATGATCATAAACAAACATGACTCGTGTTTATCATTATTATTTTGAAATGATTACACATTCTGTAAATTTCTCAGTTTTAGTTTCTAATATGATACCAATAAGCAAAACCCATAGAACCAAAGCTCTTTTAGGTTCTCAATAATCAAGAGTATAAAGTGGTCCTCAGACCAAGGAGTTTGAGAACCTTCGGGTAAGAGCAAGAAGACCAGTAGCACAGACCCTCTTCCTCCTCTCTCTGGTCCCTTCCTCCTTAGGCCTTTGGTCCCTCAGCTCAAAGGGACCCTGGGGCTTGGCCTCTGTCCAGCTTCTGGCCCTGGGGGTCCCACCTTGTTCTCTCTCTGCTGTGCTTCCCAGGGAGACGAGAAAGAGTCAGGGATCTGAATGTACCTCAGTGCTCTAGGAAGACTTCCCCGGAAAGCTGAGTCACGCAGAAGTAGGGTGTAAAGTGGGTTTCATATTTCACATCCTCTGATTAAAAGCAAGCCCAGCTGGAGGTAGGAAATCCACGACCCGGACAGAAAGACTTGGGTCTCCTCTGCGGGAACATTTTGTTCTGAATGCATTTTCCTTGGTACGAATTGCCCAAGTTCTTGCTTCTCTACAAAATAAGCCCTCCATGCTGTGGGAGGGAAAAACTCTTGGTAGGAAATGTTCCTTTGGGAAAGAAAAACCTCCGTTGTTGAGAGCAGAGAGCGCGCTGGGGAGGCACTCAGTCACCCATCGCAGGGCGACTCCAGCGGGGGACGCAGGTGCCCCGCAGAGCAGAAAAGCACATCGCTCCATCCGAACAGCACAACACTCAGCAGACCAGGCTGCAGGTGTGTGGGCAACGACAGCAGTGGGAAGTCTGGAAGTCCTGACGTTCAAATCCAGTTGCTCTTTCACCTTTATGGTGAGAATAAAGACACATGTTCTTCTCAAATGTCACTCTTCAAAGACAGAGACTGGGGGCCACCCTAGCCTTGTCACTGGCTGTGTGACTCTCTGTGCCTCAGTCTCCTTGTCTGTAAATGGGGATAAAGAGTCCCTACTTCAGAGGGTCATTGTGAGAGCTAGGCTGGCCCAGACTCAAGCACTCATTAAATGTGAAAATATTATTATTCAAGTAAGCATCTACTAAGAACTAGGCAGTTATGGTGGGGGCGATGAGAGGAATACAAAAATTCTCAACCCCTTCATGCTATTCAAACACCATCTGTGGCGGAAGAGAGCCCTTCTTCGCATAGAATGGCATGGAAATGTGCTCTTACGTTTGAATGATTCCAGTGTGAAGTTCGAGGAAGTGAGGGAAGTTTTTTTGTCTCTGTCGTCACGAACAATCCCGATTGCAGCTAATTTTTCCTAGAGAATTCATGAGGCTGAAGGGGAGGTGGGGCAGGTGGAGATACGAGAGAGTGGGCGAAAGGGGAGTGAGGCTGCAGTGGTCACGAAGGATCCGGAGATTGTAATAAGACTCCTCACTCCCTTTAAAGCCAGGGGGTGAAGCTCATGCTTGCACCCCACTGAGGGCAGCTCCATGGTTTGAGCCGGGCACGCTGGGACTGGACCACCACAGGACTTGGTGTTCCTGCCCCCACTTCCAGCCTGGGTCTCCTGCTCCAGTTTTGGCTCCGAAGTCCCACATCCCAGGAAAGCGTTCAGTCCCAGGCAAACCAGGACAGGGATCATTAACAGCGCAGTTCACTCCTCAAATCTTACTGAGGAAATTTATTCATGCATTTACTTAGTATATAAAGACTCCTTCCCAATAATGCCTGAATGATCATATTTGCTGAAAGAAAGAGGAAAATACTTCTTGAGTTGCTTTTTCAGACCCAGCTGGCCAAGAGCAGCCTCCCACTGCAGCAGCTTGGGCCCCGAGTTCACTCCTGTGGGGTGCAGCTGTGGGAGTGATCTGCCAACACACTCCTCTGCCTCCTCCCTCACCTTATTTAGCAGGAGGATATTTGTAAAAGGCGCTGACCGGTATGGCTCAGTTGGTTGGCAAAGCAAAGATAGCCTGTTCAATTCCCCATCAGGGCACATGCCTGGCTGCAGGTTCAGTCGGGGTGCATGTGAGAGGCAGCCGATTGATGTTTCTCTCTTGCACTGATATTTCTCTCCCTCTCTTCCCCCCCAAAAAATAAATAAATAAAATCTTTTTTTTTTCGTTTTTGTTAAAAATCTGGTAAAGATGAAGGGGTGCAGGGGGAGATAAGATATGAACCAGTGCGATTGGTCACAGTACTAATCCTTCTAAACCAATCGGTAGGCCCCCCATCATATATACAAGCCCCCAGCTCTTCCTGGCTTATCTGTCTGGGGTGCTTGAGCAGAGAATCCCCATTAAGAAGGAAGCTAGTCTGGATGACTTGGGCTTTCCAAAGCTAAGTTTCTGAGATACCAACCTCAGCTAAGCCTCTCTTGCCCCAGGGACCGTCCACGGTAGGGTGTCTCCAGACATTACCCACACTATGGCCCTGTGCCCCAGGGCCTTCAGGAATGGTGGCCCTGGTGCAGCCAGTTCTGGGTTCAGAGGGAGGTGCTGCACTAGATGGGACAATGTCCCCTGGAGGAACAGTTACCCCACAAGTTCAGCCTGGACCGGCCCAGGGACAGGCTGTCACACCTGCTGTGTTTAGTTAGAAGTATCTGAAGCAGACAGGGTAACTGAGGAGAAGCAGGAGTTTATTGGAAGGATAGGGAGAGCTCACAGACTCAAGGGAAAGCTGAAGAACCAACTTGAAAATGACAGAATAGGGCAGAAACTAAGGTACAGTCTCTTCAGGGACCACGTCAGCATGGTCCCACAATCCCACAATCCCTGGTCTCTCTTGGAAAGATCTGGGGAGAATCAGATTGGCCAGCTCTGGTGAGTGCCTGACCCCTGACGGGGCAACTTTATTGGTGGGACCTAAAGGCCGAGGGTAGGGTAGGAGGAAAGACATTTACTAAAAGAAGGTGCCATGGAGGTGGCAGGCCAAACAGTAGATGGTCACTATGGGAGACTCCTCAGAGAGACGGCTCTGAAGCCCACCTCAGTTTTAGAGGCAGAGGCCAGAGGCGGGCTTAGCAATTCAGCGCGAAGCTGATGGTGCTACAGATAGCACACCCCTGAAGAGTTTTTCTTTATAAAATCAGTGATATCCTCTTTGAAGAAACTTAGAACTCACGTGGAAAAGAGAATTTGAAAAGTTATCTGTAATCCTATGACTCAGAAATAACCACAGTTAATTTTTCAGGGTTTTTCTCTCCTGTGAATTGTTAACACAGCTGAGGATGTATTGTGTGTGACATTTGTCTTTGGCATTTAAGTGCCACGTGTCGATCCAACAGCTGCTAGAGAAGTAAGTATCTTTGTAGCACTGGTCCAGCAAATAGGCATGATCTGCAGCTGTCCTATCTGGTGGAAGAGGCAGAGAAGGCGCTTTCAGGCCCATAGTTCCACCAACACAGGGGATCAAACATTCACCCTGCCCAGCCTGGGAAGTTGGCAAGGCTTGCCCTCCACCCCAGGGGAGGTTCATTCTGGACACCAGCAGAGGTGGGTGGGAGTGGGAGCTTCCACAGACAAGGTCCTGTGTAAGAAAGGGGCCCCACCTTCATATTAGAGCCCATTAACGCTCCTTGTGTTTGCGCTGCAGGGGACTGTGACTCTAGATCCTTCCCTGAGTTTCTACAGGTTTCGATGAATTTCTGCATTGTCCTTCTGACATGACTAGATCACATTTCATCTGATCTTTAAAAGAGTTGCTACCTTTGTTAAGTCACTTGAAATGATGTCAAGAATATGCATCATGGTGAAGCATGAAATCATTAGAAGGATGGCATTATGGGAGAATCCTAGTTAAAATAAAGCAGTGGCCATCTTCATAATGTGCCATGTATGTACAGATGTGTGTACTTAAATTCCCAAACCTGTGTACTTAAGAATCTGAAACTGAGAATTTGCTTGTGTTAACCTTTACTGACATTTGCTAAGGGATGGGACTCATGGGGATATTAGAGTTCAGAAGTCTATCACCTGGAGCGAGAGAAATCTGTACAAGTCCTGTAGGAACTCTCAGGAAAGAGTAGGATGCATTCCTGTTAACAGAGTCCACTCTCAGCATCAGGTGGAACCACTCTTGAAAGTCTTCAACTGCTGTCCGAAGTTGAGTGTATTGATCTTTGAACTCATTGTCCCTGTGACTCAGGGGCCAGTCTCCCATTCTAATACCTCCAGGGAAACTCACTTTCTTTACTAAGAACCCTCACCTCACAGAAAGCGGCCCCTCACCCAAGGCCAGGGCACCCTGAGGAATGCCGAGCTCAGTCTAGTGATGCACCAGACACTTCAGCGTAGAGGCTCTTAGCTCTCTGGTTCTCCTTCTATGAGCTTTCCTGAGCTTTTATACTTCTCTCATTTCTTATTGTTTCTCAGGGGACTGCCTCCACCCTCTGCTTCTTTTTTTTTTTAAATCTATTCTTTCTCTTAAATGAGCTTGCCCACTCCAGGGTTCCAACTACCTATGAAACTCTGTCTCCTAAATTTATATCTCTAGCCCAGCTCACTCTCAAGTTCCAGACCCACTTATTCATAGGACACTCCACATTTCTACCTCAAAGTTGTCGCACACACCTGCAGTTCAGTATGTCCTCCAACCTTACTCTTCTTCCTGTGTCTCTGACCTCAGCCAATGGCACCACGATTCTGCCAAGCTAGAAACCTAGGAGTCATTACTCTACCACTCTGTCCTCATGCTACACCCAAAATTGTGTCTGATTCACTAATTAGGTCATTCACTGAATAAATCTGAAGCCCCTAGTGTGTGCCAGGCACTGTGGTAGGTAACTAATGGTGAGCAAAAAAACCGGCAAGATCCCTGCCTTTACAGATGGAGAAACAGACACAGGGTGGTGTGAAAGAAATATTCGAAGTAATCTGAGTGTTTAGTTTGGGGAAGGGAAACTTAAGAGGAAACCAAAGAAGGCCTTGGGAGTTGGCTAGATCAAGGACATGGGTGGGAGGTCAGTTTTTAAGCAGACAGATCAGAGCACCCACAAGTCCTGAATGAGGTGCACTGGGTGGGACCTGAAGGACAGCCATGGTGGCCCAAGTGTAATGAATTCCCATCATCCAGTGTGCAGGACTAATGTTGGGAGGGGAGCCTGGAGCAGTGGGTGGAAGCCCCATTGTTCAGCACCTTGTGAGGATTTTGGCCCTTCTTCTAACAGGATAGAAAAGCCATTAAAAACTTTTTGGGGGTGGGGTTAAGGAATGACAGATTTATATTTGGAAGTCACTCTAGCTGCCACATGGAGAATGGATTGGATGGTGCCTGCGTGGGTTTTGGAGAAGGTGACCCTACTGGCTTCCTGCTTGCCATCCCTATAGCCAGGACCTCCAGTCCCGGCTTGGGCTGCTGCCGTTGCCCCCTCACAGTGCACATTCAGTGTGGCTGTTAGACTTGCCTTTCAACTTCTCTTGACAAAAAGTAAACCAGTGAGTCTTCATTATGCTCAAAATAAAGTCCAAACTCTTTAGCTGGCCCACAAGGCTCTTCAAACCCCGCTTTGTCTCCTTCTTCTATGTCACATCTAACCACTTATCCTCAAGTACCTTGTGTCTTAGTCCATAAAAGGGGGCTTTGGGAGCTGGCCAGCAGTTGGAGGGGAAAGGCCCAGGGCGGTAGAAGTATTCGAACCAAAGCTGGGGCGGAACCTGAGGTTCAGCGTGCTGATCTGGCTGGGAGCACAGGAGACCTGCCCAAAGGGGGTGGTTCAGGCAATTGGCTCCAGGGGAATCAGGAAGCATTCAAGGACAGGGTATCTGGGGGCTTGGACAGAAGACCAGAGGTAGAGTGGCTTGGTGGTGGTGACCAAGGACAGGACACTGAGTATTGAGAGATGGGCGCTTAGACCAGGACCCTGGCTGCTAGAGACCTGATGTCCCAGGATAGCCAGGACTCCAGCTTGTAAAGAAAGGTCAGGACTCAGAGACTTGGGACTCAGAAGGCCAAGGACAAAGGCACACATGAGGATGACTTAGTCAGGAGAACCATGGGAAAGCTCTTTATATTCTACATGTAGAGAGAGTCGGAGCCAGAAGGAACCCCAGCATGTAAGGGGCAAGGCGAAGCACCAAGGCCGGAGCAGCTAGAAGAGCACAGAGAAAGGAGCCAGGCAGCTCCTCCCATCAGACACACCAAGGCCTCCACAGCCTCGGCCAGTCCTCAGGGCACACACCCAGAAGTCAAGGGCATTAAAGGTCAGCCCATGAACCCCAAAGAGCTAGGAATGTTTGAGGGACCCATCCAACCTCCAGGTGAATGAAACCTCAACATGAGCATAGATCTGGGAGCAGCTTTATAGCTCGGAGGATGGTCTCTGAAGGCCATGACTATGAACAGTTCACATGGCAACCAAGAGACTATGACATACTCAGAGGGGGCTGAGGTCATAGAACACAAGCTTTAAAGTAAGTGAAACATGTGCGCCTCATTTATTTTTAAAAGAAACTTCTGAGAAGAGCTTAGAACAATTTTTTCCCCCGAGTGCCATTTCCCAAAGGTACTCACAAAACAATAAGGTGTGACTGTAATGGCTGCACTGAGTTGTCTCTTGGACAGTGTCAGACGGGACATAAAGAAGGTGGACAGAGAACTGAGGCAACTGCGATGCATCGACGAGCTCAGCACGCGCTGCCTGTGCGACCTGTACATGCACCCCTACTGCTGCTGCGACCTGCACCCCTACCCGTACTGCATGTGCTACTCCAAGCGCTCCCGCTCCTGTGGCCTCTGCGATCTCTACCCCTGCTGCCTGTGTGATGTCAAGCTCTACTGCCTTCGCCCATCGCTCAGAAGTTTGGAGAGGAAAGCCATCAGGGCCATAGAAGATGAAAAGCGAGAGCTCGCCAAGTAAGAGAACTTGTTCCGATTTCCGTAGTTGGTATATGAGCCTTATGAGGCCGAATAAGGGGAGGGAGGTGACAATCGATACGGAGATGAAGAGGGTTTGAGATAATGACTCGGGCGGCTTAGCAAAGATTTCAGAAGAGTGAATGGGTCTTTGCGGGGAATTATAGGATTCTCAAAAGACAATGTAATGATGTCAATTGGCAGGGCTGTTGTTGGTTTATAGCAGGAGTGCCAACATGATAAATACTATGGCTTTAATGAGGGAAAGAAACGGGGGGTGTCATTAAAAAGCTATTGGAAGCAGCAAACTACACATTTTTTCTGGTTATGAATAAAGCGATTTGAGTATGTTTGGACTTACAGAAATGACTCCAGGAGAAGTAATAATAATTGATCAAATCCTTAATGTTTGCTGGAGGCTTTAAGAGCAGGGGAGCAAACTGAACAATAGAAGCATTTTCTAGGTTTTGTGGGAAAACCTTTCTCCCACTTCCCAACTGCAGGCAAAGACTTAAAATTCATCTAGAGTTGGGTCTGTTATGTTGGCCTCTCCCTCTGACTCTGGTGGAAGTTGCTCAAATAAACTGCAGAACTGAGAGTCTCAGCTTTCAGGACAAAGTTGAAAAGGTTTTAATTGAATTGGGTAATTTTAAGTCATTAAAATTTTTTTGTTTGATTACATTTTCTTTTTTGGCTTAAAGGAAGCTTGCTTGCTTTTTTTTTTTTTTTTTTACTTTCTACATATGCCATTTAGTCTGTTACTATTGTGGAAAGAAATGGTTGAAAATAGTTGAAAGCCCAGTTCCCTCCATGCATACATTGGAATGATAATGTAGACGCAAAAATGATTGATGAAGCATTTTATGTATTGCTTTATTAAGTAAAAAAAAGCAAGATGCAGAAAAACTATTTAATATACTGCTATTTTTAAAGATGTGCACAAATGGATGACAGCTATATTTGACAAAATATATTTGATGTGTAATATTGTATAATTTAAGTTGGACAACATGTTAATTTGATACTTTTGTATACTGTAATATGATTGCCATTGTGGTGATAATTAGCTCCTTTGTCACACCACATAATTTTCCTTTCTTTTTAGTGGTTTGAATAACTACGGTCTAATCCCTTAGCAGGTTTGATGATTATAATACAATATTATTGTCTATAGTCACTTTACGGTGCTGATATTAGATCTCTGAAAACTATTTACTATTTGTCGCAAGTTTGTATCTTTAATTGACATCATCCTATCCTGATGACAAATTAATAACTTAGGCAGACAGACAGAGAGATAAAGAGAGACAGAGCAAGATCCTTGACAACAGGGACAGCGATGTCTCACTGGAAAGGGCAATAAGGCCATTATTGTCCAGGTCATAGGTCACCAAAGGTCAGGAATAAACGTCCCTTAATAGTCTGGGAGGGGGCTCTTGCCGATAAACTCATCTACACTCAACTTGAACTAATTTTTATTTTTACTCCTTAGAGTAGCAAGATTGAGCCAAGGATTCTTTTGTAATATTTAATCTAAATGAAGGGGGAGAAGATCTGTGTCCACTCTCCCTTTCCCCTTGAATCCTTGATTACTTTTGACCCAAGTTCTTTCAGCCTTTGTCTCCTGGCTGTCCCTGCTCCCCAGACTCTCTGGGGGAGGGTGCCTCTCTGCTCTTTGTCATCCGGGCACCCCCACCTCTGGCAGGGGCCCAATTTCTTGGTGTGCAGTTGACCCAACTTCAAGCTTAATTCTCAGCAGTGTGGCTGATATACGAGGGGATGCTTTCCCTGACAACGCCTGGATTTTTCCTAATTTTTTCTGTCCTGCCGCAGTACATGATGCTGGTGATGTCTTTACACTAATTCCCAGTGCTCTAAACTGAAAGATCCATTTTAGAATTGACCTCAGACTGGCCCTCTTGTACCACCTCTCAGCCCCCTTTCCTCCAGAACATTCCCACCACCTGGCAGAGGCCTCCTGTTTCTGACAGCTTGACATTTTGCTACCCAGAAGGCCTTCGTGGCACCTGTGAACCTAAATATTCAGTTTTCCTGAATATGGATGAAAATGTCAGACCCTTATCTAGCCCTCATCCCAGAGGACTCTCACTATTGATATTTTTTCTTCCAGGGAAATGCCTCTTTTTGTTCCTTATCTCTCAGCTAACTCCCAATCCATGACTAAATAGATCCAGAAATATCATGTTAATTCAATTTTTTAAAACAATTTTTGGTGTGAAACATTGCCCAAGGCTCTTTGAGTTTAGAAATCACATTCACAGGACCTTTCTACTCCTTTAAAGAAAGAATGCTGGCTGTTCGGTTAGGTTTACATGTCCTTTTAAATGTCAGGCTACGTTGTCCAGAAGGTTCTTTGCCAAACCAGAAAGATTCCCTGGTGTGAGCCGCCATGGCCCCGGTGGGAGCACTTGTCTGTGCGAGTCCGTCTGCTCTGTCTCTGGGTGCTCCTTTGATAGCTGATAAGAAGGCTTGGCCGGCATTTAAATCCCAAGAATGTCTTGAGTGTATGTTATTTGATCGATGCATATGCCTGCATGTGTGTGCATATCTGTGTGCATGTGGGGGTGGTATGTTTTTAAACTGGGTATAGAAGGTCCAATCCATCTCCATTGTTTGCTGAGCAGCTACTTTAAGAGACATGTTGGCAGCATCTTCCTTGGTAGACACCCAAGAGAGTACTTTTGTTTCTTTAGCTTCTTTGATGTTCTGGTTTCCCCACCAAATTACCTTTTGCATAGCAAGCACATACTAGCTGTTTCCTACCACTCTTCCTTCTCCTTCTGGACTTAGAAGGGCCAAGGTCACTGAACTAGGTCTCTTCTGCAAGGAGCCGTGCCAGCAACCCGACCTGGTGCGCACCTCATCCCCACGGCACTCGTGGGCTCCCGCCCTCGGCACTAAAGTGGGACAAACAAGCGATCACGGCACCCACTCAGTCCTGCTGTAGGGAGTTTATTACCTAATCAGCAGTGCCCCGTTGCCGCTCCACCTCCTGGCAGCAGCCTTTGTGGATAAATGAATCCTGCTTTGCAGCCACACCACACGTGTGTGCTGGCCCCAACCTGCACCCCTCACTAACACCTGGAAACTGGCCCTGAGACTGCACTTACCTCCACTCCCCACTGAGGCCAGCCTGAGTCTCAGCAAGAAATTCCCTTGAATGTTCCCACACGAGGGGCACTCTGTCTTCTGAAAACCTCAAAACTCTGCCCTCTCATTTCTTTCCTGGTTTACCCCCTTCACACTTGGAGAATGTGGTTTTCACTGAATCACTCTGACCCTGGAGGCTGATGACACTCATCCTCCATGGCAACCTCTTTGCCTGTTTAGCAGCACCTGGCCCAGTTCGTAGCCCTCAGGGAAATCTTTTCATTCCCCCCCAATCCCCTGCCTCAGAAGCCACAGCCTCCAAGAAAAGAAGCCTGGCTGATGAAAGGCTGGCTTTCCCACCGACAGGAGAGCTCTCCTCTTCCCCCAAGGAAGCCAGCGGGGTCCCCTCTCATCACAATCTCCCATACACACAGGTCTTGGAGCCCAGTCACCCCAGGATGACAAGAGTAGGAGCTGCTGCCCATCTAGGCCACGTGCATGTCTACTGCTTGGTCTTACTTTGTTTAACAATGCAGGACTTGGGCTTAGTCACTTAAAGACTCAGATTTCAGGAAAGTCTGTGTAAGGCAGAGCCCGGTGCAGACTATATGACTTATCCTTTATTGGGTAAAACTATGTCCCCTGAACTTTCACTCCATTTATCCTTGTGCCATCTTGGCCATCTTAGAGGTGATGAAACAGCCTCAGCGGCCATGTCCTTTGCTCACCAGGAGTGGGAGATGCGGGACCTGAAGCCAGGCTGCCTCATCTGGTCAGTGCTTCCTGGAGTGGTCCCAGGGCCAGCCATGAGGGCACCGCCTGGAACTGGTCAGAAATGCAAATCCTCAGCTCCTCTGGCTGACCTGCTGAGTTAGAAGCCCTGGAGGTGGCACCCAGCCACCTGTCTTAACAAGCTCTGTTAGGGACTCAGATGCACCTGCCTTGTCCTACTCTGCTCCTGCAGGGTGACATTGTCCTTCAGCACCAACCAAAAGTCTGGCAAGGAGAGCCAAGACAGGAAAAGCAGGGAAGAGGGCAAAGAAAGAAGAGGAAGGGGAAGACATGTTGGAAAGGAGGAATCCAGTGCAACAGGTCCTAGGAAGGGATCTAAATTAGGAGAAAAGGCCAAGTACCTCACAGATGACTAGAAAAAGGCCTGTTATCCTTTGCTCTTGAGAAAAGAGGGGCCTGTTTGACGTCTTCATTAGTTGACACATCAGCAGGCTGAACATGATATGTATCATTGTGAAGATGGCTGACTTTGTCACTCTCCACTGCCGTGGGCAGCATGTGTCACACTCAGGAGCTTGGTCACACATGCCTGTGAAACTCAGTTTCAGTGGGGAGAAAGGGTGGCAGACACAGACACTGGCTGCCCACGCATTTTCCCCAGCTTTCCCCAGGGGCTTCTGCAACAAACTGAAGGGGCCAATTTCCCCATATTTACTGTGGTTAAGCTCCACCCTCACAATAAGTATAGGAGGCAATCCCCACAGAGCCTTGGAAAATCCCATGTGGGATGATGGGCACCTCGCTAGGCGAGAGTTGAATTGCAAGTTCAGAGTTGAGTCTGATGAGTAAAATTTGACTCTGGCAATTTCTCCTAAACCCACACATCCCCACTGATAACCTCTGACCTTGAAGCAAAAGGAAGGAGAAATGTGACCTTTCCAAACTTCTTAGGCAATTTCCTGAAGCTCTGCATTGGAGGAGGACATGTGCAGGGGCTGCAGGGTCAAAGGGACAGAGTGATGGGAACAGAGGAGGAGGGGGAATCTAAGCAATAAAAGACATGACATTGTGCCCCAAGACTCAGGCTGCTATGAGGAGGAGATGGATCTCGGAGTCAGCTGTGGCTCGTAGATCTGGCCCCAACCCACCCTCTGCAGAGGGCCTGTGTCTTACACATGGTATCAGACATGGCAGTAATCAGGTCTGGCAATCCTGCTTGGGGTCCGTGGTCCTTCTTTGTGCGACCCAGCCCTGTCTTCATGGCAGGACTTGATGTTTCTCATCTCCGACTGAAAGGTCTGAGCTGAACAGAAGAGCGTGACTCAGCCCATGCGCACACCAAGGGAGGTTCTTCAGAGCCTGGGGGGCACTCGTTCTGCTCTGTGCTTCACACTTGGCTTTGGCTGTTGGGGCTTTCAGTCAGCGATCCATCCACAGAGGGCATGGTGCATCTTTGTGTGCTATTCTCTGCCCATCCAGGGAGATAAGAGTGCTTTTTCTCCTGTTGCTCCCACAGAGGTACAGACAGATTTTAAAGAAAGTCCAGGTCTTTTCCTTTCTTCTTAGTATGGCCTATGGCATGAAAGACGACCGAGGCCAAGGGTGCAAATGAAGCCAAGTGACTGTCCCATTCCTCTGGGTGCTATGGCCTCAGCATCTTGTAGGGCAGCATTCTATTTGATCATTCTGGAGTTAGCCACTAAGGGCCTTCATTTGTAACCTTCAGTGCAAGGGTTCACATTGTCATTAAACCAATCATGCTAGGGCTTATCAAGTAAAAAATATGTAGAAATAGATACACACACACAAAAGGAGAAAAGTCTAGCCCCAAAGTGTTCAATGTTATAGAGAATTATGCGTATTTTTAAAAATATACCATTTTTGGCTAATCTGGATTTTCTGAGTTTTCTACAATGAACTTAAGTGACAAAAAAAAGAAGTATATAAACAAAATTCAGCATAAAAAGTAAGAATTAAAAATGTATCTCAAACCAATAATCCAATCATTGGGTCAGACTCCTCAAACTGGAAAATGTTCTAGAAATCACACACTCCAAAGCCTTTCTTTGGAGACTGACTGATACAAGATTTGGTAGGAGTATCTCTTAGAACACAGATTTTTTTTTTTTTTTTAATGTTAAGGTATAAAAAGACCATTTCAGAGCACTAGGTTTCCTTTGGAAGGACCAGGCAATTAGAAGATGGACCCACACCAGGCTGCAGAGACCATGAGAGCTCAGGCTAACTGATAGGTAAAATCCTCACCTTGGCATTAACAGGCCTGAATTTGAACCCAGACTCTTCCATTCAGCACCTCTACCTTCCCCTCATCTGCAAAACAGTGATAATTACATCTGCATTAAAGGGTTATTGTGGAGAGTAAACAAAACAATGCCTTTACCAACTTAGCACTTCCCACAAGACCCAATATCTTAATCATGTGTCAAGTATAAATATACTTTTCATTCATTAATTGATTTTTTCCTCACAGCAAACCTAGAAGCAGGTCCCAAATTTATAGATGAGGAAACTGAGGCACAGAGATTCGGTAACTTGTCCACATGGCAGAGCCAAGATTTGTACTTAAATAGCTGTGCTCTTAAGTACTTCACTTTACTACTTCTTGATATATCAGAAGTGATCAATTAGTGTGAGCTGTGGTTATTGTTCTTCTTTTATTATAAAGGATTCGTATGCAGGATTGCTGAGCAGCAACAAGGCAGCTCTACAGGAACCACAGAGACCTGTTTGCTGCTCGGGGGCCACAGGTATTTAGCTATCAGCTCAGTGCAGGAAAGAGAAAAACCTTGATGTGCTGGGCTTACCAATTCCCATGTTGTAAATATTCTCACCATGATAGATTTCAAGCTATCAACATGAAGTCACCGGATGAGGAGGTGGGAAGGGATATGCATAATTAACCCCTGCAACCCAGTAGGATCCAGTGCACAGCGTCTCTGAGCTGATTTCCCTGCTGGGGCCTGTGGTCCGGAGTCTGGAGCAGCCTAAGACAGGAGGAGATGAGCCAGGCCCTAGCATCCTGCCTTGTCGATTTGTTGGCGGAGTGTTCTGGCTGAGCCTGTGTGATGATGGCCCAGGGCAGCACCAGTCCTGTGGATCGATCCTCAGGGCTGGGTCCTGAGGCTGACAGCCATCATTAAAATGCAAGTTTGAAATGGTATCCCTTTAAAAAACAGACTCTAAGGGTCTACCTATAATAGTAATAATAAGATGATCATGTTAATAATTAAGCAGAGTTCATAATGTGCCAAGCACAACGTTAAGCAAAATACATAATTTCATCAAAAATGCCAATATCGTGAGGTAGGTACTATTATTATTTTCACTTTACAGATGAGGAAACTGATGCACAAAGAAGTTGAGGAACCTGCCCAAGTTTCCTTAACTAAGAAGAGTAGGTGCTGGGATTTAAATACAAGAGAAAGATCTGGAGGGCTAAGCATCTGTCCGTTCTTAACAGAGGTTCACCTGTGGGGAGTGTGGTTACATAGAAGTCTCTCATTTTTTACTTTATACACTTCTGTAAAGTTTGATTTTTCACAATGACTAGTGTTTACTTTTGCTATGAAAAGAAGAAATAGAGATCAAAATATTGCTTCTCAAGCCAGGTCTGAACTTCTCCCTCCTACCCTTCCCATTTTCTGAATTTCAGACTGAGAAGAACAACAAACAGAATTCTGGCCTCCTCTTGCTGTAGCAGTAATGTTTTAGGATCCGTGAACGTGTGTGGCTTTGAACCTGATCAAGTAAAAGTTCGAGTGAAAGACGGAAAGGTGTGTGTGTCTGCCGAGCGGGAGAATAGGTATGACTGCCTGGGGTCGAAAAAGTACAGCTACATGAACATCTGCAAAGAGTTCAGCTTGCCCCCGTGTGTGGACGAGAAGGACGTGACCTACTCCTACGGGCTCGGCAGCTGTGTGAAGATTGAGTCTCCGTGCTACCCCTGCACTTCCCCCTGCAACCCCTGCAGCCCCTGCAGCCCCTGCAGCCCCTGCAGCCCCTGCAACCCATGTGACCCTTGCAACCCGTGCTACCCGTGCGGGAGCCGATTCTCCTGTAGGAAGATGATTCTGTAAAGTGTAGGAAGCCATCACTTAGTAGACGTAGTTACTCCAGCCAGGCAGCTCTTCCAGTGTTTCTCTTCCCCCTCCGGGCCCCCGTTATTCCAAGACATAGGAAGCTGAATACATAACTGCAACCACTGGCGTTGTGTGCGTGTCTTTTGATTCGACCCACTCACTACAGGAGCCCTGCCCGGGGAGAGGGCATCGGAGGAGTTAATGGGTGGGACTGGAAGATAGCAAGGTCTGCCCTCTGTGTCTGACTTTACACCCAACTGCTGCCAAATGCCAGGGCAACATACACTTTGGGTGGGCACCTCCAGACACTGTTTTTCCAAATGGCTCCCTGAAATGACCCAGCCCAGAAAACCAACTGTCAAAGCAGAAACAGACCAGGGCTCAAGGCAAGTGCTTTTTCAAAGCTGCTGCAGTAGGAAGAGAAAGTGACCACCCCCCGCCGCCCCCGCAGCAAACTGGTCAGAGTTTTCACTGGCAACAGTCAGTACAGAAGTGTGGGGGAGCATGTTCCCTGACACATAGGCCCTACAGCTGGTCGTTTCCCAGCTTCCCTATGATTTGGGGGAATGGCTGACTCGGGGTCAGCGTGGCGTGCAACCTCCTCAGGATTTATTTCAACTAACTGCTTTTATCAATTCCTGAAACTCCTTTGTAAGCACAGAAGTTCCTGAGTGCGAAGCACACCTTTCACAAAATGATAGTGTCACTCACCTGAACTTGGAGCTCGGGGATGTGGCCCTTGGGCCCTTCCTGACTGCCAAGACAGCAGTAAGCGCGGAGGAGAAAGAGGAGATGAGGGCCGGCGTCGGAGTGAGGACACAGGCTGATTTCAGACCTGACTCTTACGAGGACCGTAACACACGCTCACTCTTGCTCAGTAAATCTTTTCATCAGCTCAGCTGCCTGTGGCTTAGAGCTGCAGTTCTGCCTTGGCTGCACATGAGAACCACTTGGGGAGCTTTAAAAGTATGGATGCCAAACCATAAAAGAAAAAAGAAAACACTTAAAAAGAAAAAAAAATGTTTTAAAAAATAAAACGGAAAAAAATACCGATGCCTGGGTCCTATCTCCAGAGATGCTAATGTAATAAATTTGAAGTGTGCTCTGGGCATCAAGACTTTTAAAAGCCTCCCCGGATAATCCAAACATGCAGCTGGAGTTGAGAAACCCTGCATGGGATCTTAAAGCTCTCCCAGCCTTTTTTCTTTAAAAGCTTCCTTCAAGTTCAAGGTTAGAGAATATTGATGGTGATAATAGAAATATTTTACTTTCATTCCAGGGAAGTAATGGGCCTCTAATACAGGTGGTGAATAAAAGCATTTAACATTGCAAAAAATTTATTACCTAGCAACTAGGTATGAATGACTATGTTTGTATGTACCATAGTCTAGAGTTACCCAAATAAATGTCTTGCCACATTTTGGCTACATATTCATAAATATTCTAGTTCCTAAGTTACAGATTTTTTAAAACATTTCACCCTCTGGAGGCAATAGAATCCCACTGGGGTCTTGAACGCGTAATCTCTGGGGGGCACCATGTACCATTCCAGGGCATACCTGGTTCATTCTTTTTTAATTTTTTTATTATTTATTGATTTTAGAGAGAGACAGACAGACAGACAGAGAAAAACATCGATCTGTTGTTCCACTTAGTTATGCATTCATTGGTTGATTCTTTATGTGCCCTGATGGGAGATTGAACCCACAACCCTGGCATAACAGGCTGATGCTCAAACGAACTGAGCTACCTGGCCAGGGCCCCTGGTTCATTCTTTTAATCTCTAATCACCCACTGACCTACTCACCTTCCTATCTTTAGTCCACCAATTCATTCATCCAACCTGCCATTTTAAATGCCAGACAGTGGTGGAGAGAAAAGAAACCCTTTTCAAAAATGCCTCAAATTAAATTCAAGGAGGGGTACTGTGGAGGTGTTACGGAAAATAATTCGGAAAATAATGACTCTGGCGTGATTTGGGGTAATGGAGTAAGGCTTTATTACATGCGCGGACCCAGAGGAGGCAGTCTCCAAATTCTGGGCCCCGAACCTTGGCTGAGCAGGGCTTTTATAGCTCTCCGGACGCCCTATCCTACGTGGCAAAAGCAGGAGGTACAGAAGCTGATGCGAAAATAACTCTAGCCTTGAGGTGTCCTTGAGGTGTCCTTATCGGAAGCTGGGTGTGCAGAAGCCAAAGTGGGAGTTAGCTGCTACAGAGGGACTGGAGGAGGAGGGAGTCCCAAAGAAACTGAATGTACAAGGGCTAGGAGAGGCCAGAGGGGCCTTCCCGAGGGGCCTTGGGCATTTCTATGGAATGCAACGTTGCCATCTCTGCCTTGCAGGGCACCTCTGGGAAGCCAGAGGCTGAGCCTCAGCTCGGCCCCGCCTGCCTGGGGTGGGCTGACTGAGTCTGCTCACCACCATCACAGGGAAAGACTTGATGTAAAGGCAAGTGTTTCTCTACCGAGTGCCTGTGGTGGGCGAAGCACAGTGCCAGGAGCTGTTGTCAATATGAAGGACATTTTCAAGAGCTTCTCAAATGAAGGCAAGGCTAACACCTGTGACAGAATGGTCAGGGCACTTGACACTCTGTTGTCAAGAACTAAATTCTATGGTATGGATGTTCCGTGGCCCCCAACATCAGAGACTATCTGTAGGAGGAAGCAAGCCAGAGCAGGCAGAGCCTGGGTGTGGGCCTTTCTGAGTCCGCGAGGAAAGGCACAGAGCAGGGCTTATGCCATGAGCTGACTGGGTTCCTGCAAAGGAGGAGGATGTGGGTACAAGGAGAAGAAGGAAGAAACATTTGCTGTCTCCAAATTTGTCCTCCACTGGTTGGATGGAGCCCTGGGCTTGGACAGCTCTGCTGCGGCCTTTAATGCACTTGTAGACCTGAGTTCAGCTGAGTCCCAAATGCCCTCCTCCAACTCCAGGGTGGGAGAAGGAGTGGGGAAACTGAGGCATGATGATTCTGGAGGTGGCAGAGGCAAGAAATTGGAATGCGGGGAACTGAGGGATGAGGCAGGCTCCGAGTGGCTTTACTGTCCAGCAGGTTATAAAGCCTGAACATTTAAATGAAGTAAATACACTACCTTCTAATAAACGTGCTTAGTCAATACGGTAGAATTAAGGTTGGAGAAGCAGGTAATTATACTTCCTAGTGAACATGGAATACACTCTAGAGCCAAAGAGCTGTTTAATATCTTAAATAAAATGTTTCCCAGGTGCAGGGTTGAGGGGAAGCCATGCCCATGGCTATCAGGGATTGTTTGATTTCTTTCAAAACTCATGCAGTAAATGACTTTATGAAAGGATATTAAAGATCCTCAATTGACTGTCCTTCAGTCATTGTAAAATAATTATTTTTTTGTGGATTGTTCGTGGCTCCAGAATTGGGAGAATAAGTAGTTTCAAATGACTCAACGTCTCTTCCCTACACAGAACTTCCTCCTCTCTCCTCTCTCCTCTCTCTCTTCACCCCTCACTCCCCCGCCCTTTCTCCCCCATACAAACCTTAAGAGTGTGATAGACTGGAAAAGCTTTAGATGCTCGGATTTAGACTTTTGGCTGAAAACATGCTGAAAGTTGAGGTAAAATGGGTACGAAACTAGGTCATGGATTTATAAAACAAGGAAGGGGAAGGGGGTTTCTGGGTGACCAGACAGATTCAAGCAAAATTTGTAGGGTTGGGGGCATTTATTAGAGCAGAGCTCTCAACAGACTCCTGGATGAATCACATGATTTGGGATCACAGGTGGGAGATCACAGGTGGGAGATCAACCCTCAGGGAGCAACTGCTTTTGATGCTGACGCTGAAGCACCTCTTTCCTGCCTGGAGACCTGCTGTAAGTATTGATCCCTACCTCTAAAGTTATGAAACAAGACCAAAATACATCCTATACCTCCAAAAGACTTACCATATTTTGTCGTGGATAATACACATTTTTCCCACATTTTTGAGGGAAAAATAAGGATGCGCATTATACATGGGCATAGTGATTACATGCCATGGGTATAGTCATGGATGTGATAATCCTGTGTATAATGCACACAGAAACGTGGGTGCATCTTATACATGGCAAAATACAGTAAGCACTCCTCTCCCTAAACAGTCTCAAGCCCTGGTACCTGTATAAGTCACGCAAGCTCAGCAAACCTGAAGGATGTAGCACCACGCCTAGACAGCTCATAAACCTGGCCTTTGGCAGATGATGAAGCCATGATTCCAGGGCCTGACAGTGCTTCAGAGAATGTGTCTCACAGGAAGCATCCTGGAGCCAGGAGGCTAAGAAGGGCAGCTGAAGTCCAGCATTCACTCCTCCTGACGCAACTCACCCTCCACCGAGAATCTCTTCCAGTCGGTTACCTTTCCCTTTGCGCAGCGGAGAGTGCCCACCGGGAGGGCCGTGACCCGGCGTGGTTGAAATAACTCTGCTCTTAGTAGAATGGGGCCCTCCAAGCACTAGAATATCTGGAATTTTTAGTCCTGGAAAATCTGGAGGGAGAATATCCTTTTCTTCAACTAAACCTTCAGGGGTAACTGTATTTTCACACACTAAACTAAGGAAAATGGTCTGAGAAGAGTTGTACTCTGACTCTGGTGAGTTGGTTTTTTATTTTGTTTTGGTTTGGTTTGGGTGGATTTTTTTTGTAAAACAACTTTTTTTTTACATTCATGAATTTATAGATTAGAAATTCGTATCCGGTGTCACAGGGATGCTTTGTCTTCGCTCCATCTGGGAGGAAGAAGCAAGGGGCTGCAGTCCTTGGGAGGCCTCTCCACTCACTCTCTAGCATCTGGGCTGGGACGGCTTCAGGGCAGGGCTGGCTGACATTGTCATCTGGTTCGTAAGTCTAGATGAAAATCTACAGTGGTGTAGAAACCATCACACTCTATTATTTACCCAAAGAACTACTTTTATGGAAAACAATATGACAACATAAAAAGAATCACAATATCCAGCATTTAAAATGTTTCCACTGATGGAACACTTGAAATTAGCACTGCATTAGGAAATTATAGAAATCTGGTCACCATGCCTGTAAAAACAACTACTGTCAGACACACTTCAACGAACTTTGTTTACTGGGTGTTTCTTCCCATATGTTTGTGGTTATTTCCATATGTTTGCAGTAACTGTTTAAACTGAAGACGGATCAAGGTTTAGTGTTGGTCCTGCAATAATGAGTACATACGTATCCCAGGTTTTCTGGGACAGCCCAGATTTCAAATGACTGTACCCTGGTTTGGGGACGGGAGCCTGGGGTGCACGGAAGTGGCCTGTGTGTGGTCAGGGTCTCCTGAGGCACTGACACAGATCATTAGGGTAACACCTGAGACAGTAGCAGAACAAAAGTGTAGGAAAACAAATAGGAAATAGAGGTGTTTGAGCCAAGCTGGCAGTCCCTGAAGAAACATGCAAAGGTGGCAGGGACATGGGAGGCCAGGGTTTGTCTGGGCAAAACAACTTGATAATGGATTAGGCAATTGAGAAGAGGGGGTTGATTTTCTTGAGTCAATAGGTTAGTCACCTTCCAGGATCATCAATGTTAAATATTTTTAACCTTCAGAGCCTGGCCAGGGGCTTCTGAGTAGGTTCCAGCTCCTGGGAAGGGGGTGGATTCTAGAAACAGGACTCCTCTGTGGGCGGAGCCTTCCGCCTTCTTCACATGAACCCACATGCATGTGGGCAGCTCTGTGCCCAGCGGCCTGAGAGAAGTGCGGTGGGGTGCAGAAATAGCCACAACCAAACCTGTGCCTTTGAGGAGTTTTCAGTCCAGTGTGGAGACAGACATATGAACGGGTAAGTTCCAATTCCACTTTATCAAGGATTCCTACCCAGACAGAACCAAGCACTGAAGGGCTTACAGAAGGCAGAGCCACAAAATAGCTAGGGGTGACTCAAGCCGTCCTCTAGTCCCTTGTGGATAAAGGAAATAACAGAAATTGCTCCTTCGGGCCTTATATTAGCTCTTCTGAGAAGCCTCCTTTTGCTTCTTTCCCCATTTTCTCCCCTTTAAGAACCTGTCAAGAGTCTAGACAAAACAGAGCATACATTCAGCCATGGTTTTTGAAAGGCTTAATGAAGTTACTATTTACAGAGGTGTGGGTGGCTTCCTGTAATAAGGGAGGTTGATGCCCACAGAAACTTCTAACAGAAGGAAGCTGCCTTCACACTTGACCTGCAGAGGCAGGGGAGGAAATGGGGTTATTGGTGCCCCCATGAAAGCTGATGCCTGGACGAGGGGCTGCTGGACAGGATCAGTGGATGTAGCTGCGGCCAGGAGGACAACCCAGCAGGTGGAGAGCAAGAGGAATAATCAATATGCCCACCTCTCTTTCTTCCCAATCTCCAGTCCCCTGACAGTGTACGCAACTGGTCAACCCAGTGGAAGACCAGAAGGCAAGGGCGCTCTGGTGAGGGGGGTCAACAAGGTTAGCTAACTGGGGCCAATGGCACTGTAGAGGAGAACTGACACGGCACTTGAGAGTTAACGGAAAATAGTCAACAGTCCTTCCTTCCTTCCTTCCTTCCTTGCTTCCTTCCTTCCTTCCTTGCTTCCTTCCTTCCTTCCTTGCTTCCTTCCTTGCTTCCTTCCTTCCTTCCTTCTTTCCTTCCTTCCTTCCTTCTTTCCTGCCTTCCTTCATCTCTTCTTACTTGTTTTCTTGCTTGCCCACAGGACCTTGATGCCAGGAGGGAGGTAAATATGGAGCATACAAATAAAGGGATACAGGAATGGACAGATTAGCTCACGAAACAACCCTGGGGTCTGGCTTTTCTTCTCCAAAGTCATGCCACATAGTTCCTTGCTCTTAGAAGTAGTGTCTGAAAAGACCCCAGGAAAATCCTTCCTCACAGCTGATTCTAGAAAGCCCAAGTGCTGGACCACTCAAAATTCAGAGGCAAAATGCTTCTCAGCCCCAAGTCACTATCTGCCATGCCCTCTGTTATTCTTCAGCATTTTTATCCCTTGTTTCTTAAACCCAGGCCCTCTTGCTTAACATGGAAGAGAAATTCAGAAGAACATCTTTTAACCTTGGGATGGAGAAAACCAATCTGAGCAAGACAGGGTACCCAGAAACTGTAACAGAAAATACAGATATATTTTATTACATTTTGAAATATCGCAAGACAAAAATCATGAAGTCATTGAAGAAATAATAGATGATGAAAAATGGTTGAAACTTGACATTTATAGCCTTAATAGACTATTTGAAAAGCCAAGGACAATTTAAAAATGGGCAAGAAGAATGCTTATGGTAGCTTTATTTATAATCTCCAAAAACTGAAAGCAACCAAGATGTTCCTTCAATAGAACCTTGAATGAATAAACAACTGTGGTCCATTTGCACAATGACTATTATTCCATAATTTGAAAACATAATAAGCTATGCAGTCACTAAAAGACATGGGTGAACCTTAAATGAATATTACTAAATGAAAGAAGCCAATCTAAAAAGGCCACATAATATGATTCTAGTGACATGAGGTTCTGGAAAAGGCAAAACTACAGAAACAGTAAAAACATCAGTAACTGGCAGGGGTTTGGTAGGAGGTGGTTAGAGGGTTAAATAGATGGAGTATGAGTTTGTTCGTTTTTTTTCAGGTGGTGAAGGTCTTAGATACAAGGCACTATGCATTTGTCAAAGCCCTAGAAATTTACGGCACAAAAAGTGAATTGAAGTATACATAGTTTTAAAGTCATTTAGAAGGTCGAGGGATCCCAGGAGAGAATGCAGACTGTGATAAACAATCTGTATTACAAGGGAAAATATACTGACCTAAATAACTTTGGAAATGAGTGGAGTGCATGGAAATGAGTGAGACTCAAGGCCAAAAGCACTGCTCATAACCCTGGCCAGGTGGCTCATTTGGTTGGAGCATCATCCCATATACTGGAAAGTTTCGGGTTTGATCCCTGGTTAGAGCACATACCTGGGTTGCATATTCGAACCCCAGTTGAGGCATGTGAGGGAGGCAAGTGATTGATGTTTCTCTTTCTCTCTAAAAATTAATAATAAAATAATAATCCTGGGTGAAGATTTTTTTTTTTAATTTTTCTTGCTCCTCGGACAAGTAACTAGCTTCTCTGAGGCTTCCTTTTCTTACTGTAGCAAGACTATAGCCTTGCTGTGCTTTGAGGGCACTAAATGCAATAACCCTGCCAAGTACCAAAGATGCAAAGTGCATTCACAGTAAATATTAGTTCTGACTAAAGATAAGAGACCCTTGAGATTCCAGGTACAGCAGGGCTGACATTGGCTTGGATGTGCCCAGGCAAGACCTGGCAAGTCCTGGATATCCTTCTCCTCCCTCCCTGCCCCAACCTGGTCCCATCACCTCATATCCTTCATTCTCTGTAGCCTGGACTGGAGGTGAGAATTGCAAAATAAAATCTGCCATGAAAAGGGCAACAATGAGAGGCCAGCCAACCACACATTCTACCCACTAGCCCACGGTGCACTCACAAAAGCACAATCTTTCCCTCAGGTCCCCAGGGAAAATGTCTGGATCTCTCTCCCTCCGTCCACGTTGGTCACACCCTCTTTTTACCCCATGTGTTCTGAGGACCTATGATGTGCGAGCTACAGAGCCAGGGGCCCTGGGGTTTCAGAGATTTCCTATCCTCCAGGAGTTCACCAGCAGGAAGAGCTAAGCAATCAGTTTTCATCTGGACTTCACTGAGGAATAGCGGTGTGGCCTTGGCCAGGACACATCCAGGGCACCCATTTCTTCATCTACAATATAGGGAGAGTAATAAGTACCTTGCAGGGCTGTTTTGAAAATTACATGGCACAATCTGCTCTTAGAGTTTACACAAGATTTTGTTTGTTTTGCCTGTTGAGAAAAAATGGAACAGCCTCATAAGGAATGGAACTTACTTCTTTCTAAAGATATGCAAACATATTAGAGATCAATAATACACAGGAATACATAGTATAAGCTGACAGGCAGATATGAATCAGTTTGGGGAATTTTTCAGTTCTAGGGATAAATAAACCCAACTTTCCCCAGGGTAAGATGCAAGGTTACGACAACGTCCAGGTTTTGGTGCCGCCACTAGGGGGCACCTGGTGGTAGAACCTAAACCCGCAGGACTGCAAAGTGACCGCTTTCCCTTCAAAGGTAGTCAGAACAGCGGTAACCGTCAAGAACTAAACTGAGGCAGGTATTGAATTTTCATTTCACTTCTAAATTCAGTTCTCAAAACATGTGACAAATATAATAAAAGAGACCTGCCGAATGCCAAGGGAGTGAGTGAAATCTGCATGTTGTTCTTCCCCTTGTAAACTACCTCCTCGAGAGAAAATCTAATAACATTGAGACGCTGTTAGATTGCCAGGGCTTTAGAGAACACATTATTAGAGGAATTTATTAATTTAGATTCCACAACAATAAGTGGACATAGAACATCTTGCTTGGGGAGGTTTCTTATTTGATTTCCCAAAAGATTTCTTTTGATTCACATCTACGTGGAAATTCATGTAAAACATGAAACTATGTTTTGCATTCATTTCTCTCGTGAACGTTTTCTGTTTTATTTTCGCTTCTGCGGGGCCGGGAAGCGAAGCAATGAGCACCTGGGAGCTGTCCTCACTCACTTGTTTAGAATTTAAAAAGAGGGGTTTTACTACCCTCTAGTGGTGCCTGGTCTCCTTCCCGATCGAAGCTGCGCTGAGAAGATGGGCCAACAAGGCGCAGAGCAGGCATCCACCAGGAGGATAACCTGAGAAGGTCCCCAGGAACCTTCCGGGCAGGAACAAGAGGAAAATTACTCCCGCAGGGATGCCAGCTCCTTCTGCCCCCTCCCCCAGCCCACTCCCAGCAGGCATCAGGCGCGCTTATGGGCATCTGCAGCCGCTCTCCCTGACTCCAGGCCTTGCCGGGAGGCCAGCGAGGGCCCGGAGGCTGGCGCAGGCGAGGGCAGCCTGTGTGGGAGCCACTCCTGCCTCTTGGTTCTGCACTGTTAGTGGAAGGAAGGGGGCGCTGTGGCCTCGGGCCTGCCACAGTACATGCCCCTGGGCCTGCCACGGGAGTTGAAAGGCTTTTGTGGTCCCATGTCCCAAGTTCGCTGCGTCACCCAGCTGGGTTGCTGCCAAGCCCTCCATGTATTGCCTGTATCTGCAGCCTATTGTGGTGGGAATAAGAATGGTTAGAAGGACTATTAGCAGAAGGAACACTTTCCTGCTATCTGAGCTTCCCCTGGAGGAATCCTGACACAAGCCACCCCAACTTTACCCCTTTCTCAGGGAGATGGCGGCAGGTACCTGGAATGCTGAAAAGGGCAATGTTGCCTCCCAGCTTCCACACTTTCCCAGCTCTTCCAGGTTTTAGTCAGTTTAAATGTCAATAGCCACGTGTGGCTATTGGCTACAGTATTGGACAATGTAGTTCTAGAAAGATAATGTAACAGGGAGAACTTTGTAACCCCAGGGCTGTGCATGACAAGGGCGATCTCAGGATTGGATTCCCAGTGAACTGTGCAGGTTTTGAAGTGAAGGTCAGAGAGTTCTGGATGGGCTAGATCAAGTGGGTGCAGTCAGATGCACACTTCCATTCATCCATCCATTCATCCAGCAACCCCTACCTATGAACAAGGTTCAAATGTGATTTCCAGGGTCACACAGTAGGCTCCCTTACTAGACAGACAGCTGGAGGGCTGACCCTCTGCCCTATTCCTCTTGGTAGCTCCAGCACCAAGCCCAGACACCAATAGAATCTCAAAAGTTGTTTGCATTGAAGGGTGGAGCTGTGCTAGGCCTTCGGGAAGGTGCACAGACAGATCAGATGGGGGTCCTGCCTCCAGCTAACTCGAAATGCTAGATGAGAAGACTCACGTGGAAGCAGTGGCACTGTGCCTGACACAGAGTGCACAGTAGGATCACCACATGTATACACGTGTGTGTGTATTTCTTTCCTCCTTTTTATTCCCTCTAGAATTCATCCTCTAAAGATTTCTGTAAAAAAGATGAAGTGCTGGAGGGTTTAAAAGAAGCAAAGATTAAGCCCTGGCTGGCGTAGCTCAGTGGATTGAGTGTGGGCCTGCAAACCAAAGGGTCACTGGTTCAATTCCCAGTCAGCGCACATATCTGGGTTGTGGGCTAGGTCCCCAGTTGGGAGGTGCATGAGATGCAACCACACATTGATGTCTCTTTCCCTTTCTTTCTCCCTCCCTTCCCCTCTCTCTAAAAATAAATAAAATCTTTTAAAAAAATAAAAGAAGCAAAGATTACTTAAAAGAATCAAGGAGAACCAATGAAGGCTTCCTGGAGGAGGTAGCATTTGATCTAGCTCGCCCAGAACTCTAAGCAGCATGAATGAAGGCGTAGAGGTGTGTGGGGAAAGTGGGAATGTGTGTGAAGGAATGCAGAGAAGTTGACCTGGTTTGTGGAAAGGTATATGAAAAGAAGCAGTAGAGAAGAGGGTAGGAAAGTCCCTTGATTACTAGGCCAGGGAAGTCTCTAAAGCATGCTATTAAAAACCCAGATTTCACTACTGGTAGAATAGGCATCCCTGGGCCTGGCCTAGACTCTGTTATCTGACTACTGATTCTATGATGACCCTGGACAAGCTACCTAACTCTTCAAAGCCTCACTTTTTTCGTCTGTTAGTGGAGATGATACCACTCACTCTTTAAAAACAAATAGCCCTGGCTGGTGTGACTGAGTAGATTGAGTGCTGGCCTGTGAACCAGTGTCGCAGGTTCAACTCCATCAGGGTACATGCCTGGTTTGCAAGCCAGGTCCCCATAGAGGGTGCACAAGAGACAACCACACATTGCTGTTTATCTCCCTGCCTGTCTCTCTCTGAAAAAATAAATAAATAAAAACAAATGAAAGCACGCTGTAAATTCACACTAACGTTTTTCGCTGTGTAAGTTTTCCATATCAATGTTGAACCTGTATTCACTTATAAGGCATTATCATAATTTAATTAACCACTCTTATGTATGAATATTTAGATTAGTTCAATCTTTAAGTGTTTGTACATCTATCTACAGGATATATTCATAAAATGGCATTGCTAAATGAAAGGGCATATAAAATTTAAACTTTGACAGAATTGCCAAATTACTTTCCATAAGGAGTGAATGAGTTCCATCCCTATTAGCAATATGTACATATATGAAGGTCTGTTTCCCTATAATTTCACAAATAGTGTTCTCAAATGTCTTAGTCTTTGCCAATCTGAAAGCTTTTAAGTTGGTATCTAATCGTAATTTTAATTTACACATATTATTAGAGAGGCTGGGCAACTTTTTAACATTTGAAAGCCATTTGCATTTTCTTCTCTTTGGCTATTTCAATTTGGTTGTTCATCCTTTTCTTATTGATTTATATGAGTCCTTTATTTATTAAGGAAATTAGCTGCTGGTTACAAATAAACATATGGTTTATCATATAAGACATGTGGTTACAAATGTTTTCCACGATTTGTCATTTCTCTTTCACTGTGTCTATTTTTCCCCCATGCAGATATTTTTTATCTTTATGTGATCAAAACGACCATTCTTTTCCTTCACGCTCAGAAAGGCCTTACCTACTGACAATAATAACAATGTCTCTTATTCTCTGTGATAATAAGAGAAATCTGTGGTCTATCTGGATTTATTTGGGGTGAGGAAGGAGGGAGGGAGTGCTGCTTTACTTTTTTTCCAGATGGCATTCACCCTAACACCGTTTCTCAGGGTTTCTCAGGATTCACTTAAGCAGCATAGCCATTCAAGGACCAGGCAGGGGGCCCTCCTTAGAGGGAGAGAAGAGCAGGTTCGATGCAGGTGTGCCACGTGTTCTGATTGTTGTTTCATCCTCACCATGATGTTTCCCAAATTAGGGAGCTGAGGTACAGGGAGACTGCATCAATTGCTTGCAGTCACAAGACAGGAGGTGATGGAGCTGGGATTTGAAGGCTGACCTGCCTGACCACGGCACCTGTGCTTGCGGCTCCCCCTGGAATTATGGTTGAGGAGAAGCAGGCCACGGACACAGGGCTCACCAAGCACTGAAGGATGACTCTTCAGTCTCAGCGTCCTCCTTCCCTGCCTCCAGAGGCCTCCTCCACCATCCTGCCAAAGCACCCTGTGGCCGGCAGACCAAGGAAACTGTCCCAGCAAAGCTACATGCTAGTCAGGAGCATGGCAAGGACTATGCTTTGGTTGTGTTCACTGAAATTTTGTGATCGATTTGTAATGGCAGCTAGCATTAACCTAAGTTATTACAGCTGCTCGATCGGGATGGATCCCCGAGGGGACCACAGTCCAGAGCAGTTCACATCTGAGATCATTTCCTTCCGTCTGCTAGTCCTGGAGGCAGCGGGTCCTTCTGGCCCATCCCACCTATTGAGCCCCATCCCTCTTTCTCCCTCCCTCCTTCCTTAACAATTCCTTGAGAGCTGAGAAACTCACTGGCAAGCATGCATCTGAGCATACTGCATCTCACACAGGTCAGAGGTGGTTTAAAATCTTTGTTTCTATTTTGCAGTGGCCTAGAGGAGCAGTGGGCGGAGAGGGGGATGGAATTCACAGGAAACACAGCAGCACTCCAAGGTAACCCCTTCCCCTGCGCAGTCTTGACAAGTGGGCGCTGCTGTGCTCTGATTCCCTACCCATCCCTCCCAGCAGGACATGGGCCCAAGAGGGTGTCTGTCGGCCTGTTTATGGTACCCAGCTTTCGTTACTGTTCCTCCTCTCTTATCAGTGGGAAAGAGGGCACTGGCTTGAGGCACGTGTCCAAAGACAGGAGCCAGCCTCACAGGTTTCTTTGCCCAGCACATGTAGTTATGCTTTAAGGGATGAGATTTTAGCAAGAGAAGATTGATTAGCTTGTCTTGTGGATGGTGGCGGCTCCAGCAGTAATAAGGGCACTGGAGAAAGGTAATGGGAGAGATATCAGCAAAGAGAAGATTCCAGAAGCCCCTGGGAGTGGTCTCAGTAGGAAATTAAAACACACACTCACACCCACACACACATACACACCTCTGTGGGAAAAGTAAAGAGCTACAGTCGCAATCAGCTAAGACTGTTTCCTGTTTGTTAAGTGCTTCCTGTCCCTCCAGATGCTGTTGAGTGAGCTGCTAGGTGCTAACTGCTCACTGGCCTTTCTTTGGAGCAACCATGAGAAAGCCTTTTTGTCTCAAATTCCTTACATTTTTGAATAATGGGAAAAAAATAAAATGAAACAAACATTAGTAACAGAGTCACTTAAAATAGAGTCGGGAGGCTATTAAGGAAGTGGGACCTGTGTGGCTAGTGCACATCTTGTGCCTCTGTTCTCCAAGCTGCTATTAAGTTGCTAACCTGTTGATAGCTCAAGGCCAATCTATAAACATCCTGGAACAGCAGCTATATAGACATTTATGGACTTACCCTCCTCCTTGTAGTTTCCACCTCCCAGGTTTGTATATTGGAACTAACCAAGCCCTGTTAACCTGCCAGCAACCCTTCACTCCCGTGATAGACTTACACTATGCGGGTTCTGTCTTTGTTCTTTCTAGAGTGCAATTTGAGTTGCTACCGGAATCTGTGTTTTCCTGGATTCGAATCATTTAAGATCCCAAAATAAACTTTTAATTTGTTTTACAGCCTCAGATGTTTATCGCTCAATGTTTTAAAACTGATTTACTGCTTCAGCACTGCCAGCATGCTGCAAGGAGGTTCATTGTACCTTCTCTGCCAGGCTGCCTTAATTTCTCTACGACTTAGTTTGGGTGTCACGTCTTCCCGGAGAGCTTCTCAGAATCCCGTCATTCTCCAAGCCCAGGACTGGTCGAAACTCCCATCTCTGCGCTGCCCACTCTCACACAGACCTTTCACACGCTCTCGCCCTCTGTTCACCCTCAGCCCTCTCATCAGATGGTGAACACCTTCAAACAGGGCATGCTTCCTCACCTAACTCTTCACGTAAACGCATCCCACTGCCTGGCAGAAAGCAAGTGTGTTGCGAAGTCAACCTTCTGAGCCAGTGGAATATTTTTCGACAGATGGTGTTAGAAAAATAAATACTAGGTTATATAAAGTTGAATCTTAGGAGTTAGCACCGAATGCACCTAACCCTTCAGGAGGAAAAACGAAGGCCCTGGAGGTGAAATAGCCTGTCCAGAGCAGAGCCGAGGCCAGCAGCCAGGCTGAGGCAGAAACAACCTCGCTGGGGGAGCGAAGCTTGTTAGTGACCGCAGAAAGCTTCCGGGGCTGAGGTGTATTTGTACAAAACAGCCCAAAACCTGCTCGTCGGCCAGTCTGGCCTTTGGCTGCTGTATTTTGTCTTTATCATCTCTACTACATATTTTTAAAAATGTACCTTTTATTAATTTTGATTATATAAGTATAGTGCTTATTACAGAGATTCTGGAATATGCTGAGAGAGAGAGAGAGAGAGAGAGAGAGAGAGAGAGAGAGAGAGAGAGAGAAAGGCAAAATTAGCTGAATACTAGCCAGAGACGGCCAGTATCGTGGCAGATTGCCACAGACAAATGTATGTGACTGAGATCAAGCTGTGTGTTGAATTTTATGTTTTACCTCTTTTGATTACTGTTGGATTGTGAACATTTCTAATTTATAAACAAAAAGAAGCTAATAATGAAAGTAAAAAGGAAAAATGCTACACAACCTATTTTTTGTGATAGCTGCATGTTAGACTAGAGGGAGAGATAGACCTGGTTCCCCAAACATCTCAGTGGCTTGCAATTTTTCAGTTTGAAAAATGTGTGTGTTTGATCATCTCTCCATGATGAAATACTATCTTTGCATAAAATCTTTACCTGAATTTCTAATTTTTGTTTTAGAGGTCATATTATGTCCTCAACTTCAAGAAAAATATTTTTAAAAGGTGAATTATTTCAAGATTTAGGATCAACTCAAGAGATAATGTTGTTTTTCAAGTTGCCTTAAAAGCATTTATTATGTTTTAAACAGAAAGAGGAAAGGTAATTTTTTAATAAACAACAAAAGATACAACGTAGGGAAGCGAAGGGCAGTGCCGCATGCAACCTGAGACCTGGCTCTTAGTCCTTGAGTGCAGGATCGATTTCTCTTTCTACCTAGAGCTGGAAATTAGATGTTAATTGCCATTATACAATACTAAAGAAGAGGTGTTGCTTTTTGAACTATTTTTTCCATTTATATAAAAGTTAAATAGTTTGAGTTCAAAGATCAAGTAATTAGAAAGAATATTCTTGTTTGCAGAACACGGCAAGGCCAGTTACTGGATTTCAGTTAGCAGCCACAGAAAATGCTGGGGTAAAATAAAAGCTACCTCCCTGATACTCTGCACTCAGGGAAGGCTTCCATCTTGAGTCTCAAAATATGAATAACAAAAATCTATAGCACTATAAAATATACTTTAAACAAAATAAAATTCAGATTTCACAGATCAAAATCAGAGAAAGGAATAAAATGGTCCCTGAAATGTTTCTGTTTTTAGGTTCTAAATGTATTTGCATTATGGAAATCATGCAGATACTACAGTATGGTGAATATAGTTTTATTTCATGAACACATAAATATGTTTTTATTTTAATGTAATCCAACTATCAAATCTTTGCATATTATGAAATGACCACTAAAAATAATTTTAAAAATGGAAACATCCCAAAACAGTTTTTGGTGTAGAATTTATTTTGCAATTCACCCTTGCATTGTTGATACATGTATGTATATATATGTGTGTATATATATGTATGTATGTATTTAATCACTACAGGAAACTGCTTACAAACAGGATTAATGATGGGCAAACCGGATTGCTATGGAGGTGGTTTGGGGGCCACAAAGCACTTTTGAGCTCACACGGGGACAAAACCACCACTGAGACTCCCTCCGAACAAAGGCTCACGTTCCCTAGCGAGATCCCCCTGAGGATGAGGCGCAGACCATAACATGGTCAGCCCTCTCTGCCAATTTCTTACAGATTTCCAGGAAATGAAACAATCGCCAGTCCAAACTGGATTTCTAAACTAAAATTCAAAAAAGACGCAGTGCTTCTGCAAAAGAATAATCGGGGTTCTCAGAGGCATGGCCGCGGACATGAGGTTTGAGGAGGTGAGAACCATAAGCACAGCGGGAATGGGATGGCTGAGCGGGCAGCTCAGACCCTCTCTCCCTTCCCACTGCCTCGCCTCGGGGAGGAAGGGCTGCTCGGACTGCTCCTGGGGCCTGTGGTCGCTCAGTCCTGGGCCCAACCTTGGCCCTAGACCTAGAAGTGGGATAGGGGCGGCAAGAGCAGTAAGGGATTAGAACCACCCCCTTAGTCACACACCCCACCCCAATAGCAAGAAACCCTACCACCTTATGATTTGAGGTTAAGTCTCGTTACCTTTAAGGCCTAAAGGAGCTGGTCTGGATGTGACCTCTTAGATCTCTTTGGGCTAAAATCCTAAGAATCTAATTTTTTTTTTAAATAGACTAAAAAAGAAATAAGGGCAGGTCACTTACAAAAAGTAATAAAAGATGCTTTGGGCTTTGGGCTACTTAAAACCTAACTAAAATATTTATATTTAGAAGCTAGAATAAGAAAAACCAACAATGTTTGAAAACAATCATTTTTAGAACAAAATTCAGCCCAGTTGACTTGATAACGGTCTCCAGAGCTTATCACAGATAAAGCTTCAGACAACCTGGCCTCACAACTCTTTTCCTTCCAACCCTTCTTCAGTAGCCTAACCCTAACCACTCTTGGGCTCTCTTCATTGTGAACTGCGACATCATCATGGGCCTCCAATCCTGAAGTTTCCCTTTCTGATGGTAATCTCCTCTCCTCCTCCCAAATCTATCCTTCCACCTTACCCAACTATGAATCCTTCCATTCCTGCCTTTCCAGCCCTCTGGAGAACATGGGTCACTTGCCTACTTGCAATCCATTTTCCCTTTGTCCCACACCTGCCATTCCCCCCACATGCAGTCACTGTGGTCTAAGGGGGTAGCGATGGGGTGAGTCACATCCAGTAAGCACATCTTTCAAAAAGTACTTATATGGTGCTTACTCTGCGCTACGCAGTGTGCTAAGTAAATGTTAACTTACTTAATGAAACCTACTAACAACCCTATCAGATAAGTATATTATTATTCCTATTTATAAAAGAGAAAATACTAAAATGCACAGAGGTTAAGTGACTTGCCCAAGGCATACATCTAACAAGCTTTGCTTCCCTCTGACTGGTATGAGTGATTCAGGGATATATCTGTGACCATATAACACCCAACACGATGCAAAAAAAGATACTTTCATTCTTTATTATTACTGTCATTATTATTAATAATTTTAGAGAGAAACACCAATTTATTATTCCATATATTTATGTACTCTTTGCCTCTTGTATGTGCCCTGATGGGGGGATCAAACCTACAACCTCGGTTCTAGGGGAAGACACTATAACCAACTGAGCTACCTGCCCACAGCTCAGGAGTTTTGTTCTTTTCCTCTGCACTTGGAGTGGGGTGGATGTGAGGGGCGGTGCAGCCATCTGGTGAGCATAGGGAGAAAGCTCCTTTGAAAGCAGAGCCATCACACGGGATTCCAGCAGAAGTAACGTAATGATTTATAGTTTTAATTTGAATATTTCACCTAAAATGTATGGTGTGCCTTGAGTATGATATTGTTATGTTACAGAATTACATGTTTATGATTTTGTAATAAAAGATTTTGTAATTAAAAAAAGGTTTTTGGGTTTTTCTTTGTGCCAGACTCTGTAGAACTAAGGGAGAGAGAGAGAAACTGAGTCCTGGGGACAAATGGAAGCTCCTGATCAAACAGTGCCTGAAGCCAGTTCTACTCCTGACCTTTCCAGCTTGGTGAGCTAGTGAATTACCTTTCTTCTTTAAAGAAAAGTTTGGGTTGGGTTATCTTTCACCTGTAGTCAGAAGATTCCTAACTGGTTCAGCTCAGTTCACCAACCTTACAATCCAGCCTATGCATATTTTTTTACTATTACGAAGTCCACTGATGAGAAAAATGAGCATGCTTGGATGAATATAACAATTGAATATTTAAAAGTTTTGTCTTGGTAGCATATTATATCATTATTCGTGGAGATAAGTACCAGTGTACACACAGATAAATTTCATGAGCACAAACATGCATGGCCCTGATTCTTTTTTTTTAGCCTTTCTTTTTTTTATTATTGCACTCTTTATTTATTCTTTAATTTGATATATTTTTAATTTTATTGTTGTTCTGATTTTTTTTAAGATTTTATTTTTTTTATTTTCAGAGAGGGGAAAGGAGGGAGAAAGAGTGGGAGAGAAACATTGATCAGTTGCCTCTGTCATGCACGCCCCCAACTGGGGACCTGACCTGCAGTCCAGGCATGTGCCCTGACTGGGAATTGAACTGGCAACCTTTTTTTTCGGTTTGCTAGAAGGTGTTTGGTCCACTGAGCCACACTAGCCAGGGGTGATTTTTTTTTTTTTTTTTAATCAAAAGGCCAATGCAAACTATGAAGGTCATTTACAAAACATCTGCACAAAGATGACAGAAATGGTATTCTTACCTCCATTCTGGTGTAAACTCCTCTGTTAATCTGTTGAAATACTCACCAAATCAGATTGTAATGGGGTGCAATAAGGCTCCCCATAAGAGGAGATTTGTAATGGGGTCCAGAACTCTGGGTGTCCAGGAAATATAGGACACCCCACCATAAGGTGGGTCATCATGGGGGATGGGAGACCAGGAGCAGTGCCATTGAGAGTTATTTTGCATATCAATGGCTGGCCAGCTTCTTCCTGATATGCAAAAATGGTTATTGTGCATATCAATAGCAGGTTAGCTAAGGAGATGGGCCTGACTTTGACCCGTGATGTAACTGGGAGGCAGCCTCCCTCACAGTGCCTGCATGAGAGCTTGGAGGTGGCTGTTCCACACCTCCGGGCCATGCCTGCCCGGACTTACTATGGCAGTCAAGAAGGCTGAAAACTGAGGGAGTGGTAGCAGGTGTAGCCGATTGTGGGAGGAGTCGGAACTGGAGTTAGAGAAGAAGTTCCAGTCTGGGATTTAAACTAAACGTGGTCCTCCAAGAGGGAGAGACAATGCAGGACTGGGGATGGGGGACAATGCAGGACAATGAAAGAGTATAATGCGAGACCCTGCAGGAAGAAAAGGGGTGAAAGGACTCTTGCTGGGGGGCCATGAGAAGGTGCCATGTGGTTTTAGTTTAAGAACTGGAGATCGCAGCCACACAGCTGATGGTGCTAAGAACTGCAGGAGACCTGCCAGCTGAGCACAGATTACTTGCAGGAGCCTGGAGTCTAGTTGCGCTACAGACTTCTATTTCTTTTCCTGAGATACTGTACCCCTGACTGGCCTGGCTGGGCAAAGTGGGGAAGGAAGGACTGTGTGTGTTTGTGAGTGTTTAAAGGGACTTTGGGGTTTTAATGGTGACATTCTGCCATTACTCTAACCCTGTATAACTTTTGAATAAATAGTCTCTCTCCTTTTTACCAAACCCTAGCATTGAGAGCCACAGTTCCTAAGGGTAGCAGGCCAAGACCCCTAGTACAGAAAGACCCTGGAGGAGGGGGCTTATTTCAGTAACAGTATCTTGCCCCCCACCCCTACACTGGGTCCATTCACTAACAGGATCTCCTGATGATCCTTGTTTTTGTACACTTTTCTGCTGCATTTAACCCTATTTGCCTTCCTGCTTCTTTACTCCCTTTGGATTCTTTCATAGTTCATTTCTTTGGTTTTTCTCTTCTTTTTTGTCTCTACTTTTCCTACTTGTATCCCCAGGTGTTGTCATACCCCAAGGTTTTATTCTCAACAAAATTATCAGTATTAGTATTAGTAAGGTGTAGGATACAGGTTTAGCTGCTATAACAAAAAGACACTCTTCTTCTTGCTCACCCCCACCCCAAATTAGACAACAACAACAGTGGCTCCAATGAGAGAGTTTATGTCCTCTACAGGGGACCATCCACACTCATGATCATGCAAGTCCCAAATTTTATATCAGCTTCAGCTCCCATCCCTGCATTCTCCTGCACCTACTGAGCAAACACCAAGTTAAGGCCCTGTCCATTTCCCCCATTCCCTCTGTCCCTCCCACCACTTGAGCTGAACAAGCCTCCCACAGGTCTCTGCACCCGGGCTCTCTCCTTCTGATTCCGCCTTACCACAGCCATCCTGCAAACATTTTAAAAGTATAACTAAGATCATATTACTCCATGTTCAAAACCCTTCTTTGACCCTATTTGCTTATGGCTGGAAGTTGAAACCAGTTGATAGGCAGTTACAATTCACCATTCCCACATTTTTTCCAGACTCTTAGAGTCTTAAACTCAGGGTGTGGAACCAACTCCCCACCCCCAGTGTGCCCTGATCCCTCCTATTTCTGGCTAAGGTATTTTGTCTGTGCTTCTTCTTGCTCACTCGTCATCTGCCTGGCAAATCCTACCCATCCTCCAAGGTCCAGCTGTCATGCCACCTCCTCCTGTGTCCCAGCCATAAGCCCCAGCACCCATTCTGCCCCCCACCCCCACCCAGTGGCCCATACTTCTCTGCTTTTGTAGTCCTTTGTTATAAACTCTGTTTTGGTCCTTGACCCACTCTACCTTGATGTGCCCAGATGCCCCCTCCTGGCGGGGCGGACCTGAGATTTGTGCCCACGTGCACTCCCTGCAGGGTCTAGGGTGTCTGTTCCTTGGTGTTGCAGTGATTCTAACTCTGTTAAAGTGAGGAACTTCCAGAGGGAAAAGGGGACCCTGTGGAGGGGGCTGGGGGTAGGTCAAAGCTCTGTGGTGTTTGCACGTTAGCCGGCCCAAACTGGTGGCTGTCCTTGTGTCAGCCTGACCTGGGAATCAGCTGCTGAGACCTTCTCACTCAGCTCCTGCCAGCACCGCAGGCTGTTTTCCAGGACTGTTCAGACTGTCGGGTAAATGCTGTATGTAACCCGATTCCTGGTTAAAAATAACCCAAAGTTCTGACCCACTAAGAGCCTCCTGGGGACTCCCAGGTGGGGTAAACTTTTCCTGGCAGCACTCATGCATACTTTTAAAAGACCACGCCCCCCACCTCCACCTAAGCTGCCTGGGGCCTATCCTCTCCTATGGAGCCTCTCTTGACCCAGATTTGGGGATGGCCTCTGGCTTTGTCGCTCCAGGTAGGATGGGTCCCAGTGGAACTGCCGAGGTCATGGCCAGATGCACTTCTGCTAACAGATGCCAATCCCCATGAGCTTGCTTGGCGGAGTGGCTCCCTCACCCCCAGCCCCAGCCAGCCTGCCAAAGGCCATGGGCCAGCACACAGCCACATAGGGCGAGCTGAGGGCAACCACTTTCTCCTCCCGTCAACCAGGAGGGATGCTATCATCTGTTTCCCCAAACTTCTTTCCACCCAAAGTCAAGGCCAGGTGGAAAGTTCCAGCTAAAATTTTTCTTTGGGATGCTGCTTTGGAGGGTAGCAGCAATGTGGAGACTGGGCTTCTCGTCCTGCCTAGCGCAAAAACTTGACCTTCAGCTAAAGCAAAGCCTCAGGCCTCTGCCATTTGGTATGTGTGTCCAGACAGAAGATGAAGACTGCAGTTCTGATTAGGGTAAGAGCAGCCAAGAATCCCAGGCCAGGGGACTCTGGAGTAGAGAAAGAAGGTAGAAGGGTGAAGAAGGAAAAAGGAAAAACCTTGCAAAAGTTGGTCATTAAAATCCCAAACTCCTTTGGGGGCCTTGATTCCATTATTGTTCTCTCTAGTGGAATCCTATAAAATTCTGTGCTTTCTTTACCACAATCCCACCCTCCTGTACCCAGCCCTACACATACCACCACCACCACCATCACCACCACTACCATCACCACCACTACCACCCCTACCACCATCACATTACCACCGCTACCACCACACCACTATTACCACCACCACCACCATCACCACCACCGCTACCACCACACCACCATTACCACCACCATCACATGACCACCACTACCACACTACCATTACCACCACCATCACCACAACTACCACCACCACCACCATCACCACCACCACCACCATCACCACTACCCCCCCCCACCACCATCACCACCATGGAATATTATACAACAACTACAGAGGGATGCATTAACACTATGCCAGTTGAATCAGAGGGAGTTCCTTAAGCAAAAAAAGGAAGATGCAGCAGAATGCATATAGTTTTCTAATCTAACTTTTGATACAGAAACTAATTTTAAAAATATTCCCCTATATTTCGGCCTCATGCATGAATCTGAGAACACCTGAACTTGGTTCAAAGATGAAACCCCTGAAACTGCTCAGATCTCTTCACCAGCTCCACTGAGCCTGAAAAGTAGATGAGAACAGCACAAAGGGCACATCTGAGAGAGGATGGGCCCCTCAAGTGGCCTCTGCCCCACCTGCAGAGGGCCCCAGCCAGGTGAGGAGGCTGCCCTGAACAGAGGCCTCCTGGGCTTTGCCTTCGCCCCACCTGCCAGCGGCATCTGGTTATGCCCCTCAGCCAGCAGCTCTGCTGCTCTGCTGCTCTGCAAACCCTGTCTACTGCGCCCACCATCCAGGGCCTGCGGGATGAAACTTGTTCCCCCACACCGAGTGAGCTCCCCTTCTTGATGCCAGAGTCTCAGAGTGTGTGGTTCCCATTATCTGTGTCTGCGTTTGCAGGGCCCAGACTTCCCCATTTATAACCACCTAGGGGTTGTCCATGGGCAGGTTTGACTACGACTTAACAGAAGTACGGGTGGACGGAGAAAGGGACAGACACACACTCGGCTGCAGTCACGGGCCATGGGGGTCAGTTGATAGGGGGTAGAGACCATGTGGTAAAGGGAATGCCAGAGAGGGAAGGGAGAGCCAACAATAAAAAGAAAACAAAAACATAGAAGAACCACAAATTTTGCATATTTTAAAGCATATACAAAGAAATTAAATTTAAAAATTAGAATATATATGCTACTTGTATAATACCAAAAGAAATGAAACAAAAACTGCCAGGTCCTAGACTACAAGAAAGACTCAGTCATGCCCTTCCTGCTTCTGCAGCTGACCCCAGGGAAGGGTCCTGTTTGGAGGACTGTGAGCTCACACACTGTAGTTTGGCTCCACGTGTTCCCTTAAAGCAGCTTCCTAGAGCAAATCAGCTGCTTTCCTACAACCTTCTACCATGAATAATTAAAATTAATCATTTTCAGTCAAAATAAAGCAGCACTGAATGATACAGTACTCTTATTTTTCCTGTTTGTTACATTCTTTCTACTACACCAAAAGTAGTAATTTAAATTAAATTGAATTTCCCTCTCTTATTGCTAAATTTGCCAGTTCCACTAAGCTGACGGTTAGGTGAAAGCAGCAAATGAACTACAGGGAAATTGCACATCAGAGACCTGACTGACGTATGCATGTCTGAGGAAGAATGGCTAGCTCATGTTCCAAAACTTCCCGATTAACTGACCCAGCCGTGGAAGTGGGGAATGCTGCTCTTGGATGGATGGCTCAACAACCCCTGGATGACGTCATCGAGAATGCTGGATCTGACATTTTTTCTCTGGCATTCTCACATGCTGACCTTCCATCACAGACCTATTGCCTCATTGTAGTGGGTAAACGGTGGCCTCCCAAATGGTATGTCCATGCAGAACCTGTGCATGTGACTATATTTGTGGATATAATTAAGGGCTCCTGCATGAGTTCATCCTGAATTAAGATGAGCCTGAACTCCAAGGATAAGTATCCTTAGAAGAGAAGAGAAGGTGGGGAGAAATGCAGAGAAGGTGATGTGAAGACAGAGGTAGTGATTACGGTGATGTGTTTATGAGCCGAGGAACACCGGCGACCACCAGAATGCAAGAGAGAGCTATGAGCGGGTTTTCCCCCAGAGCCTCCGGAAGGAACCGACCCTGCTGACACCTCGGGTTCAAACCTCTGGCCACCAGAATAGTGAGAATATGAACTTCTGTTGTTTTAAATCACCAAGTTGGTGGTAGGTTCTTACAGGAGCCCTAGAAACCTGATATTTTCATGGTCTAAATACAGCAGTTACATCATATCCTGACACCATTATATTCAAACCAAAAGCAAAGAGAGTGGGGACAAGAAAGAATTTTACTTTTTATTACCACTTATTCCACTTACTTCTTAATAGCCAGGTCACATGGTCACCCCTGGCCACAAGAGAATTTGTGAAAATGAATCTTTGGCAAAAAGAAGTAACAGGAATTTGAAAATGTGGGAAAGAGTAATAGAGGGAGGAAGGTATTTTTAGTTGTAAACAGTGGCTACTGCCATTGAACGTGTCAGGAGCAGTGACCCTAAAGGTCTTACTCTGTGCAGTCTGTTGAAACACCCTGGAGATCAATTATGACTTGTCCCTACAGGCTCAAACTTGGCTGCCCTCCTAACAAGGAACAGGGAGCGAGGGGACAGAAGGAGTGGCAGATGGGTGGGCAATGAACAATGACCACCACAATATGGGAATGACTCATTGTGATTCAATAGCAAAGCATTCAACAAGGCCATGGCTTTGAAACGGATTGGGACTGCAGCAGGTGTCCTTGTTTTTTGTTGGTGTGGAGCCAGCTGCAACCACCCCTCCCTTGCTCCATGGACCCATTCATTTATTCAACGAACACCACTCAAATTGGCTTAAGTAAAAAAAAAAAAAAAAAAAAAAAAAAATTCAGTTATTAGTGCACATAGCCAAAAGTCCAGGGGACAATTTTCATTGTCTCCAGGACCTCAAGTGCTGTCTTCAGGACTTGGTTTCTCTCCATCTCTGTCCTTTGGCTCTGCTTTCTCTACATGGATTCATTTAAACAGGTTCCTCCCAGTTGGAGGTGAAATGGCCACCAGCCATTCCAGGTTCACATTTCAGTCTCTCAGAGATCCCGTGAGAAAGAGCTTCCCATCACAAGTGTTCCAAAAATCATCTGCACACTAAGTCTAACTGGGCCATCCGGGGCGAGTGCTCATTCTTGTGCCATCCATGGAACTGCATGGCAGATTATCCAGCCCGTCAAGGCTTGGAGTACATGGTGGCCTATGCGGCAGAGAGGAGGGGGTGTTGGGAATGGGGTACTACATGGCTCATTTGTGAAGAATGCTAAGGTGTATTTGGAAAGATTTTCAAGATGATACTTTAGTTTCCAATGCACTAAAGAGATTAGCCTATTGTCAAATATGCATTAACCTTATCAGACGAAGAGAAAGAAGAAAAAGAAGCCTGTGGGCATGTCACCAAGCAACAGCTTTAACTATTGTTCCTAAGTGCTATTGTTCCTGGTTTCAGAGCACAAGACAATTACTGATATAATTTGATCCCATAAATGGAAATGGTCTTCTCTGTATAGTTCTATATTATGTGAGCATCTCACGCCAGGTCCTAAACTTTGGCTTTTGCATGCAGCCCATTTTTCACTAGAGTCTGACAAACATTCCTGTATTTTGTTAAGACAATTCCAGGCCCTGGCAAAGAAGAGGTCTAGTTCACAATATCATAGCTTAGATTCCTTGTGGGGTTAGCTCCCCAGCCAACTTCTGTCTTGCTCTGAAAGATGGCCTTCTAAAAAGGGTTGAGGAACGTGGAAAACTCCAACCCAGACCCAGCAGTGGCATGGCGGTAGAAGCCCTATGAGCATTACTTCTGCATTCTTTAGAGGGCAAGGTTCACAACTTAAAGTTCTTGACCTCTGGCTGCCTCCCCAGACAGTAAATTCAGTGCCAAGTACATGCTTTTAGTTACTGCCTGCTTGGAAAGTGAAAGATCAAGTGCATCTCAGACATACTTCCTCCTTCGAAGATTTCCCTGAAGGTTAGGAACACGTAAACTGTCTGGAAATGCTCATAGGCTTCCAGGTGTCAAAAACAACATGTGAGTGGGCTGGGCACCCATGTGTGTGGAGAGCTGTGATATTGTCAAGTACTTCTCTGTGTTCTACATTCCAACATTCTGATACTGCTAGGTTTTCCTAGCTTTTTATTACATGTTGATTATTGAAAAGATATATAGATCTGGCATGAAAATACCTTAGAAAACATCAAGAATCAAAGTTATACATAAATAAATATATTCTTCTGTTTGAATGCCAATGATAAGATTACAATAACTGATGCATTTTGTTCCCGACGCTCCGAACATTGTATGTAGCATCTCGTTTGAGCCTAGCCATATCTAACCTAATGAAGTACCTACCTACTCTTCCCAGATACAGAGAATGAGGCTAAAAAGGTCAAATGACTTGCTCAAGGTCACACAGTAAGTGCCAACCCTGAAACTTAAACCTGGCATTTTAACCACTATCTAGCTCTACACCTCACCATGTATAGAACCGTATACGGCACATTGGTTTTGATTAATAACACATTCCTTTAAAATAAGATTCAGATGCCTTCTGTAATGCTTATTCCCAATAATTACAGAAAGTTCCTAATTTCCACATAGTTCAGGTTGTAGGAACTGGGAAGATTCAAAACAGGGAGGGATCAAGCCAAACAGACCTCATGGGCCCCGCCTGGCCAGGCCATGCATGGGCACTAAAAGCATCCCAGGCAGAGCAGCAGGGGATGGAGAGGTGACAGGAGCATTAATTATCTCTGGACCCAGTCAGCTGGGCAGTGTTGGACCCCCTTTCTGTCTGACCACTGTCAGAGTTCTACTAAAAGTATCCAGGCCTGGAAGGCCAGCTCTGGAAGGCAACGCTGTATCAAAGGTACATTAAAGTTCACAAAATTCGGGGGCAGCCAAAACCCTCCTGACCAGCAAGGAGTCAAAAAATGGTGTCTCTTTTATTTTATTTAAGTAAGCGCCTTCCCACCTACCATGTCGGGTTCAGAGCTGGGGCCTTCCTGGGACAGGGCTGTGGGTGGAAGAACCTCAGAGAATTGTCTCAGCTCACTGCTCTGTCCTAAAGGAGGGGCAGGCTGAGTCACTGGGCGATGTGGCCAGGGGGGCCCCAGGACTCCAAGAAGGCATCTTATCTGCTGGGTCCACTAACTGATTTAAGTATGAAAAGAAATCAGTGTTCCTTAAAGCAGCCACATTTTACTATAGAAAGTACACTGGTGGACTCTGTCATTGAGAGGTAATGCAGACGACGACGACGACGATGATGATGATGGTAAGGGTGGCGATGGTGATGGTGGCAGTAGGTGTTTGTTATATCTCTGCGTCACACCCTGTGTTAAACTCTACACACACTTAATCTTCATTAATGAACCTACAAAGTGGTCCTCATAGCCCCACTTTACCAGGCAGGAAACTGTTTTTCCGAAATGAAGGGGCTTATCCAAGGCCACATGGGAAGGGGGGGCACCTGAGTGGAGGCCTAGTGTGCTTCCCTCCTTTCCCAAGCACCGCCAGGCCATCGGCAGCGCCAGGGCTGCTTTTCCGGGGACACAACGCACCGTCTGAGCCTTTCTACAGTATGGAAGCTTCACCTTCATTTTTCATCGTTTTTAAAATTTTCATTTCCAGAACCTTTTCAGAGACTGCCATTGTTTTTAAGTGCTGGAAAAAACTCTTAAAAAATAATTAGAATTGAGATCCTTAGAGACCCTTACCTCAGACACAGCAAAAATCTTATCCAAACCTATTTTGACCATAAGATTAAAAAACCTAATCTGTTGCCCTGGCTGATGTGGCTTGAGGGTTGAGTGCCGGCCTGCCAATCAAATGGTCGCTGGTTCGATTCTCAGTCAGGGCACATGCCTGGGTTGTGGGCCAGGTCCCCACTGTGGGGCAAGAGAGGTGCAACCACACATTGATGTTTCTCTCCCTCACTTTCTCTCTTCCTCCCCTCCCTTCTAAAAAATAAATAAAAATCTAAAAAAACCACCAAAAACCCTAATCTGTTTTCCTCCAAGCTAAAAAACTTTAAACCTGGTTATTCTCCTTTTAAGTAATTATTCTAAATTAGATATAACAGTTTAAAATTTGCAGAGGTAGGGAAGGAGGAAATAGAGTCCTGATTTCACTGTCTGCATTGAAAAGGGTTGCTAATCCAGATTCTCCATTAAAATGGGTCCAAGGTTAGGTAGGGTTATTTACAATAGCTTTCTGAGTCTGAAAGAGGATATTGTTTAAGATTCTAGAATGACTGAAGTACAAAGTTACCTCAACTCACAGTGTGCCAGAAAACCAGGATGGAAAAAAATCCAGGGGTAAAGGGTCCAGAAAATAACTCAAAGTCATCAGCCAGGCCAACTACAGACAATCACACAAGGCAGGGGAATCCAGCCCCATTGAGCCAGCCTGCCAGAAAACCAGCACACCTGAGGAAAAGGGGGGCTGGTGGGCACAGGAGCCCCCTGGCCGAGAGCCAGCAACCAGACCCAGAGAAGCACTCCTTCGACTCCCAGCAACCTGCCTCCTTCTCCAGGGCGTGCCCTCTCCTCTCTCCAAAGCTGACTCCCTTGGAAGTTACCACGACTCAGGTGACATTCTCAAAGGCCAAAGGCTGCGTTTCACCTGGTTGTTCTCCAAAGGGTTTGGGCCAGAGCAATATTTCTCCAAGTCAGGGGGGAAAACATCCCTCTCCCCCCCACCCCCCTCCCAGCATAATTACCTGAGCTCCTCAGTCCCCTTCCCAGCCCTGCTGAGTCCGAATCTCATGGCTGTGGCTCAGAATCAGATTTTTGAACAAACTCTTCAGATCTAAACTCAAGGGTAAAAACCAGTAAGTGGCAAACAACTTGAGAACAGAAATGTTGGGTTGTCCACTGTGGTCTTCCTGGACACTGGCCCGGGGTCTATGACTGATAAGTGATCAGCAGCTACTAAGTGGATGAATAAATGAATACCAGAGGCTACTTTGCCATCGTTTGGGTAGGGGTCAGCGCTTAAAGGAAGGGGCTCATGGAGGGCTCAAGCCTTCTGTATACTGGCTTGGGCCAATGAGACATTAGCCCCTTGCACCTCCCTTGGCCCTGTACGGTGGCTCAGCCACATCTGGGCAGCCCCAGCCCTGGCCCAGAGCCCAGCAAGGCCACCCAGCAGTCAGACGCTTGCCTCTCCAACAAACTGCCTTGCCAACCAAGCCAGGCTCTCAGGATTGGTATTTGGCAGAGCCTGAACTGACATCAGATGTGCAGACAGCCACACATACCGCCCTGTGCCAGGAGGGTGGTGCTGGGCTCAGTCCAAAGAGAAGCCTTAGGAACCCAGTTAATCCACACCGAGCCATCCAGCCTTCCCAGGGGCAACGTTCTCCCTTCCTGGGCTGGCTCTGGTTTGTTAAAGCAGTACAGCAGCCCCCTGTGTCCGTCTCCCCATCACCCTTGGACACTGAGTTCTGACCTTAGCGAGCCAATGAAGGTACCTGATGCAGTCACACTGCCTCATGTACAGCAGGGAACTTTCAACACAATTTCATTTCTGATATCTGTATCACCTCCCTTCGTAGAGGGGTGTTATTCCTCCATCTGACAGAACAAGTTGTCCAAGTCACTGCTCAAGGTCACATCACAGCCCTTCTGAGTGGCAGAGCCAGCACCATGACCAAGGTCTGGGCCTTTGCTTGGTTCAGGTCTGGGAGAGGCAGCTGGCCACCTGCCGCAGACATGTGCCACTCACCCGGGAGCTCATTTACAAAGCAGATCTCCAACTGTCTCGGAGTGTTAAGCGGGTTCAGCTCACCTAGGAATCTGCATTTTAATATTCACCTCCAACTGAACAAACACAGCAATAGCCATTTTAACATACTGCTTCTGGAGACCTCACCAGTTTATGTGGTTTGACAAAAATGAATCATTTCACTGGTGAGAATTTGGCATCCCTCTGGAGGGAAAATTGTGCATGAAACCCTCAAGCCCTTGGCCCCAGCTGCACTGGGGGTGCCTTCAGAGCAACTAACCCTTTAAAAAGAGAAAAATACAGTCTAACACCCTTAACCTACTAGTGGGTGCTTTGGCAGAGCTCGGCCAGTACGTGCTGGTTTCTTTCCTCCTTCCTTCTCTTCAATGCCCAAAACCTTTGGCTGTATATTCTTAGGCTAATTTTGAGTTTTGGCCCATTTTTGCTTGTAGCTGTCTTTTAAAAACACCTTTTGTTGTCACAATTTTTTCACCATCGTTCAAACTCCTGAAAGCTTGACCTTTCTTTCACACACCAAAGGCTCCCTACCTGAAAATGTCTTGGGTTCACATTGGAGCACTCAGCTTGCTTTCCCTGCACCCCACTGGGCATCGCCACCATTTCCACAGCCAAACGCAGGCCCAAACGTGCCCTGCTACCCTCCCCACCAAAACCACCTAGGGAATCGGCAGGCATGCCTCGTTTTATTGTGCTTCACAGGTGCTGTGGGTTCTTATTGTTGTTTTTGCAAGTTGAAGGCAAGACCCTCCACCAGTAAACACATTATGATTCGCTTTCTTGCAATACTTGCTTTATTGCAGTGGTCTGGACGGGCACCTGCTACTCTCGCTGAGGTCTGCCTGACTTTAATTCTAGCAGGTTCGCTGTGTTAAGTGCTCCCAGGTGAGGGGAAGGTAGGGCACGGTGCCTCCCAGCTCGCACAACCTGACCGGCCCATTCCTACTAAGATCCTGTTCCAAGTGAAACCAACATGTTGATGGTTATAGAAAAATGAAGAAAAAATCTAAGTCAGTTCTGACCACATCTCCTAAGTTCTCTCAGATTTAGACATTGGTGTGTCTGTTTTGAAATGGTCTGCAGTTTTTTCCTTCAGGTGAAGCAACCGCTCCACCCTGACAAGCTTGTTACAAATGTGTTTCATTTAATGTTTTCTGTTTTGCTCACTTCTAGTCTCTTGAAAATCTTTGCATAGCTTGTTTTCCGATGATAAAAATGTATGTTCATTTAGAAAAGTTGGAAATCCCAGACAAGTGTAAACAGAAACAGTTACCACTGGTCCCAGCTACAGAGTCCTTCTGTGAATGTTCTGCTGTCAACAATTCCATTTTTATGCCCATAGCATTTTTAAAAATATATTTGGGATCATATTATTTCCTAACTCAATTTTTTTCACTTAATATATCATGATAATTTCCTTAGGTCATTATAGTTTCTTTTAAAGAATGATTGTTTAAAAAGACCTCCATAAAATCGCATTGTTTGGATGTGCCATAGTGTACTTACTAATCCTCTTAGTGGACACTGTAGATAGAACAAGGGTGTCCAAACTTTTGGCGTCTCTGGACCACACTGGAAGAAGAAGAGTTGTCTTGGGCCACACATTAAATACACTAATGAAAACAAACAAATCTCATAATGCTTTAAGTAAATTTACGACTTGGTGTTGGGCCGCATTCATAGCCATCCTGGGCCGCATGCAGCCCGCAGGCAGTGGGCTGGACACCCCTGCTAGAGGATATTCATCATTCTTTAGGGTCACTCAGTGCACATTGTATCAGAACCCTTTCCTTATGTTTATAGACTCCCCTGCCCAATGAGACAGAAACTCCATCCCATCAGGGAATTTGGAAATAATACGCAGTTTCTCAGGCTCCCTTGCAGCTATAGTATAGGCACATGTCCAGGGCTTTGCCAATGAGATGAATTGGCTGGCCCCAGCTTGGAACTAGAAGCTAGAGTATGAAGAAGCAGGGTCCTCAAGGCCGCTAATCAAATGAAGCTGGGGCAGGGGTGGCAGCTCTGTCAGGCTCCAGCAGGTTCCAGACCCCATCATTCAGCAGCTTTAGCGCTGACCGTGTCAGCTACAGTGTTTGTATCCAGGGGCATCAGCAAGGGGTCTGCATGAGACATACTGTGGCTTGGTTCTGACTGCTGTTTTTGGCTGCTTCCAAGCCTGACTCCTGGGTTTTCCCAAAGATTCTCTGAGCTCTTCACTATCCTTCAATAAATCCCATTTTTTGTTTTTGTTTTGTTTTTTGCTTAAAATAACCAGACTCAGTTTCTGTTGCTTATAACAAAGAACCTTGACTGACAAAAGTTATTTAGTTTGCTTTAACATTGGCCGTTTTAAGTAATGTTGTGGCCAACATCCTTGGACATAACTGGAAACATTTCACAGGCTCTTGGCAGATATTGCTAAATTATGCTCCAGAAAACTAGGAATTTTAAATGTCCCTTTTTGCATTTTCCTATATTTTTTAGAGGTGCTATTTCTTTATATATATTATAGGAGTGGGCAAAAGTAGGTTTGTAGTTGTCTGTAATAAATAATGCAATAATTAATAAATAATAATGAATAAACTGTTTTTCATACTCACAACTGTAAACCTACTTTCTCCTACTCCTGTATTTTCCCAGTGTTCATTTATTCATTCAACAAACATGAACACATATTATATGTCAGGCACTGTGCAAGGTCATTAAAAATAAGTATGTATTCAACTAACTTCGGTATGCTGCATAATGACATTTCAGTCAACAACAAACCACATATACACTGGTAGTCCTATAAGATTATAATGGAGCTGAAAAATTCCTTTTGCCTAGTGACATAGCCATTGTAAGGTCATAGCACAATGTATTACTGGGTTGTGACTCTCAGATACTCATGCTATCAGCTAGAAATGCCAGGGGGCACTCACTTGAGCCCCAGATGAGCTTCCTACAGACATCTTCTAAATCAGTGTTATGACTGGACTGACCCTTGTGGCTCTTGTTACAAGATGCCCTTCAGTGATAGCCATTAGGAAACTATTAAGACAAAGAATTATTACTTACAGGCCCTGGAATGTACAAGGAATGCCAGGGACCACACAGCAAGGTTGCAGGAAGGGTCGAGGGGCGAGAGCGAAAGTGCACATGCGAATCTGAGCACAGGGCTCTGCAGTAGACAGTCAGGCAGACGTGAGCAGAGCAGAGCAGAGCAAGGAGATAGGCCAGGGCAGAAAGCCCCAGTTTTGCTTAGCAATGGGCAAAACCAGGAAAACAAGGACTTCCCCCAGGGTAACCTTTCCTCCCCTAGCATACTGCTGACCCTGTGGTTTAGACCCCCTGACCTTTCATATTGCTGGTCATGTGGTTTGGGCCCTCCCCTGACCTTTCCTCCCCTGGTATGTCACCAGTCATGTGGCAAACCTCCTTGGGAGAGGAGAACTAAAGGCTGGAAGAGTGGCCTCAAGCAAGTCCCCACAGGCCCTTGCAAGGCCACTCCCTCGAGTATCAGCCCTGAAGGTACACCCAGGGCTTAGCTGTGTTTCAGCCCTGAGCTCAGAAAACCAACAAATCCAGAAAGTGACACCATGGCTGACATCAGAACCAGCTGCATGAGTGACCCCCTGCCCTGGCACCGACCAATCAGTAGAGACCACGACCCAGAACAGACACACCTGGAAAACTGATGAATATTCTATTGGGATCCTTTCCTGATGCTTCCAGATAAATACCCTCAAGATAGAGGCAGACCTTTTGGCTTTCCCCATCTCCTGCCCCCTCAGGCACGGGTTCCTTGGACCCTCTTTCTCCTAAGCTCCAAGGGCCCTTCTTTTGCCTCTATAACTTGTTTCCTGGGCCCATTTCTTTCACAGATCACTTCTACCTCTATGACTTTCTAAATCAACTTTCTCTTGTAGTTTGAGTCTTGGCTCTGAATTCTTTCTTAGCCAGAACCCAAGTACTGAGGTTGCTGAGCCGAGGTCTGGTCTGACCCTGCCGGTCTAACACCTAGTTCTGCCCCAGCTCTAACAGTTCCACTCAGGGCTCTGCTTTAATTGGAGTTGAGCATAAGGGCCTAAACTCAAGAGTAGGAATTTAAAGCTAAGGAAGAGAAAAAAAACCAAGTATCCCAGATAATCAGTTGATCTATGAACAAAGGAGGCGGTGTGTGGGGTGGGGGGTGCGGGGGGATGGCAGAGAAGAGGCCTGGCTCTTTATCTAGCGGTGACTGGCAATGGTTCCTTGAGATAACCCTCTTTGAACAGCCAATGCTGCTGTTCTCAAAGGACACCAGCCCGGTGTCCTGCAACTTAACCCGGTTCTGACACTGACTGTCTGGGGTCGGCGCAGACCACACAGGAGGAGGGCTCAGTCCCACAAGACTGCCTCCAACTTCAGACGCCAGTCCCAAGTCCCAAGTTGTCACCTGTCTTTCTGACCAACTGGCTATAAATTAGGGGTTCCCACAACCTCCACCTCAAGTTTGAGAATTTACTAGAACAGCTCACAGAACTCTGGGAAACACATTTACTGGCTTAATATAAAGGAGGTAACGAAAGGTGCAGAGGAGCAGCCAGGTGACAGGAGGAGATTGGGGAGGCTCCTGAGTACAGGACCTTCTGCTCATGGAACTGGGGGGGACTGCTGTCCTGATACTCGGATATGTCCACCCCTTTGAACCTCTGGGAATCCCATAGTTCAGGCTATTTGTGGAGGTTTCACTGAGTGAGAGAGTAAAGTATTAACTCAGTCTTCACCCTGGAGGGTTGGAGGTGGGGCTGGAACTTTGAAGCTTCTAATCATGCTTGATCTTTCCAGTGATCAGCCCCCTCCTGGAGCCCACCAAAGGTCACCTCATTAGACCTGATGATAACTCCTATCACTCAGGAAATCCCAAGGGGTTTAGGAGCTCTGTGTCAGGAACCAGGGTCAAAGATCAAATATTAGAACAAAAGATGCTCCCAGCACCCCTATCACTCAGGACATTATCAAAATTTTAGAAGCTCTGTGTCAGGAACTGGGGTCAGAGACCAAATATATATTTCTTTTTATGTCACAGCAATTTGGCAGAAGTGTCTTTGCAGGTATAATTAAGTGAAGGATCTTGAGATGAGATCATCCTGGATCAGAGTGGGCCCTAAATACAATGACAAGCGTCCTTGTAAGAGACAGCAAATGAAAAGACAGAGAGATACACAGGGACGAAGGCCACGTGAACACAGAGATGGAGGTTGGAGTGACGCATCTTTACCCAGCAGACGCCAGGGATTGCCAGCAGGCACTAGAACCTAGGGAGGGGCATGGAAAAGATTTTCCCTCAGAGCCTCCAGAAGGAATCAACTCTGCCAGGCCCTTGTTTTGGGATTTCTGGTCTTCAAAACTGTGACAGAATACATTTTTGCTATTTTAAGCTGTCTAGGCTGTGGCAGCCCCAGGCTCTAAGGTGGACCCTAAACCCTTCCCGTGCACAATCTTCCCTGATCCTTACCCTCCTCGGCTGGCTGGCACGGACACAACCCCTGGGGTGATCTTGCTAAGGCTGAGGAGCTGCAACATGGAATGGGCCTGGATTTGTGAATCGCTGCTCAGAGAAGCAGGAGCCCCATTAGCTGTGGTGAACCTCTTTTCTGGATTTTTCTGTATAGTACCTGAAGTTCTGTTAACTACTCCCCACCCCACCATAAAGCAATAGTTATTCTGGTGTGCACAGTAGTCTTGTGGAATGTACAATTCCAGGGTGTCACTGAGACTCCATCTGCAAATATGCTGAAAAAACCTGTTGTAAGAACTGGGAAGCTGAGAATCAGTCCCTCTTCCTAAAAAAAAAAAAAAAAAAAAACCATACTTGGAGCCAGGGGCCCAGCCAGCACTTGGCCACCGCCTTGCAGGTAGCCCCATTAAGCGGTCTCACCTGCCCTGCCCATCTGGCCCAGTGTACCAGCAGAGCCCGTAGCAGGGAGTGGGAGGCAGCAGGGCCGGAAAGGATGTGAGCTAGTTTCCCGCTGCTGGTGGCAACACCGGAGTCCTTCGCTCTCCTTCAAGAGGAGACACAGTGCCTGCAGCCAAGGAGGATGGGCCTGGAGCTAAGGTACCCGGGGTGCCAGCCCAGCTCCACTGCCCAGCACTCCCTCCACCACCGCTCTGGTCACCAAGCTCAGCATAAGTGGCCCTTTCCAGGGGAGCTTGGCCGTGTAAGCCTGATCTATGCAGGTGTAACACAGCTTCTGTCCACACCAGCTCCAAGCTCCTTGGCCGCACGGATGTGACCTATTGGACACTCCACCCCTGATGTCTGAAGTTCGTGAGAGCAGTGGTAGAAGAGGATGTCGGAATAGGAGGCTAAGGTCAGATTGCAAAGTCTCCGGAGTGCCGTGGGAAGTGTGGACCCCACCCTGGGGTGAGGAGGTGACTCTCTGTAGTGGTTTAAGATCTGTGTTTTAGATCACTAACTCAGAGCGGTGCCCACAGGAGAAGACCACTGTGAATGCTTGTGTATGTGAGGGAGAGCACAGTTCAATAGTAACTCTCATCACGGAATGTATTTCAGTCTCTCTCTCTCTGTCTCTCCCCCTCCCCCTCGGCTTCCCCTACTCCAAAAACAAGGACATTATGGATGGCCAGCTTCCAATGGGCTCCCCAGACAGCAGGATCTATGCAGCGTTCTGCAGCACAAGAATCAGCCAATGAAGACAGAGGTCACTGAGGTAAGGACTGGAAGTGCCACATCTGATGTCAGAAAAAAGACTCTTTAGCCAGAGAGCTCATGTCACATCGTCTTTAATTTGCGCTCCGTGAGTGGAGGCCCACGCCTTTGGCCAAGGACACTGGCCTGCAGCGCAGTCAGCAGGCGTCTCTGCCTGTCAGCTAAGGTGGGAGAGACTTCAGGTCAGTGAGGCTTCCCTGGAATACAGTTTCCTTTTTATGTATGTTTTCCTTCTCTTCCTTTTCTTGTCTGGCCTGAGAATGTTCTTGGAAGCCTGTGGTCCACAGAAGCCCTGAAGCATCATTTGTACCAGCAATAAATCCCTCAGCTCAGGTAGGAAATTGGAGGGAGAGTCCTGGAAAACGTAGCCTTTTGTGTCTGTCCCTACTAGTCCAGTTCAGAGCTCTGCCCAGGGAAGGAGACAGATAGCATCAGATGCTCTCTCTGCCCAGAGGTGAGAGAATCCACCAACCTGAGCCAATGTGACACCAGGTCAAGGGTCAAGATAACAAGAGGTCAGGATGGGATTTAGCCAGGGCCTGAGGAGTTTAGGACAATGCATATTCAGGAAAGAGAGAAACTAGTGTGAGGGTGGAGACTTCTGAGAAACCTCTATGGAAAGGATGGGGTTCAAGGTAAACACCCCAATAAGATATGATATCTGATATGCCTGTGGTCCTACTAGAGGAAGGCTCAGGATGGGCCAAATGGGGACAAAGATCCATTGGACATAAACCCAGAGCTGCACAAATTCCAACTGCTTCCCCTGGCCCAAGGGTCGGGCTCTGGACCTCCATCCTCCTCCCTGAGCCTCCTCTCACCTTTACTCTGACCTGCTCCTTCCCCCTGGGCAGCCTCTGTCCCTACATCTGGGTTCCCCTCTGTCCTCTGAGACCTTCTGGGAGGGACACTCTCCTGCCACCTGGACTCCACAGGAGTTCCCTGCTCTGCTCTGTATAAGAAACCTCGGGGCTTACTTAGTTCAGAAGAACAATGGATGACCCCTCTATGTAACACTTGTGCTGAGTGCTGGCCCATGAACTTGACAGTTGCCCCTGGAGGGGCTCCACTGCTCTGAGGGAACTACCTGCCTCCCAGCCTTCGCCCCAGGAACCTGGCCCATCAGCCGCAGGCCTCAGAGCTCCAGCATCTGGGGACCCACCTTGCCCAGTGTTCCGATAGTCTATACCATCTCAGGACAAAATGCCACTAAATAATCACTTAATAGGCCCAGAAGTTCCAAATTGGCAACCAGCCAATATAAGGGTTTATTTTTACATGAATTAGATGCCAAAAGTTAAAAATCAGGACATTTGATATAAAAATCTAGATTTCCATTTACAATGATGATGATGGTTGTATAATATTGTAAATGTAGTTAATGCCACTGAACTATATACATAAATAGACAAAATGGTACAATTTTATGTTGTTTATTTTACTACAATACAATTTTTTTTTAAAAAATCTAGATTTCCAGCTTCTTTGAAGAATCAAACTAGTGGGCAAAGTTGTGTCCCATGTGGCAACATTAGCATCTTGGCCACCTCTGCTTGCTTCCTACATGTGAAGCTAGTTCCTTTATAGGATCCACCCAACCCTTCCCATAGGCATCTGGGTTTGAGGTCCTGGACTCACCCTTCCAAAAGAATCTGAAGATTGGAGGAAAGTGTGGTTGCCAGGGCGGCCAACTCCCATCCACCTGCCCACCCTGTATTTCACCTCATCCCCGGGAAGCAAGCCTGGACATCAGGAATCCAGGGGTCTAGCGCTCTTCTTTGGGGATCCCCTGCTGCTCCATGGGCTCAGGTCTTTCCTTATTTGTTAGCACCCAATTATATCTCAGTGTCAATTGCATGGAAGGCCTGCTCTGTGAGTCCATCTTAGGGAACAGCAAAGAAGGAGGGAAGGGGAGACCTAGAGTCTCAGTGATCAATCAGAGCAGAAGCAGCAGGGGTAGAGGGTGGGGCTGGGTGCAAGAGAGGGAAGCAGACTGGGTCTCTGGTGCCCAGATGCTGGCACAGGGAACCCTGAAGAGGAACCCTGTGATTTAGTAACTGAACCATATTATGGGTTGAATTGTGCACCCCCTTAATTCATATGTCTGAACCCCAGTACCTATGAATGTGATCTTATTTGGAAATAGGGTTGTTGCAAATGTAATTAGTCAAATTGAGGTCATTAGGGTGGGGCCCTAATCCAATATGGTTGGTGCCTTTATCAAAAGGGAAAATATGGGAGGGATGGGGGTAAAGGGCAGAAAACTGTACTTGAACAACAATTAAAATTTTAAAAATTGATTTTAAAAAAGGGAAAATGTGGACACAGAGACAAACACGCAGGGAGAACACCACATGAAGATTAAGGCAGAGGCAGGGTGATGCTTCTACAACATAAAGAACACCAGATGGCCAGCAAACCACCAGACGCAAGGGGTGAGGCATAGAATAGATTCTCCCTCATGGGATTGGAAGAAACCAACCCTGCCAGCACCTCAATCTCAGGCAGCTGGCCTCCAGAACTGTGAGACAATAAATATCTGTTGTTTAATCCACCCATTCTGTGGAACTTTGTTACAGCAGCTCTGGCAAACCCATACAGACTCATTCCAAATGGTTCCAGGATGGGTCTTTCCCCTTTCGCTCCCTGAAACGAACATTAATGGCGAACAAGGTTTGTATATGCACAATGGAGAGAAAAGAGGAATTACTTCTAGATAAGAGGAGTAATGTGAGCAGAAACAAGCACCACAGGATGCTATTGCAATGGTGAGGGAAGGTGGGAGTTAGGTAATAATGCTGACATTTCTTGAGTGCCTCCTGTGTTAAATACAAATGAGTTTGACATTAGCATTAATATCATGTCCATGTGACACGTAAGAAAAACATGGCTCAGAGAAATTAAACAATATGCCCAAGATTAGGTGTGTGGAGAAGCCAGAGTTTGAAGCCAGGAACACAATAGTTTGTTTTCAACTTTCCATGCAGAAGTTAAGTCTTGCCCTGATCTTCCTGTTGGCCCCAGATCCCTTGGGCATTTAGCCTGGAGTTGGGCTGAGTCTCCTAGGACCAGCCAGACTTGAAGCAGTCCCTTCATGTTAACCCCATTCCTAACACGGCCACTGGGTAGATTCAGTGCTAAGCTAGCCAAACCAGAACAGAGGAGCAAGGGCCTGGGCCAAATTCCTGCTCCAAGTATCTCCCACAGCGACTGGTAGCTACTGCCGAGGCCACCCAGGGGGCATGCACATGGGCCAAAAGATGCAGGGAGGCTTGAGCACAGCCGCACTTACTCCCATTGAAAAGGATCGACTGCACAGCTACTGAAGAAAGCCTGAAAACAAAAACAGTCCTTCAAACATTCACACACAGAAAAAAAAGGTTAAACGCCTCTTCACCCAAAGCAACGGGCCTGAGGAGAAGAAGCCAGCCTGTAGCTCCAGCTTTAGCTCAAATCATAGGACTCAGCTGACTTGCCCGATCCCAGGGTTTTTATGATGAAACAGCACATGTATTGCTCCAAAAACCGTGCGTACAAAGCTTTCCACAAGAACCTCCTTTTTGGTCTCTTGTGGCAGAGATCCCAAATAGGTCAGTCTTATACCCAGACAGGCTCCTTGCGGCTGGGGCATTTGAAATGCAGATGTCATCATTCTCGTAAACACTTACATGTTGTGCTCACTATGTGCCAGGCATTCCTGGTGCTTTATATGTGCTGATTCATTTCATCCTCACACTTAATCCTAACTTGCCCTAAATCACATGGAGGCCATGTTCCAAGACCTCCAGTGGATGCCTGAAGTGGCAGATCGTACCAAGCCATACATAGACTATGATAAGGTTTAATTTATAAATTAGGCACAGTAAGAGATTAACAATAATATCTAATAATAAAAAGCATAATTATAATAATATAATAAAAGTTATATGATTGTGATCTTTCTGTCAAAATCTCTTAGTGTACTGCACTCACCCTTCTCTTTGTCATGATGTAAGGTAATAAAATGCCTACCTGATGAGATAAAGTGAGGTGAATGACACAGGCATTATTTCGCAGCATTAGGCTACTACTGACCTTCTGAAGATACATCAGAAGGACAGGCATCTGATCCTGAATCACTGAGCCACGATGATGTCGATGATTGGATGTCAGGAGCAGACAATGTGGATGGTTGGGGAAATTTAATATTTTCGGACCACAGTTGACCACAGGTAACTGAAACCGCAGAAGTGAAACAGAGGGTAAGGGGTGGCTACTCTGTGTGTGTGCGCATCCTCGAGGGTTCTCTTCCTTCGGAGATTCCGAACAGACCGGCTCTTTTCATTTGATGGGGGCTGTTGCCCTGATGCCTTCCTCAGGGCACAGCTACCTGTGTAGAGAATTCAAGGCTGTTCTCTCTGAGGACCAACTCTAAGTCACTTTTCAACTCAAGCTGGATAGAAAAATACCAGGACTGGGGTAAGGCCACAGAACAAAATCAGTGAGACATCTCTAGAAGAAAGGCTTCTTTCTTCTCTCAAAGTGTCCCTTGATGTCACCTTCCAGAAGAGCTCTGCTAGCTCCAAGCCTTCGCTCACTGCCCAGTGCCTTGTGAAAGTCCCCTTTTATGTCCCCGCCTCCTTCTGATGTCCTCCACAGAGAAAGGGTAAGGTGAGAGCTGAGGCGCCATTTCTCAGCCTTGCCAGGCCAGGGAATTAGAATCACACGAGGGCCTTTGTGAGCCTTATGTCAGTCCATCTTGGTCAGATGTCTTCTCTGCCCTGGTGAAGATACAACCAAGAGAACCCAAATGCCATAAGGCTCTTTCAGAATTTGTACTGTGTAGTAAACGGTCTGCTACCACTAGCGGTGAGTTTGGAGATAAGAAAAAGGCAGACTTGAGCTTTTCATGGCCTTTGTCTGTGTCCTCAGGTCACGTAACAACTTCCTGATTGTTCTCCCTCCCTAAGATCGCACAAGCCTGCTCAGGTTCAGTTTCCGGTCCGACAGAATTTAGTGAGTCCTAGCTGTGTGTCGGGCACTGTGCTAGATGCTGGGGACGTAGCAGTGTGAGCAAGACCCCCAGGGTCCTTGTCCTTATGGAGCTTTACAGTCCAGAGAAGAAGGCATTAAGCAATTTTAGTAAAGGGCAACGATTATTATGACAGAGGAAATGGCAAGGTAAAAAAGCAGGGAAATTCTCCCAGCTGAAAAAATATATGTGAAGGCTCAGAGCTTGGCACAACACAGAGAATGAGGGGGAAAGTGGTGTGGGAGGTCAGTGGAAACCTGATGGTGCAGGGTCTTCTAGATCTGCTCAGGACACTTCAGCTGCCCTTGCCACATGTGACTACTGACACTTGAAATGTGGTAGTCTCCATAGCAATGTGCTGTGAGCGTATAATCCATACTGGATTTCTAAGATTAGTGCCAAGAAATGTAATATAGCTCATCAACAATTTTATAGTGGTCATATGTTGAGATGATAATATTTTGGATATACTGGGTTAAATAAAAATATCACTTTTTACTTTTCTGCTGTACAGTTTTACTAGATAATTTTGAATTGGATATGTGGCTCCCATATTTCTATTAGACAACACGGCTCTAGGCCATGTTAAGAAATCCCAAGTTCATCTACCCGGAGAGCAGTGGAAAGGTTTTGAAATATTTTAAACAAGGAAGTGACACGGCCTGATCTGTGTTTTCAAAACAGTCTGTGGTGAGGAGACTGGATGGCAGGGTGACAAGACCAGAGGCAGGGGGACAAGTGATGGGCAGGTGCAGTTGCTCAGGTGTGAAATGGTGGATAAGACAGGGTGGTAGCAAGGTGGGTAGAGAAAACTTTCAAAAAATCAAATGACTCATGCCAAGCGCTCTCATTCCAGTGAGAAATAATAGGTTGAATCATATAGAATTTCCATCTTCTTCAGTCAAAAATGATTGAATACTGAAAGAGCTAACAAGGGCCAAATTGGAACAACTGACTTACAAAATGTAGTATTGGAACTCAAAGACTGACATAAATATCCTGAAGTCGATACTGACACAAGTAACTAAATGCATAAAGAAATAGGAGAGAAGCAGCAACTCTTTTTTACAGAATTCCAAGTAATAAATCAGTTAGAAAATAGGAAATCACCATTAGTATTCCAGCGGTAAAGGTGTCTGGGAAACTTGGGCTCCTGTTTACCCTTCGTTGACTATTTAACTCTCCATAGCCCCAGGCGTGGCTGACTACCCAGCAAACCGGAATACCACCCAAAGATAAACATCTTGCCCCCCAGAAGGGAGGTTAATGAATGTATAGAGTGTGGATAACTACCTGATGGTATCTGCTAAGTTAGAAATGCATTGTTCCTTCTGGAGGTCTATATGACCACCCACCATATGCTTTTACTATTAATCCCCTATAGAAAGGAGACCTTGTCCTGGGTGGGGTGTGGATTCTTCCCAGCCAACCACCACTGGGAGAAGTTGCTTTGCCTGTGTATGTTTCTCCTATTAAAGCTCTTACAGTTTTGAATTAGGCTACATGTCAGTTCTTCAGAATAGATCCTGAATGTAGACTTTTGGGGCTTTCTCCCAACAACAGTAGTAACCACCTCAGGCAAGATCCACTGAAGGATACTGAGGGGCAAAAGTTTAAGAAATAAGGTTATTGGCATAGTCTTAAAGTATCTCCCTCCAAATAATAATTATAGAGAGAAAAAATTCCAACAGGTATCACTTAGCCAAGTGATCATGAGTAAACACCACTAGCAATAGACAGTCTGTATTCCTTGATATTCTGAGGACATTATTACTCTTTATCGTCCCAATTAACACATAGCCTTAATCTCATCATGAAAAAACATCAAACCAGAAATGAGGGGCATTCTATAAAATAATTAACAAGTACTGTTCAAAAGAGAAAAGAACCACCACAGACTGGAAGAAACTGGAGATATGACAACGAAACGCAATTTGAGATCCTGGATTGAGTCCAGTAATAGAACCACATTAGCGTGAAAACCAAGTAAGTGCTCTACTTTATTTAATGATATTGTACCCAGGTTAATTTCCTAGTTTTGAAGTGTTCTGTGGCCATGTAAGATGTTCTAAGGGGAAGCTGGATGAAGGGTAAATGGGAACTATTTCTGCAACTTTTTCTGAGTCTAAAATTTTCTGAATAATGATCTGTTGAAAGACAGCAGAATGACAGCAATTTCTTATAGTCTAACTTAGTATGTTGGACAAGAAACAACCAAAACTGAATTACTAAAGCTACACTAATGCATTATCGTAACATGCTGCAAGTGTACTCATTTTGGGGCAACTTTGCCTCAAGATCAGAGCCTGCATAAACATTCAACTCAAACGCTATTCTGTTCAAATGATTCAATCTATAACATTTGTAAGGAAAAGTCTCAGATGCCAACTAGGACTGGGAAGAACCCAGCAATGAATGGCACATCACCACTGGCTGTGTCATCATTAAAAGGGATGGAGCACTGGGTCAGCTACCTTCCTCTCTTCCCACTTCTGACCTGACATGGAGAAGTCTGGTGGAATTAGGATGGTCCAGTTTCCCAACACAGAAGCTGCAGAATGGCAAGGTCTCTCCCCAGAAGCTGTGTTGTAATTAGGTGGTATTAAGTTTCCAGGAAAAGAGGTGTATCCTGCAATTGGTGCCAAGTAAGTACATTGCCCCTTACCATGGATGGCTCAACAGTGACCCAGACTAGGTCAATGGTGAAGTTGGGGACTGTGGAAGATGTTCTCTCATGACCACAAGGGTATTTCAGAGCAAACTAAAACAGTAATCTCCAAAATTATATTCAAGTAGCATTTGCAGCTCCTAGTTCATTTTAGTGATGAGTGACTAGTAAGTGTTCCTTTACATAGGTGGATTAATTTTCATGCAGCTTAAGTACCCCTATGTTTATTGCACTTAAGGTATCATTTAATGGTCTGAGCTAATCTAACTTCTGGAGGTGAACAACTTAGTCTTTATTTAATAAGTCAGGCTTCTTTTCATTTGCCACAGCAGTCTCACTGCTTCAATTATTCACTGTAGTGCCTTGAACTTAATGCTACTTAAGGCTTGGCTGAGAGTCAGAGCTATATTTCAACCCCAAATCATCAAAATGTACAAGAATATTTAAAAATTAAAGTGTACTGGGCAAGCTCTTACATTGTCTAAACAGATACCTGGCTTCACTTTGCATACACCCTCTAAACAGATTCCTATGTTAAAGATACAGTCCCACAGTTCCAAACTGAAATGAGGCCCTCAGAGAGGTTCGGACACTAAGTTCTTTGATAGCACCATAAGTGATTAATGTCAAGATTAGAGAATGGTTCTCAACAAATGCAATCGACCAGTTATATATACCAAAGGAAATTCTTTATTGTAAACAAGATATAAAGTACAACAAAAGAAATATTGTGCAAATTGTAAATCACAAGGATTTTTTATTAAAAGAAAACTTTTCCAAGGGTCCAAGACTTTGGATATCAGAAATCTAGACCCAATATAGAGGAAAATGCTGAATGGGTAGATATAGGGACATATTTCACTATATATTTTAAACAATTTACTTTTGTTTTACCACTGTGTATATTATCCACTACACAACAGAATAAAACAGAAATACTGTTAACAGAAGTGAATGTTCTAGTCATTTGTCTACACATCTAACTCCACACCCCCCCGTAAACCTCCTATAAATTAACAGGACATTGTCTGTCCACTGTGAACAACGGCCACCGACTTTCTCATTCAATAAAGCACGTGTTACATCCTCACGACATGAGGATACTTTACTGATGACATATGCCATCTTTTTCTAGGAGTTGCCTAAAATTCTTCATATCCCTTCTTTACAATATATATTTTCATTTTTGAAACTTTTTTCTAAACAAAGTGCAGTGTATCTTAAGTCTCTACAGAAAACACATTTGTATACAATTTTCAAATCTACACAGGAAACTGCAGGCAAAGTTCAAAGCATAATAAAATGCCTAGATATAATCATTTGTTAAACTTTCAAAACAAAAATGCAGAAAAATTGTAGCTACACTTCAAAGCAATTAAATTATTGAGGATTCCAAATCTTTGGGCCCTCTGTAGCAATATACAGCTCATCAATTCCAAATGTCAGCAATTATGTAAAAATGCTAGGCCTATTTAACAACTATGTCCACCAAGTTGACTGGAAAGACTAGGAATAGTAAACAAGATAACTCTAGGAAAAGATGACAATATTAATAAAAATCAATTTTCTATCTCCATCTCTGTACCGTAACATTGATTTCCAGTCTATTCTCTTGAAACCAGTGCTCTAGAAGAATCACATTGAAAAGTTGGTCTCAAGTATAAATGGCAAAAGTAAAGTAACAAATTATGCACACAAATTCAACATCTGTGCTGCTTGTGCTGACCTCATCTGAAACCTTCAAAAAATATTTAGAGTAAAAGCTTCCTCATCTCTCTCATGTGATAACAAATGAATCCTGCCACTCCGTGATGTGCCTGTGACTACAGCACTTGTCAGCTAACCCCATGTGGGCCTTCTCCCCAAGCTGTGGGGCTTCTGCTTTCAGCCCGCACAAGGGCCACAGGCTTGCAGTGGAAACATTCTTATATCACCACTGGCTCCCAACTGCGACCAAAGTTAGTTCTGATTCTTCACCTTCTGATCTGTCACTGCGTGGGAGCAGCCGCTGGAGGTAGGGCAATGTCATTCAACTTGCTCACTTCCATCTGCCAGTTTGGTAGCTTCTTGGCTGACAGATGACGCCGGGCATGCTTGGTCAAGTGGTCACTCCTCATGAACCTCCGATCACACATGGGACAGGCAAATTTCTTCTCACCTGTGTGGGTTCGTCGGTGTCTGGACAGTTCATCAGAACGAGCAAACCTTCTTTCACAACCTTTCCAGCTACAGCTGAAAGGCTTTTCTCCTGAAACAAAAAATTCAGATTATCATTACTGTGCATTTACTAAACCCCTGTAAATTACATACTTAATTGTATCTAAAGTCAATACATTTTTAAAAAACTACTAAATTAATAAACTGCCAAGTAAGTACTATACACATACCCACTATTTTCAACTTTCACCATCACACTGATAAAAGCCTTCCCTTTATAAAAGAAGCCCAAAACAGAAACGTTTTCGGACTTCCAACTCCAGTACAAAGGCTTTACAAATAATTTATTTAAAAAACTTTATTAAAGTAGCTACTCAAGACATTTAAAGAAACTTGCAAGTTCTTCCTTAATATGCCTGGTTTACATTTGTGATCACTACCAAAAAAAATTCATCTAAATTTTTATGACATAAATAATAAACAGTTGGTACCTGTATGTGTTCTCATGTGGGCCTTCAGATGAGAACTTTTGAAGTACGTCTTCCCACATCCTGGATGGCTACAGATGTGACTTCTTATCCTTGATGAGTCAATCTGAGGAGTGACTTTTGCTGTGGAAGGGGAAAACCCTGGAGCAGGGGCAATGGGAGAGAGTCTGGTGCCATTTGGGCTCACTACTGCAGGCTTTGGGTTCTGGACAACTGGCTGGGGTACGACAAACATGACAGTGCCTTTGGGCACCTGAGTGCCCATGAACACAACAGGTGGGCAGACCGCTGGTGGCTGACTGGGTGGAGTGCTGGGAACAACTGTTGTCACAACAGGGTTGTTTGCAGGGAGGGGAACCATCTGACAGATGACTGGCATAGGTGGCACTCCCCCTGTTGATACTGCTGCAGGTGGAGAAACCAATACTGACTTTTGTTGGGGGGACACAGGGGCTGGCTGAGATCTACAGATGACTGTCTCTGAGGAAGGCACAGAAAAGTCATAAAGCACAGCACTTGCTTTCTCATCAACATCTGCTACTGCGCTTCTCTCACATTTCGATCTGTTTGGTGACACAGCTGCACAAGGTATGTTTTTTCTTGCAGCCTCAACACTTAGGTGGGTTCTTCTTTGAAAAGAATTGTCCTGACAATTGAGGACGCTGGCTGCTTTCACTGGGCAGGATCGGTGGTTACACAGCTGGGCATCAGCTGTATGACGAATCACACTTGTTGCCTGAGCCTTGGGGAGTTTGAGGACAGGTACTGTGCTCTTATCTTCCTCTTTTAAAGGTGTAGCAACGTGAGGCTTGGAAGTATCTGAGAATGATTTGAGGTGTCCGGTAGATGGCGCTGGTGCCATCAGATTTGACACTTGAGAGGGTTCAAAGTCAGAAGGACTGTAAGGTGGAGTCAAACACTACAAAGAAATATACAGGCAACAGTTTGAGAAATTTAATAGAGTTCATTATGACAATTATAAGAAAGTATATCATTTACAATCATCTTAAAAAACAACAATACTTACAAATGCTGGGATCGTATGAAAATCCGGTGTACCCGGAAGCAGATTCTCTTCCTCTGACATATCAGATACTGGTGTAACAGGTCTGTTTTCAATATATTTCTTAAAATCAGACTTCCAACTGCAGCTCATTGACATAAGCGCTTCTACAGCTTCAAAATCACTTTTCTCTGCAGTTTTGTTCCAGGAATACATACTCTCTTTGGACCTTTCAGAGATCATTTCCATTCTTTCCTCCTATAGGGGGAAAAGAAGATTAAATGCTTTAAGCATATATTAATTATACTGTACAATTTTTCTTCTTGCTATTTGCAAAACTTCCCAAATTAAAATGTGAAGTAATTTCTCTTTCATCCCACTCTGCTGGTAATGGTAATAAAAACCTTCCTCGTTCTTCCTCTCACATTTTAGCTTGAACACTGATATCCCTGCCAGGTAGAGAGGAGCATGTGATTATCATTACAAGGACCAAGGTCAAAGGCCATCAATGCATTTTGTGAGCCAAAAAAAAGAGAAGCTCTAGGCTTAGAAGAAAAAAAGTTGTATGTTCTTTCCAGAGTAGCCACTTGCAACTGGGGTCAGAGAAAGTAACTAAGGGTATGCTCTACAAAATTTTCCTTTTTTCAAGACTTTCTTTAAAAAGGAAATGCAGTAGACAGAGCTCTGGCCTGTTCATATGGGCCTGACCTTTGAAAACTTTGTGCTTTGTGATAAAAATCAACAGAAAAAATCTTCTGAGGCTCTTTCAAATTAATGTATTATTTGAAATCTAACTTTTTTGAAAACTTAGTTGTCTAGGGTAAAGACAGATAAAAAGTGAAATATATGGAAAAAATCTCAAAACTTTTAAATTTCAGTTTCTTCATGTTTGTGTTCCCTTTCAGTGGATCTATTTTAACACAATGGTTTGCTACTCACAACTATGACCAGCTAACGCAATACTAAAAAATGGATAATCAGAAAATTTAGCAATTCTGCTCGGAATTTGCAAAAATCTTGGCTGCAAGGAGTTTGTAATAATCAAATCAAACTAATTTTTTAAAAGAACTGCTTGATAACAAGAGTAACAGCACATGCTTTATATTCTTACGTACAGCCCCTATCAAGTGTTCAATGCTTCATATTAAAGTCCCATAAACTGCACTTTATAAATATTGATACTACCCACCCTCTCTCATTTTCCATTAATGAGATCCCAGTCTTTCTCTCAAACTAGAGATTGTGTAAAAATACTGAAAAGCATTCCTTACATTACAAGGCATTATTCTCAATGCTCATTTTTAAAAAGGCATAAACCCTTTGGGTTGAAATACTTAGAAAACCAGCCACTGCTCTAGATACATCGCTAACACTGCAATTGCATAATCGAGCACGCCTTTATGTAAGTTGCAACGGACAGCGCATGTATGTGTAAAAGCCTCAAGCTGCCAACGCAAAAAAAAGAAAAAGAGAAAAGGCAGGCAGCAAGGGAAGAGTGTAAGCTGGAAGAGAAGCGGGGAGGGCAGGAAAGGGAGTGGGGCGGGAGGAGGAAAGGAAAGCGCGGGCGGAGGCGGGGGAGGCAGACGAGGGGCGGAGGCAGACGGCGGGGGAGATCCTAGCTGGCGGGGACAGACGACGGATGGGGCCGCCCTAACCTCAATGAGGCTCCTGGGTGAGTCACTGGGAACATTCTTCGCAGCTCGCACGTCCTAGCATCCCTGCCCCCGCCATAGGCCAGCCAGCCTGGCGGCCCCGGCCCGGATTGGCTGGGCTGCCAGGGAGGGGGCGGTGGGAGGAGGGGGCGAGGCATGTGAACAAAGCGTGATCAGCGGCTGCTCCCGGCTGCGCAGGAAACGTGAACTGGGAATTGCCGCGCCATCACCTTTCACCTACTTCCTGAGCTCTCGGCCCCCGCCCTCGCGCCAGCCCCGGGGAGGGGCCCCGGGCGCCGCCGCCAACCGCCCGGCAGTGCGCGCCGGAGCCCGCAGGGAAGGGCGGGGCTGCAGGCGTCCTACTCTGGGAGTGCCCGCCCCTCCCAGCTCGCCGCGGTTCCCTTAGGAACCGACAGCGGGGCCGGGCCTCGCTCCCGCCCCTAGTGGAGGCCAGAGCTGGGTCACTCGGGGACGAGAAGCTCCACGGGCGCACCCGCTCCCAGCCCACCCCCGGCCTCCGCCTCAGCAGCCGGAGGAGGAGCCGGGTCCCCGCGGAAACCCGGCCCCCGCCCCCTCCCAGCCAAGCCTTCGGTGCTTCCCTCCCACGCCACCCAGGGAACCTCAGACCACCCGGTCTTTCCCAGCAGATGCGGCGCACCCTCCCCCAAATGCAACAGCTCCGGCCCCCGCCCCCC